>UESW01002164.1:26494-219069 GCA_900491605.1 Calamus simplicifolius
TGGGTTCGTTGTGCACCCGGTAAAACAACAAGTTTGAGTTGTGAGCTTGGAAAACAACTCGGCTGTAATCTAGAGAAATTATAGTGTGGACCCAAGTGAATCTTGGGAGTGGACGTAGGTGTTGATTGCACCGAACCACTATAAAATTATCTTGTGTTTGCCGTGCTATATTTTCTCTTTCTCTATCTCTCTTTATTTGCTTGTGTATTGATTTTAGTTAGCCTCTCACTTGCACATCTTGCTAACTAATCAATTAAAGTTAAAAAGTCTTAAATTTTAAGAACCCAATTCACCCCCCCCCCCCCCCTCTTGGGTTGCCATCTGGGCCAACAGTAATCACTAATACGAGGACGTCTTTTCGAAACAGGGATCCCCAAATATGATAGCCAATCTGCCTTAGTGAAGATGCCCAGGTTTGGTGAATGACATCCCTAGTAGACCCGATGGTCTTCGGATTGAAGTGTATCATAGACTTTTCTAAATTGACCTTCTGGACCAGAAGCCTGACAATAGCGCTGAATAATGGAAGCATAACTAGACGCATTAGGAAGAGTAGCCTAGCCAAAAGAATGTAGTCATCCGCAAAAAGAAGATGAGAGACCGAGGGGCCCAGGGACCTATTATAAAGGGGGCAATGCGACAGTCCTGCTGTGCGTGATGAAATAAACGAGAAAGGTCATCTGCAATCAGGATGAACAGAAAAGGGGATAAAGGGTATCCATGTCTCAGTCTCACAGTAGAATGGAAGAAATCAGTTTGCATGCCATTATTGATAAGAGAGAAGGATGGCTTCTGGATGCGGGCCGTAATCCAATCAATAAATAAGCCATCAAAACCAAATTCATGAAGAGTTTGGTGCAGAAAAGCCCAGCTCAGCTTGTCGTAGGCATGCTCTATATCAAGCTTAATTGCCATGAGGCACTGTATGGCCGAGGCTCTCTAAGATCATGCATAAACTCCTAAGCTATAAAGACATTATCCAAAATGCCCTACCCTCTAATAAAAGCCTCATATTCAGCAGAGATAAGCCGAGGAATCACATCTTGCAGTCGAGAGACTAGAAGGCATGTACATACCTTATATAAGGTAGTGCACAGGCTGATAGGCTAAAAATGTTGAGGGATGGAAGCATCAGAATGCTTAGGCACAAGAGTGATGAAAGTCTGGTTTCAGTCAGCAGTAATGGATTTGGATTGAAAGGCACTCTGAATGGCTTGAATAACCTCCTGGCCAACAATATCCAAGTAGTGGCAAAAAATATAACGGCGAAAACCCATTAGGCCCAGGCACCTTGTCAGCAGTGTTTGAAAACCAAACCAGACCAGCCAGTCCAACCGATCCAATCAAGAACCGGTCATCAGTCCGGTCCGGTTTTATTATTAAAGTTGATTTTTATATGACCCGGTAAAAACTAAAAAAACCCATTGAACCGGTTGGGTTTCAACCAATCCAATTCTATTTTTTAGATTTTTTTAATTTTTCATTTGAATTGTATTTATATTTTATTATTTTATATAATTAAATTAAAATTTAATTATAATATTATCCGATTCGACCAAACTGGTTCATTCGGTCAAACCGATTGACCCACGACCCAAATGTTAAGCTGGTTTGTTGTTTAGTCCGGTTTTCAAAACATTGCTTGTCAGGCCCTAGATCCCATAAGGCCAAGCGTATCTCATCCGGAGTGATTGGCCTGATAAAGAGGTCATTTTCATATGCAGAGACCTTCTTGGAAGGAGGAACCCAGAAGACAGGAGCCCCAGCACCAGAAAGCTCAGTCCATCTAGACTGGAAGAAGTGAAATAATTGATCCCGGATAACTATGATATCCTCCTGATGATGCCCCTTCTCATCAACTAAACGCCGGATCCTATTGGCAGTATGACATTTCAGTGTAGCATGATGGAAAAATTTAGTATTGCGGTCCCCATCATGAATCCACTGAACTCTAGATCGCTGTCTCCAATAAGTCTCCTGCTGTTGAAGAAGTGAGTGGTGAAGAGCGAGCTTAGCTCGGAGAGAAGAGAGGTCAGAATTAGGGAGACCGCCTTCCTGATCCTCTCTGGTCTGGAGGGTAGCAATATCTGCTTTCACTTGCTCAATATTTCTCACAAGTCCCTAATTCTGTTCCATCTAGAGAGCTGGCGGCTAGCTAACTCCAAACGCCTAGAAAGTTGATAAATAGCATTACCTCTTACAGGTAAATGCCAGACCTGGGATATAATAGCTCGAGCCAAGGAGTAGGAAGTCTAGAACTGCTCAAATCTAAACTGCCTCCGCTGATGAAAATCTGCATCAGTGGAAATTAGAATGGGACAGTGATCGGAAGTGATCCGAGGAAGGTGAGTGACAGTGCAGAAGGATACATTTGAAGCCATTGGGATGTGGCCATGGCTCTGTCCAATCTCTCCCAAACACGAGCCGAACCCTAGCGATTGTTACACCAGGTGAATTGGGAACCCAAGAATCCCAAATCTAGCAACCCAGCTGAGGAGATAAAGGACCTAAACTCAGATATTTCTACTTAGTCAATAACCTACCTAGCTCCTTTTTTTTCATTGGCATCGGTAATACAATTAAAGTCACCATTAGAGATGGAAAGAATACCTTGGGCAAGAAGAGAGAATCTTGAACCATAGGATACGCCTTTCCTGAAGTCAGTGCTAGCAGCATAAACTCCCGAAAGGAGCCAGGGGTCAAAAGTCCCCTCCGAGATAAGAAGAGCAATCTGCTAATTACGATGATGAAAAGCATTCACCGTAAATGAGGAGTTGCGCCAAAAAGCCATAATCCCACCGAATAGACCCTATGACTCCACAGCATATGAAGACCAAGATCTGGTAGCCTATCTCCTGAATCAGACCAAGCTGTCTCCTGATAACCGGATTTCTAAAAGGACACGCATATCAAAATTGTGAATCTGCATCAGTCTCCCAAAAGAGGATCAGAAAGAAGGTTTTCGAGCTCCTCTAACATTTCAGATTAGGATTTTTATTTACAAAGGGGGGAAGGGTGGGGCCCACCCTGATCATCCAAACATAGCATAATCAGAAGGGTACCCATTAGACAGGGTACCACCCTCTTCCTTCTGAATGGGGCAATCTATCAAATGATTATCTTCCAGATGGGCACCAGACTCAGCACTAGTCTCTACAATCTGGGTGGACTTAGCAGAGAAAGTGGAATCATTGCGTTTCCCCTGGATTGCCACTTTAAGGCAAGATAGTACCGACTCATGGCATCATCCCTCAATCTTAGTTGACTAGACCTTATCCCCAACAGGGGCAGAACCCTGGCTAGACGAAGTCTTGTCAGGCCTATTAACCGAGATGGCAGGACCCCAATCAAGGTTCGGAGTAACTATAAAAGTGAAATTGTCCTTTGGGATGTTTGAAGTAGAAGCAACACCATTACCTTTTCGTTTTTCAATTTTGGAGACAATCCGTAGGGATTGGGTCTCCTCAGGCCTAGCCCTCTTAGTGGGACCCGGGTTGGCATCCCTTCGAGCCACTGGCCTGCTATCCCATTTGTCCGAACCAAGTAGGGAAAATGGGTTCTCATAAGTTAGATTTTGGATCAAGTTCAGCTGAGTGCCAGACCCTTCAGTCTGAATTTCAGCCCTTACTGTATCATTGATACCGGCACACAAACTCTTAGCCGGCACAACTCTATTTCCCCTAAAGCACTCAGGCAGGCCTATAAGCTCCAACGACCCAGTAGAAGCATGAGCCGGGACCTCAACAGCTATGACCAAGGCCTTGCCAGACTTCTACATGCACCAACGAGCCAACTTCCTGGGAGATTGCCAGCCATCAGACGATGGGCCTGAGCATGGAACAGAAGCCAAGCAAGGCTCAACAGCTGCAATGTTATGATCAGAGGGGTGCTTCTTCTTCTTCAGCTCTAGAACAAAGGACCTCTGTTGGCGAATGGCCAACATCCATGGATCGAAATTTGAGCCATGCGAAGATTGCTCTGGAGCAGAAGATGGAGGCGACAATGAACAGGGGCCGATGAGGTGGAGCGACCCACAATTGGGACAGATACCTTCAAGATTTCAAATTGGAATTATTTCCAGAAGGATGACCCTTCCCCTGAACTCTGACACCCGGTCAGAGCGGCCGCCAAATATCGATTCGAATACACGCTCTTGCAAACCCCCCCCCCCTGTTCTTAAGTTGAGTAGCAGAGTTGGAGAGGATGTAATAGCCTGCTGGTGCCAGGATAGCTTCAATATATCATCAATCTAGAATTTCATGGAAAGGTTGGGCAAACCGCACCCAAAGGAGAGCCGAAGCCACAGAATCCGCTGCCGGAACGAACTCTGATTGCTAACCCTTAATGGCGATCGGTTGGCCGTTAGCCACCCATGGCCGATCTAACACCATCTCTTTGGCTTGGGAGTCAACAAAACGGAAAATATGGCAGTGGTGAGCAAGACTCACAGATTCGATGTTGTCGGAGACACTTACACACCAAAATTCCCTGATTATGGCTTTCGATGGAACCCAGCGGTGGAAGGTTCGTGCCAAGATGGCCTTCTTCTCCCAACAAGAACTTGTTTCCTCCAGAGCCGCTGCTGGGACTTGGACAATGTTAAAAAAATGGCCTTCCAACTCTGCCACCACTTTCAGCGCTGGGGAAGGAGAAACCCAAATGTAGCCAGGCCCCGCAATCCTACTCCAGGCCTTGTGACCCTTCTTAGCACCATCCGTAGCCATTGGAGTGGGGGGGGGGGGGGGGGGGGGGAATAGTTGAGGCCATTAGCCGGTGAGGATTGATCCAAGAGAACGACCGAGCTCGCCAGAGATCAAGCGCTCGGACATCCAAAGCTCGAATTTTAAAGCAAGGTTCAGACAATAAAGTAGGGTTCAGAATTCTTACACTTGCCTAATTTGCTGTCACTAATCTTTGATCCATCCTCCCTTTATAAGGAAGCCCTTCTCTCAATGACCATCCCTCCCTGCTCAAAAGCTAATACCAGTACAGTGCTCAACTCCACTGCCGATCGACACGTGGGTTAATATCTCGAGTGCAGAGCGGTTCACAATCGCATCAAAGCTTATAATAATATGATAAAGCCCTGCAATGATGTGAAATTATCTTTACAACACCAATAATTCAGCTTGGTATGATATATTTTGGCTATCTTACGACGTAGGACAAAATATTGCATTATAAAAAAAAAATTATAATATCTTAAAATAATTTTATATTAAATAAAAAAATATTATATTTTTGAACTATATGATTTTAATTTATTAATAAGTTAATTGAATTAGCAAATTTAACTTTCACTATAAAAGCTATTTTTAGATAGATTTAACCTATGATATGGCTCATAAAATTGAACAATTAACTATGAAAGTGAAGCCATAGGTTCAAAATTGAAGGCAGACGCCTACAATACTGTGCGCTTATTATTTGATCTGATTTTTAAGTAACGCGGTTTGCTAAATCTACTCAAGAATGGCTCTCTCAACCGGCATCATAAAAAACCTTAAACGAGCTCCTGTATTCTTGCGCAAATTTGCTCATGATAACAATCTGTCTCATGATATTTTTATGCGGAAATGATACGCATAAAGGTCCATAGGGAAGTCCAAAGTAACATAGTCATACATGCATCCATATGCTCCTTCTGTTGGCCCTATTTACTGCGACATGAAATTGAAAACGAAACAAAGACTCGGACGCGTGCGAAGTCCCCCGAGGCTTGGCGCCAAGATCTCCGTCTCAGACGGTGGTCCGGCAGCAGTCCCCCGCCGAGATCTTCTTTCTCCCATCGCTACACTTGCGAAAACAGCCGCCTCTTCTCTCCGCTCCCTCTCCAACACCGGCGACGCTCATCCATGCGTGCGTTGATGCATGCCATGCCTTTCGAATGACCACCAAAGATTTCCCTTCGTTTCTTCCATGAGATTTTGCTGCACGCCAGCTTTGCTCCCGCACAACTTCTACAACATCGGTGCATACACCGCTTATAAGAAATCATCAAAATCGGACGAGCTCGAAATCTCCAACGTGTGGGAGACCACTACATTAGGTCCAAGGAGAAAAAGGAGAATCTCAAAAGTGACGCAATAACCTTCTAAAAGACTAGGATGCGTTTGTTTTTCGTTTTCATTTTTTATGAACAAATAAAAAAATTGATGAAAATGTTTTTGATAGATGAAAATAAAAACAATTTTTTATCAAAAAGAAAGAAAGAGATAAGAAAAACAAAGATCAGAAAACTAAAAACATACAAGTTGAAGGTATTCTGATTAATTTTCTTGCTTGCCTATTTTTTAATAAAAAGTATTATTTATAAAAAAATAAAAATAATTTTATTTATACTTATTAAATGTAAAGAGCATAGAACTAAAAATGAAAATTACTTTTAAAAATATAATAAAAAAATTAAAAACCAAATGTAAACTAAATTATTGCGAAAAGTTAATACTTATGAGTGGCCAAAGAGAATGATTTGATATGTCTAGATTAGACCCATTGGATCCACGGTGATATATAAAGCCTAGCCGGATCCATGCCTGCAAAGAGGAAAAAGAATCTAAATATATTTTCTCTGTTGTGCAACATGGCTTAGGTGCATGTCAGACACCCACACAGAGTTCCATATGATGGGACTCTTCATATCGAGAGTGGGACTCTTCGAATCCCATTTTCTGCTCTTAGCCTTATCCACTGTCAGCCTTATCCTATGTTTATAAGAGAAGACCAAGGGGTCTTTTGGGATAAGAGGCCAAGATACAGAGACAGAAAAGTTTCCCTTCCTCTTTTTCCTCATCGGCACCATGGTTTAGGGTGTAGACACACTGAAAACTCTGATAGCTTCCCGACCGACGATCTATTGTTTCCGCTGCCGAAACGAGGTAAGTCTCCTATTTTTCGGCCTTCAATTGGTATTAGAGTCTCGCCGATCGTCACTACCCATAGGCTGGTAACCGGCGAGGGTATAGGTTGCTGGGGAACATGCCACAATGGTTAAACGCTGGGAGAAGCAAACATGGTCTTATTTCACAATGACATTCAGAATTGTATGGACATCATTGACTGTATGTTAAAGTTTATAAAATATTTATTTTTATTATTATGATAAGTTCATCTTTACAAGCACATGTGAATAAATGTCATAGGCATAGATTAACCAACTCACATGGTGATCATCCTTACACTTTTGTAGTGGACAAGATGAGACTATAGTAGCCATTATAGATGCTTGAATAGTAATGCATGACTTGCAGATTACATAAGTTGCAAAATAGGCTACATAAATTATAATAAAATATATTATAGTCAAAATCGCCTTAGTTTGGACTGAGATGAGATTCAGGAGAGTTGAGTACGGAGTACATACATGCATGTACAGTGTATGTATATTGATATGTCTATAGATCCATACTATGCCTGTTGTAGCCAAACTGGAAGCATTGGTGTATGCTCGAGTTAGGCAACTTTGTGATGCCTGGACTTGTGTTCATATGGTGTTTGAGTATGATATGACACATTAAGTGGAAGCTCTACCATAGCATATATTATGTTGTATGTACTTAAGTCGATCCAGTAAGGGGTAACACGATATATTCCCTCTCCATTACCATGTGAGCCCTACAACTATATTGTGTCCTTGGACTTAAACCTATATCATGAAGTTGAAGTTCAGAATGACTTCCTTAGCCTTGTTCTCCAGGGTCATGGAAAGAATATGGCCACATTAGATAATCCTAGGCAGTCAACAGGACAAAGATGGATTGGTATGAGTGTTCAAGAAGATTATTTGCGACTACACCTTATGTTTGTATTCCATTGCCCGGACAATCATGTGTATGATTTGCATATGATTATGGATACAAATATTTTAACTGTATATTTTTTCAAGTGCTGCTTAGGAAAGATTTCTTGAGGGATTGAAAGTGCTTGATCAGATGTGATTGGATTTTCTGGAACACAGAAGGGATTGAATTGTATTCCTGTTCGTTGCGTTAGTTATTTATTAACTTAATGCAGTATATCCACTATGTGTCACTGTGTGTGAGTTTCGTCGGATCACACACCCCGCCGCACTGCATGATGAAAGGGTTGAGGCTATGTGTATTATTCTTGTGTGAACGAGTGAAAGATTGTTGGGCAGCATAGCTTAGGTACCATGTCAACGTCCATACAGAGTCCCATGTGACAGGACTCTTTGTATCCAGATACTGAGAGCGAGACTCTTCGAATCCTGCTCTCAGCCTTATCCGCTGTCAACCTTATCCCATGTTTATAAGAGAAGACCAAGGGAGTCTTTTGGGATAAGAGGCTAAGATACAGAGACAGAAAAGCCTTCCTTCCTCCTCTTCCTCACCGGCACCGCGGCTTAGGGTGTGAACACATTGGAAACGCTGGTAGTTTTTGACAACCGACGATCATTGCTTCCGCTGCCGCTGAAACGAGGTAAGTCCCCTATTTTTCGGCCTTCATCCTCCCTATGAAATTTGAACTGGCCAACTTTGAAAATATTCCTTTAAATCCTGTAAGCGTGGACATAGCCTGCCTTTTTTTTTTTTCCTCCATGCAGCCCTATGATTTCTCCTGTGAATTCTACTGGATTGCACAGGATGATTCAAACAGTTCCTCAAATCTTTTTCTATCAACCTGCACGTTGGCCAAACAGTAAGAATATCCTTGCCATGTTAACCTTGAATTTAAAAGATGAACAGAATAAATATATCAGAATCCACAATCTTAAATCAGACCAGTAAGCTTTAATCATTGGATTCTAGATGGAAAATAAGCCCCATGCAAACTTCTGGACATACATCCAGCAGCAGAATATTCATACCCAAGAATCAAACCGACCCCAGTAGACTCAGGGGATGAAATATAAAGGTCATTTAGCAATTATGAATCATCAAAGAATATCTGTAACCAAATTCTAAATCATCAAAATACATGTACAAGCATAACCTACTACTTATCACATACATAATTTGTGGTCATCAATGGATGTCCCCAACACTACGAACCTTGAGGCTGCAAACTGAATAGAGCCACAAGATGAACAAAGTTCCCAAAAAATAAAAAGATCAACTAAATCTAAAATACTTAAATCCAAGTTATATATACAAAGAAAACTTCAAAAGAACGAAATGAGGACTGTCTTGATGAAATTTCTCAAAATCTTCTGTTATTGACAACTGCTCATGAGAATTTTGCACCACAATGAAGTAGTGTATGGTATATCTCCATTGATGCATGATACAGAAGAAATCCAGAGAATAGAAAACACTTTTTGAGTAATACAGCAAGCCCCTGATATGCCTTGAAAAAAAAAAGATATAGAAAAGCGCACAACCACAAACCAAGCCCGTCAAAACTTTGAAACATAACCAGAGAGACAGTAACAGGAATAAGCTTGTAGTGGACAAAGTCTGAATAGCACAAAAGCGACAGAAAAGGATAATGCTTAGCATGTTAAAATTAAACATACAATAAAAGATATGTCTATATTAAAGAGATAGATTGTGTTTCATTCAGACAGGAGGCAAGAAATAATTCACAGGCTTCTTCAAAAAAAAAAAAAAAGAAAAAAAAAGCTGCAAGAGTAAAGAAACCTGTGAAGTGCACCCCTCCAACAACAGCACCATTAAATAACAGAACACAGGTTTGGACATACTCCACTAAGAACTTATGATAACATAAACTTGACATCAAGCGAACAATAACACAAATCCTGTGACCTACTTTTCATGCAGTGGCTTGCATGAAGGCTGAAGGATTTGAGTGTCACGTGCTTTTTTCAAAATAGATTTACCTTGAAATTTCTAGAGCCTTTTTCTCCATGATTAATGGTTTGCAGAACTTGTTGATGGAAAGAATGACTAATTTGGATTTCACAATTCCTTGTAGGGGATGCTTGTCACTTTTTACAACCATTTTCTCCAACTGGTAGACCTTATATCACCAGACAAGAATCTGGGAAGATTTAGAAGGGAGTTTACCCTGGTAACACCTTCGAGGGCAGACCACTCTTCCTCCTCTGCTGTGGATATGCAATCAGCAAGGCTTCTTCTGGATTGACATATTTCTGGCACCTTCTCAACCTTAGGTTCCTCAGATATTGGTACCATCGCATCAGCATCGCGAAAAGTATACGAATGTTCTAATGTACAAACAGAATGAGCTTTGACAGTGACTGGTTGTTCATGCCTTTCTTCCTTGTCTTCTTCATATTTTGAACTCAAACCCTTTGTCTCTGCTTGCTCTGCAGGCATCATCTTGAGGTCGCTTTGCTGATACAGATCAGGTGGGGACGGTGGCTCCAAAAATAGACAAACAACAGCACAGTCATCGATTTTTGATGTAGGAAATTTAAGTCGCCATGCTCGAACTGCACAATCAACAAGAGCTCTAGCTGCAGTTGCACGAGTTGGTGCTGAAGCCACTACATCAATAACCTCCTTGTTCGAGAGAACATCCCAAACCTACGAATGGTAAGCCACATGTTATCAATTTCACAAGTTATGCCTCATTTCAGACATTCATCATCAATATATCATTCAACAATATGCTGCATACAAAGTGATGGGTAACTTCCCAGCGCTTCATTATCCAGAAATGATGATACCTCACATAGAACAAATAATAAGCATGGCAAATATGATCCCCCCAAGCATAGCATTCTTTAAGATATAAAAGAATTACAATATATTCACTGAATCAACAGTTGAGGAGAAAGTCTCCTATAATCTTGTAAACAGCAATTTGACAAATGGATAAATAGAGAACTTGCTAAAAAAGGATAAATACAAAGGATTACAAAAATAAATTGATTCATCATTCAGATAGTGTGCCAGATTGCACAGTAGTTGGAAGGGTTTGGATAGGAAGAAAAAGGCTGAAAAAAATATTAGCACTCTGACATAATGTAAATGGAGTGGATTTCCCGAATCCTATGGCAGACTGCATCAACATCATGGGGAGAATTCAATGACATAACATCTTCTCTGAAAAACTTACTCTCCAATGTACTCAAGTTTAGGCCCAGGATTTCACTATGTGCCTAGCCAGGTAAAATCAATGGAAACTCCAAACAGATAAAAGCATTCCATACTAGTTAGTGAAGAATATAAAAGGGAGTAGAAAAGGCACAGTTCTGCTAGTTAAGGCAAAATCCATATGGAATTATTGGCATGCTTATGCAAAAAGATAATATGATGAAAGGCAACGAAAAAGGTATTGAAGTTGAACAGTGGAATCTCGTCGCTGAAGAAATATCCTAAACTTTCATCCTTCTTTGTCAACGATTAGATTGGCATAGTAGTAAGGCGTCCATCCTTTAACTCCCTAGTTGTGTGTTTGAACCACCGCTGTCGCGCTTTGATTTTCTTTTTCTTCCCTAGGAGAAATCTCATGCTCGTGCTCTTCCTGGATTTCTCCTGCGTGGTGAGCATGACGAAATCTCATGCGAAGCCCACCGGAAGACGTGGATCCTGTGTTTTCACGTGGAACCCACTGCGCAACTGGATCCCACCTGGAACCTCTCACGAACACGAACACTGGCTGGAACACCTCCCCTCCCACTATGCGACTTGCTGGAACGCCCCCCCTCCCATCGTGCAACCTTCACATCACGGAGACGTGGGATGAAGAAGGGCGGCAGGAGGGGAGAAGAAGGAGAGAAGGGAGAGATTAGATAAGAAGATTTTTTTAAGAATCTATTTTTTTATTCATCAAACCCTAGAGTTTAAATAGTTGGCCAAATGGGTTTGGTTCAACTCAACAAAAAACTCCATGGACTAACCCAATGAGATTAAAATAACCCTCCAAGCCCGTGTACACTCATACTTGATTTAATCTCAATCCTTGGACCCACACCCAGCCCAATACAAGTTAGCCTAACCTGGGCCTTGATAGCACCACACCAAGCCCAACAATCTTCACCTTGATGCTTCAAAGCCTCAGCACATCCACCATGTCCATCAACTGCAACAATGAAACACACTTATGGAAGTTGTCCAATGGAAGAACCTTGGTCAGTGCATCTGCTGGATTATTCTTGATGTGTACCTTCATCAGCTCCACCTCACCTTCTATCAGTTCTCTAATCCTATGGTATCTAATGTCAATGTGCTTCGTCCTGGCATGATAGACTGCATTCTGCGCAAGCATCAGTGTACTCTATTTGCCAACTATGCATTCTGACGACCTCCTGAGCAAGGCTCATCTCCAGCATCAAACCTTTCAGCCATAGGGCTTCCTTCGCTTCTATGATGCTTATGTATTCTTCCTTCGTGGTAGATAAGGCCATGATAGGCTGCAAACATGATCTTCATGAGATTGGACCACCAAACAGGTTGAACACAAAGCCTATTGTTGATCTCCTAGTGTCACATCACCACCAAAATCTACATCCACATACCCATATAACTACCCACGAGCCTTCTTGGACAATTTGGATCCCTCAAACCTTTCTGTTGTCCATAGCAAATGGCAACTCCAATTGTTCCCACTAAGTATTTGAAGATCCCCTTTAGTGCTTGCTAGTGCTCCCTGCCAGCTGCGCCATGAACCTGCTCACCTGATTCACTGCATAGGCTATGCCTAGCTTGTAACATACCATGACATACATAAAGCTATCAACACCAGAAGTATACGGTACCTTCTCCATCTCCTGAGCCTCCACCTTAGTCTGTGGTGAGATGGTCTTCGACAGAAAAAAGTGTGCCGCCAAAAGTAGTGCCGCTGGTTTGGCATCCCTCATCCCAATCACTTCAAAACCTTCTTAATGTAGCCATCCTAAAACAAATGTAGAGCAACCTTGGGTCTATCTCTAATGATCTCCATCCCTAGGATCTTCCTAATAGGCCTTAAATCCTTCATCTCAAACTCCGAGAAAAAGCTGCCTTCAGATCCTGTATAACCTTCTTACTCTTGCATGCTATTAGCATGTCATCTACATACAAGAGTAAGTACATTCTAGAACCATCATCCAGATATTTAATATACACACAAGAATCAGACTCACACTGAAAAGGCCAATCTCCTGACATAGGTATCAAATCTCTTGTACAACTGCCTCGGCAACTATTTCAGCCCATACAAAGATTTTTTCAGTAAACAGACTTTCCCATCTGATCCTGGTTCTCTGAACCCTGGTGGCTGCTCCATGTAGATGCTCTCCTCCAAATGCTATGGAGGAATGTGTCTTTACATCCATCTGGCTTCAAGTCCTGAGCTACTACAATACGAAGCAATAATATGATGGAAGTGTGCCTGAAACTAGTAAAAATACCTCACTATAGTCGATGCCTTCATTCTGAGAGTATTCTTTGGCCACTAGTTTTACCTTGTACCTGATATTTTCTTGCTCTGAAGCTCTTCCTTACGCTGATAAACCTATTTGCAACCAATGAGATTCTTTCCTTGTGGCAACTGGACCAACTATACGTACCATTCTTGTGAGAGACTTCATCACCTCTACCATAACCTGAACCCACCTATCCCTGTCTTGGCTCTCCATAGCCTCCTCATAGGTGTAAGGATCTCATTCGCTATCACCAAGGCATATGACACCGAATCTTTGAAGCCGTATCAAACTGGTGGTCGCACGTTTTTTCTGGCTTGTGCAATGCGATCCCAGTATCAGTCCTCTGCCCAGCTGCATCTTACTGAACTCCTTGGCTTTTGACCTCTCTATCAGTCCTCTCCACTTAAATCTTAAATCCTTTTGGTCTATTAGCAAATGGCACGACTGTGTAGGAGGTCATCTGACTAGTATTGCCTTGCTGTACCTCTTGCGGCTCCTGTTGTGCTTCTGTGCTATCTCTCCTCTGAAGGATCAAGCTCTAATCGAAGGTCACATCCCTGCTGATGACAACCTTCTTCTCCAAGAGGTCCCACAACGATACCCCTTGATTCTATGTGGGTAGCCAAGAAACACCATCTTCTTTAACCTAGCATCCAGCTTGTTTCGCTCCTCAGTACCAATATGCACATATGTGTGCATCTAAACACCCTCAGATGTTTCAGGTTGTCTTCCCTTCAGACTATATCTCCTTTGAAATGCCTTCATCTAACCTAGTGTGCGGTGATCAATTGACCATGTAGCTTGCTATATCTACTGCGTCAACCTAAAACATCTTTGAAAGCCTTGCCTTCAACCTCAAGCATCTTGCCTTTTTCAACAGTGTTTCATCCTCTTAACCACCCCATTCTGTTGAGTCCCCATCACTAAGAAGTGCCTTTGATGCCCTACTCCTCACAAAAGCTCTGAAACTCCCTGCTGATGTATTCTCTGCTATTATCTGACCTCAAACACTGCATACTCCTTCCTTGCTCTCTTTCCACCTCAGCCTTCCAGATTTTGAACTTGATAAAGACCTATGATTTCTCTTTAATGAAGTAGACCCACAACTTTCTTAAAAATCATCTATTAGGGTCAAGAAGTATCTGGCCACATTCCTTAGAAACTAGGGCTGGTCCCTAGACATATGTATGTACTAGCTCCAGAGTTCTACACTCCTAGTTATGCTGACTGAGAACTACACTCTTTTTGCTTCCCTATCTGACATGGCTCACAGATCTTCATAACACTATGACTCAGGCTTGGAAGCAGTCCCCTTTTGCTCAGTTCTTTCATCCCCTGTCTCTCATGTAGCCAAGACGATAATGCTACATCCTGTACACATCCCGAGGATCCTATTCCACAGCTGATGCCTCATATCTTCTGGTCACCACAGAGCCTTCCATCCTGTATAGGTTGTTCTCCAGTCTTCTCCCTCTCATCACCATCATAGCTTCATTGGAAATGTTCAAAACGTTACTCCTAGCATGACTGCTAAAACTGTATCAGTCTGCTCTAGGTACCCCAGTGATACCAGATTCTTCTTGAGCTCTGGGACATGCTTCATACTAGTAAGAGTGTGCATCATGCTATCAAACATCCTTATCCTCATTGTCCAATCCCTACCACCTTACAAGGATGATCATCTCCAAGAGTAACACTTCCTTATCAACTCTGTGTAAGTGTTGAACCATGATCGGTTCGAAGTGTAATGATGAGAACAAGTTGAATCCAAGGTCCACATCTCTATGTTGTGCCTATGATCATCTAATACCACCAAAAGATCATCCTTCACCTTCTGATCTGCAACTGTACTCACTGACTCAGATTCTTCATTTTCTTCCTTCTAATTTTTTCACTTAGGACAGTCCTTGAAATGTCCTACCTCACCACACTTGTAGCACTTAGCCTCTCTCTCACCTTTTCTGAACTTTGACCGTTCCTTAGGTCTGCTTCTATCCCTGCCTCTGCCTGACCTTTTCCCCACTGATAGACCCTTTTGGGGAACAACTTTCTTGATAATCTTCTTCCTTTACTTATTCATCCGAAGCATCGAGATAATATCTTCATAGAACAGTATCTCTTTCCACAGTGTCGTGACCAATGAATCATATGATGTGGGCAGTGAACATAATAGTAGAAATGTCTTATCTTATTCCTTCATCTTGACCCGACATTCAGCAATTCATTGCTCATCTAATTAAACACCTGGATGTACGCCAGCACATCTCTACCTTATGCTATCTTTGACTGTAGAGATGCTTCTTCAACATCAACTTGTTGCATATGTTCTTTCCCAAGTAGAGAGTGTGCAACTTCGTCCAAAGTCCCTTTAGGGTCTTCTCCTCTAGTACTGAATAGAAGGTTGAATCTGCTAGACATCCTCTAATCGCTGAACATGCTCTCTTCTCCATTGATATACTGTTTGTTTGTCATCCCATCTGCCTTTCCTTCAAAGCCAGATCTAAACCTTGTGCACAAGAAGGTTCTCTACCCAAGCTTTCCACGTGAAAAAACTTTTCTTCCCATCAAACTTCTTAAAATCTATTTTTATGCTACTACCCATGGCTAGATTCAACCAAAAGTAGCACAAAAAATTTAGAAAATTAAGAAGTACCTGATGAGGCCTTGCTGAAATTTTTTTCAACCTTTTGAAGATTTTCAAATTCCTCCTTGAACCAGGTTTTGATACCAACTGTTAAAGTTGTTCAAGGTTCTGATACCAACTGTTAAAGTTGAACAGTAGGATTTCGTCACTGAAGAAATACTCTGAGCCTTTACCCTTCTTTGTCAACGATTAAATTGGTAAGACATCCATACTTTAACTCCCTGGTTGCATGTTCAAACCATTTTTGTCATGCCCATGCTCTTCCTGGATTTCTCCCGCATGGTGAGCGTAAAGAAATCTCATGCGAAGCCCACCGTGAGGACGTGGATCATGCATTTTCACGCAGAACCCATCGCATGATCGGATCCCACCTAAACCCCTCACGAACATTAGCGTTGACGGAACAACCACCCTCCCCCTCCACCGTGTGACCTTCACGTCACGGAGACGTGGGACAAGAAGGCGGTAGGAGGGGAGAAGATGGAAAGAAGAGGAAGATAAGAGAAGAAGAATTTTTTAGGAGAAAAATCTATTTTTTTATTCATCAAACCCTAGAGATTAAATAGTTGACCAAATTGGCTTGGTCCAAACTCAACAAAAACTCTTATGAACTAACCCAATAAGATTAAAATAACCCTCTAAGCTCGTGTACACCCATGACTTGATTTAATCAACCCACACTCAGTCCAATATAAGTTAGCTCAATCTGGGCCTTGACAGCACCACACCAGCCCAACAAAAGGTAACTTTTTGATTTTCATTTTCATTAAAGGTTATGAAAAGAGGTCCATGCCTCCATGGACCCCAAGTTTAGGCAATATGCCCCTAGCTCAGCTGGTCAATATAGTGCGCTCAGTAGTCATGAGCCAGATCTGTCACTGTGAACATATCATGAGGTAAAATATGAATTATATGCCTAGATAATATCACTTGAACCAAAAAAAAGTTTAATAGTTAATGTGTGGGAAAGGGATAACTGGACTACCAATCCCAAAAAGTTGGCCACTAATTATTCCAAGGTAGTCAAAAGTTATAGTGAAAAATCATACTCTTTTTCTTACTAAATTGACGGTGATTCAGTTATATCATTCCAAGGACTTCAGTTTTGCAACATAATATGTTAGGCATCAGCTTTTAAGGGGAATAAAAGATACCCCATCAGTGGCAAGAACAATAAACTCATCTTTCTCTGTGAGATGACGGTAGGAGATATCTGGAGTGGAAATTAATCCATAATCCTTCAGGCAGAAGTCTCCAAAAGCTCTGGCCATGGCCAGGCCAGGTGAGTCATTGTTTGGCAACCACATTCGTGCAACTTCTGGTTCATCCTGCAAAGCAAAAACTCTCCCTCTGCATTGCTGTATTCTGGCAGCTTCCCCTGAGACAATATATGAAAAGGTTACAATGCTACGTACAAATTAAATCATAGTGGATTATCAACCTCAACAATGAGAAGAGTGATCAGGTCACTCATTGGAAATGGTTTCTACAAATTGACTGGTGGAAAGTGGTAAAGCTGAAGATGGCGTGATATTGGAACCTTGAAGGAAATTCTTGGATGTTTCTGGGGCATTCAATTGAATAAGATGCCAGAGAACAAAAGAAATTTTAGAATGTCTTTGAAGCCCTATCTAGCTTATTAGATAAACAAAATTAGCTGCTAACAAAAAGCTTGCCTATATTCTATCAAACTCTTCTGCTACATAAGAGACACTTTACAAAACTGGGAGAGAAACCATACTCGGAAGATTGGGCTTCAAGTCAACAGTCAATTGTACAGCAACCAAATTATTGTCTTTATCTCGTGTGCCCAATATTGCTCTCGAGTCTCCAACATTTCCAATTATAAGATCCTGTCCCTGGAGAAGTGCAAGTCGTACAAACTATAACAGCCTGCAAATTGATGGGGGCAAAACCAATGTTCAAAAACTCGCCAACTGACTTGGAACTCAGCCAAGTCAACTTGGTTTTGATATGCTACAACTACAAAATTATTCCCAAAAGAAAAACAACATTAAACATTGAAGTCCCATCAACATCTCATATATTATAAAATTCGGAACCATTCCACCAAGTCCAACTTGGAAACTAAGTTTTTGAACACTGGTAAAAACAACAAATTATTAAAATCACCACAAATTGTTACCTGTTTTACCACGGTAACAGCTGTTGTCCCACTGCAGAAACAATCAATTGTTGGATGAAGTTTTAATTCTTTATCCATCAACTTGAAGACCTTCAAGAAAGATTGTTTAAGCGTAATATAATTCTCAGGTAGCTTTTCATTCTCATCAATGGACTCATCCCAGTCATCATCAATGCTAATAGATGTATCTTCAGAATTCATGCTCCTAGACAAGATATCATTTTGACAAGGGCTATCATGCCCACTAACATTAGCACTCCATTCAGTGGACAACATTAGAGGAAGAGAATCTCTGACTTTCTTGGCAACCATATGACCAAGAGGCCCATGACCATCAAATACTCCACAGAAGATGGTGTCACTTCTCAAAGTGAAATTCTACAGTGATAAACACAATATCAGCCAAAAGACGAAAGAGAGAGAGACAAATTTAAATTGCTTTTAGAAGGCATAACAATAGGCATACTGATCAAGGCTAAAGACATGTATGCTACAGTAACATTAACTGCATGAATTACTATGGGGGCTTGGGAATTTCTGTGGTAATGTTGACCTAAGCTCATCTCTCTCTTACACGTGTTAGTGATACTAACCACCAGCTGACGGAATTATCAACATTACACAAATTAGTAATGCTGTTCAAACTTAAAAGAAAGTAAAGATTACAAGAAAGGTTTGTAATAAGCTCTATTACATGGATTACAATGGTAGATAGTGAGGTGTACGTGTATAAGATATGCGTAATAGAGATGAGGATGTTGAGGTGAATGCAAGAAACTGTAAGGGAAGAACAGTGAATATGAGAGGCATCAAAGGAGGATAAGGAAAAAGTACAAAGAAAAGGAAAATGTTTTGAGGTAATTCAGACATATACAAGAGTGGGATGGTCTTAAGAGGAGTTGAATCAGTTGACACGTGATAAGAGGCTGCAATATAAAGGAAAATTATATAAGAGTTAAATGACAGTATTAAGATATGATCAATGGGACGCCGTTTCAAGGTTGGCAAGGTATAACTTTTTTCTTTTGATGTTCATTTTATGAATGAATGATGAAACAATAATTATTGAGTGATTTTCTTTGGGCCAATAATTTTAAATGAAACACCTACTTTGTTCCAATCTTCCATAAATGTTTAAAGCAATTTAAAAAAGATATCCACAAATAATAATTCTTTTAAGTACCACCTGCTTATTTGTAAGTTAGAATTATAGATATTTTAATTAAGAACATATAGACATTTTAATTAAGAACATTATGTCAAGTCCGCTATGCTGTCATTGTTTAAGTGAATCAATATATAAATATTCTCCTACCAGGGTGTCTCAGCTCCAACTAGTCTTTCTCTTCCTAATGTTCTTCCAATCTTAAATCACCATCTCTTTATGATGAACTACCAGATCCTGGCACTTGGTTTATTCAAGGAGCTATTAATGAATGGATTGATCTCATCAATCAAGATTATATGCAGTAGAGTTCATACACATACTCCATTTGTGTAACCAATCCGTCATTGACCATCCGGTGTGTGTGCAGCTATGTCCTTGAAGATGGTTGAATGCAACCAACATTCACTGCATGAAGTGCTGTGCCAATAAACCAAGCACAATTGACAAAAGGCATAAGGTTGAAGTTGTTTCATACATATGGCATCAAAAACAATAAGCAAAAAAAAGAGGAAAAAAGGAAAAGAAACAAGAGGAAACAAGAAGGAGAAGGAAAAGGGAGCCACCACAGATTTTCTATTAAGTTTGAACAGAGAAGTTTGGTACTAAAATAATCTAATTTTCCTTTTGGAAAAACACATGATGCTCTTAATGAAATATACTTCCATTACATATATGTGTCTAGTGCATTATAAGGCTTGTTTGGATAAAACTCTATTGGTTTAAAATACCATAAAAGCTAGACTGTTATATGAGAACTGAAAAACTCACTTATTTCTCTTGTTCCTTGACCCACATTTTGCATGAGAAGGAACTCACCCCATTATCTTTTTCTCAACTCATCACCTCTTTCTAGACTAAATGCCCCATCCTTCCCAAAGCTTCTGCCTTAGTCCCTGATCACTCCACTAACCCAACCCATCTCTGCCCTTTTAGATTCTTTACAAGACTACAACACCTCCATGAAGGTCCATTCTCTTTACTCGCCCTAGATCCATTAACACCCAAAATGGATGATCCATTCTCTCCCTCCTCAATTCTTTAAACCCCAATTCTCCTTCTCTCACAAACCTCCAAACTCCACAGTGGATGAGCTGTTCTCTGCCCTCCCTCGACAATAAGCCAACCATTACTCCATGCCCACTGCCATCTCTACTGTCCCCAAATCTTCGACTGTATGGTGAAGATGATGGTGATTGTGCAAAGGATTCAATAATTAGTGTGGAAGTCAAGGAAAAGAAGAGAGATAATGCAACTAGTATCAACTGAAGTCATCTTTCCCACAGAACTGAAATGCAGACAAACCATAAGTTTCAAAAGTTTTAGAGAATTTTTTCCTTGGAATCCTGATGCAGCATCATTTCATTCCCATAATTCTTCCTTTTTTTATTAACTTCTGCCCAAACATCCAAATAGTCCCTGTTTCGGTGCATATTTATGCATGCCAATGGCATCAAAATAAGGGATGCTTACCCTGATTTTTTTTTTTTTTTGGAAGGATCTTTTCATTTTTTTTCCCCCAAAAAGCATTACAGATTTGAGCATAGAAATGCATAGGATATGCACATGATGTCCAAAATTAGTTCTGGATAATTTGCATCATTCATGGCACATGCTCCAAAACATATGTTTAAATCATTTTAGAATACTTATTTGGATAGTTAGGATTTAATATTCTACTCCTTGTTACCTACCTATCTAAATAAACTAGATTTACTGTAAACTTCAAGGATACAACTCATCCTTCTAAGAACATATGATGTGAATTCAAGCACCGATACATTTGCACGCTTATATACATTTGAGGCCATGTAATACGTTTCACTTCTATTTAATCAAATACAAAGTTTTATGTCCTGATTGAATGGAGGCATCCTATCCTATGAGAAAATAGGACCGAGACAAGGGTAGGATGCTCAAACTTATCCATGGAGGCAAAGAAGAAAGAGCAAAAGGAACAAAAGAAGGAAAGGTAAAAAGAAAGGGAGGAAAGAAGAAGTAAAATGAAAGAGAGTGAAAAAAAAAAAGAAATAAAAGAAGAGATAAGTAAAAAAAGGAAAATATCAGAGAGAGAAAAAAAAAAGAAATGAAGAATGAAAAGGAAAATAAAAAAAGACGAAAAGGAAAATAATGAAGAAAGGAAAGAAAGAATAAATAAATAAATAAATGAAAGAAAAGGGACATAGCACCTACAGGTATGCTTTATTAGGATAGGATGTCATTCCATCGACGTACCTTCACCGCATAAGATTTAAAATCTTAATGACATATGCATACTGCTATATATTATAAATTTACTTGAAAAAGTGAACATGATAACAGGTAAAATCTAATTAATGCAAAACCACTATATAATGGTGACATGGTCCAAATGGCTCAAGTACCAAAAAATACATAAGCAGTAACACTTCATAGCATCAATGTATCATAAGTTAAGGTGGAATAGGCCACTAATGTTGATATTGAATAACAGATTGAACCGTCCAATAGTCATAATAATGATACATGAAAGGCTGCAAATAATGTGAATAGTGCTAAAAGTGGGAATTGGAGATTTAGTTTCAATTTTTCAAACAAAAAGAGAGAGAGTTAATGTTATATTATAACTAAAAACACATATTTTTGCCAGTACTTTCTTTCTCTTTTTTCCTTGTTAGTGTTCCATGCATTCCAATTTTTCTGGGTGCATTGGAAACTTATTTAAAGTGTTTCAAATTAAAAACAATATCTGAACGAGCTTAAGAATTCAGTAAAAATACATATGATATTCCTTTGATACGGAGTCTAATTAATATTACCATCGAAAGGATTAGTGTCAAATGGAAATCACCAACTACTAAGGACTTTTGATAGATTACTTGATATCCGAAGACAATTACTGGAAAAAAAAATGGACAAAATCCTTCTAGGATATCAATTATAGACGTTTAAAAGAATATTGAAGCAAAAGGGCGCATCGAAAACTTCCCACCATATTAATCATCCAGAAAGATGAATCAAAATAAAAAAAAAATCATCTATTTCAAGAAAAATAACAAATTCCAACGTTCCTATCTCTATAGGAAATACCATTTCATTTAATGGGTTATATGGATTCAGGGTTTTGATAGCATTGTCACAACACATCCACAACCAAAACAAAGATTTTAAAATTAAATCCGCCGATCCTTTCTCCTCTCACTAAATCACTAACAATAAAATTCCTCTCTTAAAACCAAAACCACAAACAAATGCACGAAAAATATCAACAAAAACAACAAACAAGATTAAGAAAACCAATACCTCCCACACGATCATTGCGTCCTGGTTAATACCCTTCTTTCCTTGCTGTGTATATAGACAAGCCACATCGCTGGCCCCGTTCAGGAACATTCGGCGGGCACGCCGTGGAGCTCCTTCTCCGCCAGCTCCCCGCTGCTGGCACCCGCCACCTGCCGATCAAACGCCCCTCCCCGACCACCAACACCTCTGTCCTTCTTCTCCTTCTCTTTCCGCTGCTTCTTCCTCTCCTTCCAGTTCTTGACACTGATCTGAGACCGCGACGAAGAGCAACCGCTGCGGTCGGCGGTCAGGGTTCCGACCGCCGCCGGAGACCCCACCAGCGACCGGGACGAAAGGCACGAGCCCATCTGAGAGGAAGGCACTGGTCGGACGGCGGTGGAGCTCAGCTCTTGAAGGCGCCCAGGAGTTGCTGCCGGGCGTACTTGTATGGTTTATTAGTGGATTATATAACGTTAACAATTGGAATAATCTTTAATGCCTTTTTAATCCTTCCTTTTTTATTTTTATTTTTAATAAAGTCAACCTTTCTCTTGTATTTAAAGGAGGGCGTTGCTTCTCTGCCGCTAAGGGAGAGAGGGAACACTTTTTTAAAAAATAAAAAATAAAAAAATATATTGAGACCTAATAGCTACTAAATTAACTTTGCTAATCATAAGATGTTTTTGGCTCTGTTAGGTCTGGATTGGCTTCGACCTAATCCAAGCTTATGCTTACATTGGGCTAATATAGAGCCTAACTTTAATTAAAGCTTCTCGGGATGTCTTGGAGTTTAACTCTCTTAATTCAAGCTTTGTTTAACACAAGCGGCCTTGGGACGCTGCCTCCGCTTCTCTTCGTCTTTCCTTTTTTAACTTGATCAGGCAGGATGTCAGGAGAGGCAGATGTGAGTAGGATTCGATGAGGGCTTACATTGCTTATCAAATCTGGTTATTCCGAAACTAGATTATCTTTACTCATGAGTCTGCCCCATCGTATAGGATGGTGAGGGTTGCATTGACCTTATCTACTGAGTACATTTTCCAGCATTTAGCTCGTTATTATGATAGCCTTGGCCTCTGGGGTTTCCATGCTGCCCCAGCAGCGCATCGGCGTACGAACTTTATTTCTTGGAAACCCCTCCTCCAGGATTTGTTAAAATCGATTTTGATGGTAGTGTTCATGGCAGATCTACTAGATCGAGTTATGTCATTCGGAGATCTGATGGAGCTCTGCTGTCTGTTGGTGGATTTAATTTCCTGAATTCCTCAGTGCCGCTTGCAGAGCTTTACGATGCTTGGACGGGGGTTTCTTGTGCTATTCGCAGTCTTGAAGCCCGTCGCATTATCCTTGAGGGGGATGCCCTCACCGTGATTCGATGGCTTCGTCAGGATCATTGTAACCAACTGCAAAACCAATCCTTTGATATCAAATATTCGATTTCTCCTCCAGGGGATTGATATCATCCAGATCTGTCATACATACAGGGAAGCTAATTCTGCGGCTGATTGGATTGCCGTTAGGATGGCCGATCATTCTGAATTTTGGCAATGGCAGCCCGGAGACTGTTGTCCTCCTATCCTTATCCAACTTTTGTATTATGATAGATTGGGCTTGAGTCATCCTAGATTGGTATGATCACCCGACTATACCCAAAAAAAAAAAAAACATAAGCCTGGTATGAAAATTAATGTTTAGATATTAACTATTGTAACATAGATTGACTTTTAAAAAACTAATCCAAAGGACTCAATTCGTTTGCTAAAATTATATATTATTTTTTAACATATAATTTTTAAGTATTAATAGTTTATTTGAGGCATTATTAGAAGAATGCTGACGTTAACCTACTTAATAATTGGACAACATATGTGGGAGGCATGAAAGCTCTTCTTGTTGAGCGAGATGTTGACATTTCTTATCAACTACTCAGAATTCTTTAACTACCAATTGACCGAAAATGAAAATTATTTTCTCTTGAAAGCTAATGAAAAGGAGAGAGAAAGAGAGAGTGAGCATAGTTATGAACAAGTTTAATTAACAAGCATTTTTTTTTACATTAAAAGAAAAAAACTAAGAGTGATTGTTTCAAGCCCTTTAGAAGTCAAAATAAGCATGTCTCATGCTAAGTTTGTTAGGTCCTCCCTGCAAGTGATCTCAGTGGCCTCATCTTTGCTGTGGAGCTAAAAATAATGTAATCATCCTAAATGATGTCATTCCCCATTCATTTTATTAAAAAAATTGTAATACATCGTTAGGTTATCTAAAAGTCCCTCATCTCATGGTGGTCATGATCCATTATTTTAGATTATGCATTGAGAAAAAAAAGTTATATATTATCCTTAGATTCACATCTAAGGCTATCCACTTTAGAAAATGCATAAGGCCTAAGATTCATATGGGACTCCAATGCAAAATGTAGCTAAAACTAGAGGTGATGAATGAAAATTGATGGTGCATGAATATCAAAATTTAAATTTCTCTTGCTCAGTACTATCCCATAAACATAGAAATTTTATCATGAATATTTTGTAAAATCAATTACCCTTTTACATGATGAAACCAAAGCAAAGATTTGTCGATAAATTATTTAATTTTAAGTATGGCAATCTTCTGATTAAAAAAATTACATGTTTGATTTCGGGCAAACTAAAAATTAATTCAAAATTAATTTAGCTATTTTGTGTAATATTTTGAAGGAACCTGGCAAGGCACATTAATCAAGGATAGGTGCCAATTGCTTTCTATCTGACGTGGACCAACCCCACATGAGCAGTGCAGCCAATTTTTTTTGTTAAAAAGCTGTGCATGGCCAACCATAATAACTTGGCCATTTATGAGCGCAAGAATGGCTGTCCATTATTGGGTCCATCTCCAACATAAAATTGGACCACCCCATGATTCACATGGTAGCTAGTATTTTGGTGAAGTTATTGGGGCTGAGTACAAACAACGAGGATCCAAATCTTGACTCAGATTTCAGTAGAATCCTTATTTTTGTACAGTTTTACAACAATTTCTGTTATTTGTGCTAGCTTGTTAATTCTGTAAAATGTTCCTGCAAAGCTAATCAGCCATCAAATTTTAAAAATCCATTTGTTTCAAGAATATTTGCATGCTTTTCATAATTTATGTATAAAAGTGATAAATTATTGGATAATTGGTGCTATTAGTTTTTTGTCTGCCTCAAAGTTAATTTTTATTCAAGCATGTGAGTCAGCTGTATTCCTCTTTTTTTCAATCTCTTTGCATCTTCTACAATTTTTAAAATATTTTTTAAGTTTTTATTTTTTTATTTTTTATTTTTTTAACTAGCTTTCCAAGTAGGTCTGGTTTATGCCATTCTTTCCCTGTCATGAGATTGCATGGGAAAAATAATATTTTGATTTGTGGTGTTAGAGTATTTAGTTTACTATTGAATCCATATGTTTTCTTGGAGATGGTATCAAGTCCAATACCTCCTTATGCCTAAAAGGAGAGAAAAAAAAAGAGTATGCGAAGTTTAAGGTGAGAAAGGCCTATGACTAAGTCAAAAGTGTTATATAATTAAAAAGTAACAATAGAATAAAGAGATTAAGAACGTATTGAAATATGTTTTCTTTTATTCTATCCGAGTCTCTCAAATACAACTTCATGCCATCTATTTATAGGCATAGAACAATATATTACATTCATCAACATTAATAAGCATTTATATGGATAATGCCAATAGACATAACCTTCTCTTGGAATACCAATGGACATTCATTTTATTGGCAATATTATAAGTTTCCCTTGGATGTCCATTTATTTGATCATGAAAAATTCTTAGTAAAAGGAAGAGTACATCATTCATGTCTTTTATTGAGAAAAGATATTGCCTCATTAAAAACCTTGGCAAGAAAACCCAATGGGACAAAACCATAGCTAAGAAAAAAAGAGTACATTATTTTGCTTTCCTTTTGACGTCATCTCTTAATATACTTCCCTTAAAATTATCATTCGAGATCCTTGAGTCATCGTAGTCCAATTTTTCGGACTAACTCTTCAAATCTCTTTGTAGATAATGCTTTCGCAAATAAATCAGCGGGATTATCACTAAATCGAACTTGTTGAACATTAATAGCACCACTCTTTTGAAAGTTATGAGTAAAAAAGAACTTTGGGGATATATTTTATTCTGTCACCTTTGATATACCCTCTTTTCAATTGAGCTATGCAGGTTGTATTATCCTTACACAAAATAATTGGTACCTTCTTTTGAGAGGATAATCCATATGTCTTCTGAATGTGTTGGATTATCGATCTAAGCCATATACATTCTCGGTTTGCTTCATGAATTGTCAGAATTTCGGCATGGTTAGATGATATTGTAGCCACAATTGTTTGCTTTGTAAAATACCATGAAATAGCAGTGCCATCATATGTAAAGACATAACCCGTTTGTGATCGACCATTATGAGGATCAGATAAATATCTTGCATCTGCAAAACCTACTAACTCGGATTTGGACAAATTTGAATAATATAAGCCCATATCCATTGTACATCTGAGGTATCGGAATATGTGCTTAACACCTGTCTAATGCCTCCTTGTAGATAAAAACTATATCTTCCTAACAAGTTTACTAAAAAAGATATATCAGGTCAAGTGTGAGTCGCAAGATATATTAATACACCTATTGCGCTAAGATATGGTATTTCAGGACCAAGTAGTTCTTCGTCATTTTCCTTAGGTCAAAAATAATCTTTATCGATTTCAAGTGACCTTACGATCATCGGAGTACTCAAAGGGTGTGTTTATCAATATAAAACTGTTTAAGTATCTTTGCTGAATAAGTAGATTGGTGCACAAAAATTTCATTTTTAAGATGTTCGAGCTGCAGGCCAAAGCAAAATTTTGTTCTTCCAAGATTTTTCATTTCAAATTCCTGTTTTAGGCAATCTGCTGCCATTTGAAACTCTTTAGGAGTTTCAATTATGTTCAAATCATCAACATATACTTCGATGATCATAAATAATTATGATCCAGATCTCTTTATAATGACACAAGGACATATGAGATTATTGTTATAGCCTTGTATTAACAGGTATTCAATCAAATGATTGTACCACATATGTTTTGCTTGTTTTAACCCATAGAGAGACTTCTGTAATTTTATCGAATAAAATTCTTTCAAATTAGAGTTAGACTTTTCAGACAATTGTAATCCTTCTAGAATTTTCATATAGATATCATTGTCAAGTGAGCCATATAGATAGGCTATCACTACATCCATAAGATGCAATTCAAGTTTTTATGCACTGCCAAACTAATCAAATACCGAAAAGTTATTGCATCCACCATAGAAGAATATGACTCTTCATAATCAATACCGGATCTTTGTGAGAACCCTTGGGCAACTAGTCGTACTTTATACCTCACAATTTTATTATCCTTATTTCGCTTTCGCATGAATATCCATTTATATCCTACAGGTTTTACACCAACAGGTGTTTGGACAATCGGTCCAAAAACTTTACATTTTGCTAGCGAATCAATTGCATCCTTTCATTTTTGCCAATCTTGTCGATGTCTACATTCTTTCATAGACATTAGTTCATCATCCTCATTTTTATTTTCAATATTTTGCACAATATAATATGCAAACTTATCATCGACGATCATCTTATATTGGTTCCATCTTTCTCCAGTCATAACATAATTGATAGAGATCTCTTTATTTTCTTTGATTTTAGGTACCTTATTCTCTTTTAGAATAGACACATCTGGAGTCTCAATTACTTCTGTTATTATACTGGGGATCTTTTCTCGAGTCACAGTATCTTCAATCTGGTCATCTAAATGCTTAGCTCCTTTTTTTTGTGAGGGTTTTTATCTTTGAAACCAACTGGTCTACCATGCTTTACTTATTCCTTTGTCTCATTAGCAGTGGTAGGTTGTCCTTTAGGGACAACAATTCTGATTGGAGCATTTATAGATGGTGTATGTGACTTTGTCACTCTTTTAATGTCAGTAAATGTGTCTAACAATTGATTTGCTAGTTTTTGCATGTGAATTATCTTTTGAACTTCATGTTCATGTTGTTTTGTATGAGGATCAAGATGGGACAATGATAATTCATTCCAACTAATTTTTTATACGAGATGCTTATTTTCTCCCCCTAATGTTGGAAAAATAGACTCATCAAAATAATAATCGGCAAAACGTGCCGTAAATAAATCTTCTATAGATGGTTCAAGATATTTAATTATAAATGAAGATTCATACCCAATATATATTCCTAACCTCCTTTGAGGTCCTATCTTAGTGTGTTGTGGTGGAGCAATTGGAACATAAACCGCACATTCAAAAATTCTTAGATGAGAAATATTTGGTTCCTAACCATAAATCAATTGTAGCGGAGAGAATTCATGATAATTTGTTGGTCTGATGCGAATAAGTGCTGCTACATGTAAAATAGCATGTCCCCATGTAGACAAAGAAAGTTTTGCTCTCATAAGTAATGGTTTTGCAATCAGTTGGATCCGTTTGATAAGCGATTCTGCAAGACCTTTTGAGTATGAGAATATGCTACAGGATGTTCAACAGTGATTTCAATAGCAGTACAATAATCATTGAATGCTTGAGAAGTAAATTCACCAGCATTGTCAAGGCGTATTATCTTAATAGGATTATCTAGAAAATGAGTGTGTAATCAAAGTATTTACTCTAGTAGTCTCGCAAACGCTAGGTTACGAGTTGATAATAAACATACATATTACCATCTAGTTGAAACATCAATTAAAATCATGAAATATCTAAATGGTCCACTTGGTGGATGAATAGGCCCATAAATATTACCATGTATGCGTTCCAAAAATCCAAGAGATTCAGTATTAATTTTAGCCGATGATGGCCTGATAATTAATTTGCCTTGAGAGCAAGCAGCATATGAGAATTCATTTGGTCATAATATTTTTTGATTCTTTAATAAATGTCTACATGAATTCTCTATAATTTTTTGCATTATAATTGAACTGGAATGACTCAACCGGTTATGCCAAATTATAAAATCATTTTGATTAGTAAACCTTTGGTTTACTATAGTATATGCTTCAACTATACTTATATTTGTGTAGTATGAACCAGAAAAAAATGCAGGCAAATTTTCTAATACACATCTCTTGTTTGATATTGTACTTGTAATACACAAATACTCAATATTGCCTTCATTAGTTGTCTCAATATGATATCCATTTCTGTGAATATTCTTAAAACTCAATAAATTTCTTTGAGACCTTTCAAAATATAAGGCATCATCAATTATGAATTTTGTTCCTCTAGGCAAAATGATATGGGCTATTCCAGAGCCTTCAATCAATTTTGAACTATCATAAATTGTATTGACATTTATTGCATGCATTCTTAAGTAGAAGAAATATTTCATATCTTTAAGTATAGTGTGTGTTATAGCACTATCTACGAGGCACAAATTATTGTTATCGACAAAAGATCCTACTCGAAATAATTCTATTTTCTTCATGGAAAGAATGACATGTAGTGAAATACAAATTAGAATACAAGGTATATAAAGGCATAAAAACTAAAAGTCATAATTTATTATTGCATCAGTTTCCTTAAAATAAACCTATGTATAATAAAACAATATTTTATTGCATGGTATTATTTGATAACGTAGGCATTCTTAAAATCAACCTTATACATTCATGCTATCAATTAAACAAGCATTATTTTTTTCTGGTTAGATAAAAAAATCAGCAACATCCAGATCATCAAATCCAGTATCAGAAGGGCCACATTCAGAAACAAAATTATTTTCATCTTTTTCTCATTCTTTTTCAATGACTCCTGATAAAGTTCAACGAGATGTTTTGGTGTACGATAGGTGCGCGACCAATGACCCTTCATTCCATAACGATAGCATAAGTTTTTCACCAAATTTTTACTTAAGTCCAATTTGCCTTTCTCAATTTTCTTCTCATTTTTCTCCTACTTTAGGTGATGAGAAGGAGTTTTAACATGACCATCACGATAACCAAAACGTCCTCGACCACGTCCGCATCCATGGCCATGTCTACAACCACTCCTTTGTTTATAAAATTGATATGTAGTCGCATGCACTTCAGGGAATGGTATAGAGCCAGTTGGACATGTTTAATGATTTTTCATCAAAAGTTCATTATTTTGTTCAGCTACAAAAAGGTAGAAAATTAGTTCAGAATATTTTCTAAAACCCTTTACATGATATTGTTGTTGCAGGAACAAATTGGAAGTATAAAAATGGAAAAGATTTTTTTCAGCATATCCTCATCAGTGACTTTTTCTTCACATAATTTTAACTAGGAAGTAATTCTGAACATAGCTGAATTACATTCACTTACTGTCTTATAATCTTAATCTTGTAGATATATGTGCATCCAATCATAATGAGCCTGGGGAAGAATGAGTATTTTTTGATAGTCATAACGCTCTTTTAGGCTATTCTAAAGGACAAGGGAATCTTTTATTGTTAGGTATTCAACTTTCAATCCCTCGTCAAGGCGGTATCGTAGGAAGATCATTGCTTTTGCTTTGTATTGGTTGGATGCCTAATTACCATCTTTAATTGTATTACCAAGGGCATTAGCCTCCAAATGAATTTCAACATCAAGTATCCATGATAGATAATTTTTACCTATGATATCTAGTACTACAAAATTAAGTTTTGCCAAATTTACCATAACAATACTATCAAAGCACACAATGTAAATTAGTGCACAACCTTTTATTAGAATAAAATTATTTCAAATTTATCAAGGACTAAAGATAATCGTATATATATAAAGACCAAGTGATAAGTTAAAACTAAGAGTCACAAGAAAAATATTAAGAGAAAATAATTAATTATATATGCAAATAACTTGCATAAATGTAAATAATATTTACCTTAATAAAAGTTTCTTCAACAAATGTAGAATGATGAGATAGAGACTCGTGCTGATAATGTGTTATATAATTAAAGAGTAACAATAAACAAAGAGACTAAGAAAGTATTGAAATATGTTTTCTCTTTTTCCATCGAGTCTCTCAAATACAACTTCATGCCATCTATTTATAGGTATAGAAAAAGATATTACATTCATCAACGTTAATAAGCATTTAAATGGGTCATGCCAATAGATATAACCTCCTCTTGGAATAACCTCCTCTTGAAATACCAATGGATATCCATTTTATTGGCAATATTATAACAAAAAGTCTTTTTTTCCAAACTTAACATTGTCTTCTTATAGCTAGTAACGAGTGGGGAGACCAAAAGATATGTGGGGATGTAGTTATTTGCATGGCAGTGACTTTCTAATATGGTTATTAAAAGCTAGATTTTAATCATAAATCATGTGGCCTTACGGTCCTAAAATTCTTCAATAATTTAAATCGTTCATAGAATTTTAAATTCATGAGATCGGTATGGGATCTATCCTAAAATCGCTAGAATCATGATGTTAAAGAAGGATTTTACAATTTCAAAATAGGAAGAATATGAACTCTGATCATTTTTTTAAGTTAAATCATCAATGCTTTCTATTAGTTAGTTGGGATTTATGTTTTAAAATATATAAAAAAGATGCTTTAGATTCTTTCACACAAGTTGTAACCCATGTTATAATGTTATTAGATGGAAACCTAAAAGTGTATTATCGCAAGAATTCCTACCAACCTTAAGCAAAGAAAAATTGAAAATAATTTTATGGCTTCTGCCTCTTCAACTTTATATTATAGCATAATCAGATAAAAAACTAAAACTATCCATGGCTTTTAATTGGTAATTTGATAAGCGACATTTATTTTTAATTTAGATCTTATTCAAATACTTATTTTTATATTGTTTTTATTTTGTTAATTTTTATGATTATGATGCTATATTATTTCTATGTTAAAGCTTTGTTATTATTGCTGCTATATAATTTTTAATTATAATTTATTTATTTTTATATTGATATTATAATATATGATTAATTTGTAGATACTAATTTATTGTTAATAAGTTGAATGCAAGGCCTTGATTCTTAATCTTAGTTCTACAATTTCTTAATATATATGTATATTTTAAATATTTAATTTTACAATTCATTCTTGTTGATCCTATCGATCTTAATTAAAATCTTGATTTGGACAACTTTACTTCCTAGGGTTGGGTCTGCTGATGGGGCCATATTTTTATCCTTTGGCTGTGGTCGCTTCTAGCTTCATGAATTAATGATACAATTAGATATCAATCAACAACAAAATCTGTGACTATATAACATGTGTTTACTAAATTAGAGGATTAACTTAATTAAAATAATAAGGAGATTTTGAGACATAGAGGCTGTTTTAGATGTCATCAGTTGTCTATTCATAGCGTATCTAACATGATGATGTTAGATTAATCCTTAATTATTATAATATATCATATCAAATTTTTGATTATTGAAATCAAATCACCCCAGTATTAGAATCATCGATGTTTCAAAATCATGAGGTGATACAAAAATTATTACCAAACACGGTCTATAACAAAAACAAGAAACAAAGGAGGAATCTTTTATAGAAAAATTATTAATCAATGCGCACACAGTTGTTGGCACGCCAGAATTGAAACATAAGTAGGACCAAATCCAATCAACGAGAAATTAGGAACTATTGGGTAAGAATTGTAATAAAATGCAACAAGATTAACATAAACTAATTATCATTGACCTTGTTATTACTATGTGTATATTGTTGTTAAAAAAAAATGTTTCGCTACAACTAGGGCGTTGATCACGACGTGTTAACCATCTTAGGACAAAGGGAACGAAGTAATTAAAATAATAAAATCCTAAGCATCACCAAATGTAACCTTATCAAGGCTCCGTTCCCTTTGTTTAAACTTCAACGGTTTCCAACCAGAAGACAAAAACCTAAACCGTTTACATCAGCGAACCAAGTGGAATCCTATATAATTATATCTTGCGTTGCGTGTAAGCTCGTCAAGATATCTTTCAAACTTTAATTTCCAAGAACAAAGCCTTGGGCCATCTTAATTTCAAGAATTAGATTCGCAGTCTTATTAGCATTAAACTATATACTCACCAGCTCATATAGAAAACTACATATTATATACAAGTGGTGGTGTCCCTGTCAAGTATCTGCTGTATTCTTTTTCTTCTTCTTCAACTGGTAGGAATAAAATGGTTCCAAAAGATATTTCTTAGTCTTTGAAAATTTTGTATCAACTAAATTAGTGGATGCTGTGTCCTATGGTCCTTCACCTTCCTGCCTCAATTGCACAACCATCATCCTACTTGTGATAGCAATTACTTGGTAGTGCATACCATTGAAACCATAATCTTAATCACTCTGACGAATTTCTTAACCTGTTATTAATATTTTAGGACTAATCACTCTACAAGTGGCTAGACCCATTCGGATAAATTTCAAACTCGATGCAGCTTAAGATATAAAGGGCATCTGGGATTCCCCTGCTACCCATGCAATGCATCGGCATACGGTCTTCATTTCTTAGGAACCCCCTTCTCTAAGATTTGTCAAAGTTAATTTTGATGGCAGTGTTCGTGGTCGCCTGGCGGGTTCAGCTTTTGTGATCCGTGGGTCTGATGGAGATCTGATGGCGGCTGGCGGGTTGGGCCTCCTTGACCTTTCTGTTCCGGCTGCCGAACTGCATGCTGCGTGGGCAGGCATCTCCCATGTCATTCGCAGTTTAGGTTGTCGCATGCTTATTATTTAGGGGGATTCTATCACTATTGTGCGCTGGCTCCGCCAGATCCGGACAGCCCTCCTTTGACCAACCCTCTGATATGCGACATTTGGTCGATGCTTCAGCAGGCTGACTTGGTCTAGTTTGGCATATTTACCGGGAGGTTAACTTAGCGGTGGACTGGGTTGCTGTCCGGATCGTGCATCACTCTTGACCGTGGTTTTGGATTGCTGGTGATCCGTACCCGCCTATGCTTTCGCAACTTTTGTATTATGATAAACTGGGTTTGACTCAACCAAGTTTGGTTTGATCGCCCGTTTGTAACAAAAAAAAAAAAAAAGGGGCATGTTTAGTAATCTTGTGGTATCTTAAAGCTGTAAATGTGGGATTAATAAATTCATCTCTTTTCTTATGTTTTTGAATCTTGTAGAATTGGATTAGTAATCTTATGCCGCTTCAATTTCGCACTATGAACAAAACATGTCCAAAATTCTAATATATGGGTCGAGTATGAAAAATTAACAGGAACCACAATGCTTAGCGATATGGCTACACAAAATTGAACAAAATTATAAATATTATAGCATTAGAGTAGCCGTCAGACCATGCTGATGCTAAGTAATTAACTACTATTATGAGTTATGCCGGAATGGCAGCAAGCCCTTGACCAGGCTAAATCAGACTTTGAAACCAATTAATGGTGCAACTGATGTCATAAACTACGATCTAATTCTAAACAATATTTAACAAAAAAATAAAATCTGGTGAGAATCCGGAATGCCTGCCTGAACGTTATGCAAGTTGGATTTTAGAGCCTTCGAGATTTTTAACTTCATTAACGCGTTAGAATGAAACAGAGGTCTTAATCAACGCCAGCTATAACTTTTTGCTTAGACTCCAAACTCCCCTTCCCACCAGTCAGGGACTGCGCGATCTTGACGGCTCAAAAACTCCAAGTCAGCTAACTCATTAAATGCCCCTCTACGCCCCTTAAGGGAGAAGAAAACGACACAAGAATATGAACACTACTTGGCCACAAATCGCAATGTGAGAACGACCTACCAAATTTATTTCACTGTCATCCACAAGTGGATCTAGAACCCAGTGAGTGAGAGAGAGAGAGAGAGGTGATGAATTGAGGCCCCAGCTTCCATCCAAGTGGGTATCGAACCACACGTAGCGGATGCCAACAAAACTTTCTAAGTTAAAAAAAAAAAAATTAGAAACTTTCTGAGTCTTTTTTTTGGACTGTAGCAAAAATAAATAAATACATACATAAATAAATCTAAATCGCTTTCATAACGCCTGGTGGAGCTGGGCAGTGAACAATTTCATCCTCTTCACCCATTTCAACAATCTTCTACCGGCTTCTAAATATTTAGATTGGATTAGCAAGGTGTTGGTTTTCACCATCACCATTCACGCATGGCATAAGCAAGACTGGTCCTCACTCTCAGGCAGGGCCCAACCCCCAACGGCGTTTTAGATATGGTCCATTGAGAGCAGTTGGACGATGTCGTGGTTCATAAATTAGGTAGATGATCATCCAACATGTAAGCAAATAATGCATGGCTATCTACTGTCATGCATTAATAAAATAATCGAGGATATATCTCTTTCATTCATACAGCTCAATAATATCAGCACTAAGGTCATTTATTAAGAAGATCAGCAGAACATGCAAGGGAGATAGTTTAGCGGCAAATAATATCGAGCCTGATGTTTGATTAGCTGCAGTTTAAAGAGTGGAAATAGAAAAAGGGCAATAGTGAATGCTGATGGGGCCAGTTGATCCCATGAAAAATAAAATTTTTTGGACGGCCCCAAAGGCCGACAGACTCCAGCGCCGACCGCCAGCGTCGGCCTCCAGCTATGGCCAAAGGCCGACACCTCCAAGACCGGCACTTCCAAGGCCGGCACCTCCAAGCCAGGCGGTCCCGGCACGTTCCCAGTCGGCCACGGCCTCTACAAGCCAGCCGGCCCCGGCCTCTCCAAGCCAGGCGGCCCCGGCACGTTCCCAGCCGGCCCCGGCCTCTCCAAGCCAGGCGGCCCCGGCACTTTCCCAGCCGGCCCCGGCCTCTCCAAGCCAGGCGGCCCCGGCACGTTCCCAGTCGGCCCCGGCATCTCCAGTCCCACCGAGTCGGCCAAGGCCATCCCCGGCCGGTCCAACTCGGCCCCGGCGTCTCCAGTCCCACCGAGTCGGCCAAGGCCATCCCCGGCCGGCCCGACTCGGCCCCGGCGTCTCTAGCCCCACCGAGTCGGCCAAGGCCATCCCAGGCCGGTCCGACTCGGCCCCGGCGTCTCCAGTTCCGCCGAGTCGGCCAAGGCCATCCCAGGCCGGCCCGACTCGGCCCCGGCGTCTCCAGTTCCGCCGAGTCGGCCAAGGCCATCCCTGGCCGGCCCGACTCGGCCCCAGCATCTCCAAGTCCGCCGATTCGGCCTCGCCCCGGCACTGCCTTGCCAGCGGGACGGGCCCCAGCCATCTCGGGTCGACCCAGCTCGGCCCTGACAAGACGGGACTCCCCGGTACTCGCTAGATCAGCCCCAGCGGCTCAAAAAACCGCCTCTCTGACGCGCGCCGCCCGACAATGCCAGACGCGCGCCGTCCAACAGCCCCGCTGCTGATGGGACGTAACCCACCAACCAGCCCATATTCATGCAAGGGCTCTGCAGATCTTCTCACTCATGCAATCCCACATGATCATACCAGGATCAACCCTATAAAAAGGTGAATCCACTCACCAGTCAGGTAGGCGCGATAACCCCCAAAATCACCATCTAAACTCTAAAAAGGGATTCCTTCTCTCGGAGACCCCTCTTTTCCACACAAAATAGGGCTCGCTCGAGCCCTTCTTCAGCTGTGACCTTAGTCACTAACTTGGCCATCGGAGGGTCCCGTCGGAGCCCCCTCCGGCCTCGGAACTTCTTTGCAGGCAACCCGGCGAGGCGAGGATTCGAGGAGTGCCTCGGTTCCCGACGTCCAGGAGAGGTGATCGAGCATCATCAGATTGGCATGCCAGGAAGGGGGGGCATGAGAAAAAGTAGCGAACGTTCTTCCTGAGCTACATCTTTCGTCCCCCCTCTTCTTCCAGAGGCCATGGTGGTGACCCGAGCTCAGGACGCCTCCATCAGCTGCCCAACGGGGTTTCCCCGTCAACTAGACAGCAGGAGGCCAATCCCCCTGCTGCCGACCCTCCGGTCGCTTGCCCACTGCCGGACGCTGCTGTCCAAACAGCGGAACGGCTGGCGACTCTTTCCCAGCAAGTCCAGAATCTCACCGCCATGATCCACGGGCTCCAGCAACAACGGTCTGTGGCCACCCAGCATCAAACTGCTCCCCTTGCCAGTCAGCAGTCGGCGATGGGAGGCTCCCCCCGGCGGGAGGCCGGTTGGCGAGAGACCGGCCGACGTTAGGCTTCCCCCAGGAAGCCTCGACGCGAACCCTCCAAGCGGCCGCGGTCCCCTAACCACGGCCCAAACGAGTTTCCTCTCAAGCCACATCATCACGAGGAACCCAAGCGGAAGTCCTCTTCTTCTTCTTCCTCCAAGCCATCTCGGAGGGCCCCGACGATCAACCGCCAGGCGGAGGAACGCCTAGAGGAGTACAACCGGCGCCTCAACGAGCTCGCCAAGAAGATCAACCGTCAGTCAGAGGAAGAGTTCGACAATCGTCCTCCCTACACTCGCCGCATACTGGAGGAACCGGTTCCCTCGAGGTTCCACTTCCCCCAGGTAGACCCATACGATGGTACGACCGACCCCCTCGACCACCTCGAAAGTTACAAGGCTATGATGAAAATCCAGGGCGCCCCAGATGCCCTCCTCTGCAAGGCCTTCCCCGCAACTCTACGGAGGGCCGCACATGCATGGCACTCATGCCTGCCCCCTCACAGCATCGACTCCTTCCGGGAGTTGGAGAGGGCATTTTTGGCCTACTTTGACGCCTGCCGTCGGATCCCAAGGGTGGCAGACAGCCTCTTCTCCGTTCGCCAGAAGGAAGGAGAGTCACTGCGGGACTTCGTGTCCCGATTCAAAACCATCGCCCTCGAGGTCTACCATCTCGACGATGCGGTGGCCTCCCTAGCGCTGAAGCGGGGACTCCTTCCGTCCCGCTTCACCTTCTCCCTGGATAAGAAGCCCCCAAGCTCTTATTCAGACCTCCTCCTCCGGGCCCAGAAGTACATCCGCGCCAACGAGGATGACTCGTCCAGAAGGGAAGCCGGCAGGAGTTTCAATAAGAAGCCAACACCCATGGAACCAGCTGAGGAACGATCCAGGCAGCCCGAGCCGCCCAATCGCTTTGACCAATGGCCCCAGGCGCTGGTTCCTAAGGGGTGGTTTACTCCTCTCACAGCTCTGATCTCCCACATCCTGCTAGAGATTGAGGAGGAGCCTTACTTTCAACGCCCACGTCCCCTAAAGTCAATAAACCCCCGCAGCAAAGAGCTTTACTGCCGGTATCACCAAGACTATGGGCATGACACCGAAGATTGCCGCCAGTTGAAGAAGACCATTGAAAAGTTTGTCCAGCAGGGCCACTTGGGCAGGTTCGTTCGAGGAAACCTCGCGGCCCCAAGTGTGTCGGCACCTCCAGCGCCTCAGATTTGCCTCAACAATGCCCCAACGAAAGGAACAATAGCATGACCTCATGAGGGGCGAGCAGCAGCTCGGGGAGCCGACGGAAGGAAGCAAGCTGGCATCAAAATGGGAAGCTTCTCCCCCGCATTCGGAATGCGGACGGTATTATCAGTAGCTTGCCGATTCTTTAATAAAGTATTATTCAGAATATCCTTGTCTTATCACGCTCTTGGGATGAGTATATTTCTTAGACAGAGACCGGCTCCGCGTCGGCACCAAAAACCGACTCCGCGTTGGCGCCAAAGACCGGCTCCGCGTCGGCGCCAAAGATCGGCTCTGCATCGGCGCCAGAGACCGGCTTCGCGTCGGCACCAGAGACCGGCTCCGCATCGGCGCCAGAGACCGGCTCCGCGTCGGCGCCAAAGACCGGCTCCGCATCAGCAACAAAGACCGACTCCGCGTCAGCGCGTCGGCGCCAAAGACCGGCTCTGCGTCGACAACAAAGACCGGCTCTGCGTCGGCAACAAAGACTGGCTCCGCGTCGGCAACAAAGACTGGCTCCGCGTCGGCAACAAAGACCGACTCCGCGTCGGCACAAAGACCGGCCTCTGCACCGGCACCCAAGACCGGCTCCGTGTCGGCACCCTCAAGCTCAAGACCTGCGGATTCCAATCAACAGAGTTTCCTGGGGGGCAGACCAACCCTGTAGAAGGAGACCAATTTCTTTAAAGAAAAGGAACCTGACGACTCCCAGCTCTCAGGTCACCCTCCGGGGTTCACTCCTAGACCCCGCGTTGGGAGAGGATTACTAGCCGCCCTCAGCTAGCTAAAGAAGGCACGCAGACGTCCCTGCAAGGCAGCGCAAGGTGCCAAGGTAAAAGTTCTACACTCCTTTCGCTTAGCCGATGCGGGGCACGCAAGCTCAAGAAGTATGGGGGGAATTTGATGGGGCCAGTTGACCCCATGAAAAATAAAATTTTTTGGACGGCCCCAAAGGCCGACAGACTCCAGCGCCGGCCATCAGCGTCGGCCTCCAGCTCTGGCCAAAGCCGACACCTCTAAGACCGGCGCTTCCAAGGCCAACACCTCCAAGACCGGCGCTTCCAAGGTCAGCACCTCCAAGCCAGGTGGCCCCGGCACGTTCCCAGCCGGCCACGGCCTCTACAAGCTAGCCGGCCCCGGCCTCTCCAAGCCAGGCGGCCCCGGCACGTTCCCAGCCGGCCCCGGCCTCTCCAAGCCAGGCGTCCACGGCACGTTCCCAGCCGGCCCAGGCCTCTCCAAGCCAGGCGGCCCCGGCACGTTCCCAGTCGTCCCTGGCGTCTCCAGTCCCGTCGAGTCGGCCAAGGCCATCCCCGGCCGGCCCGACTTGGCCCCGGCGTCTCCAATCCCGCCGAGTCGGCCAAGGCCATCCCCGGCCGGCCCGACTCGGCCCCGGCGTCTTCAGTCCCGCCGAGTCGGCCAATGCCATCCCCGGCCGGCCCGACTCGGCCCCGGCGTCTCCAGTCCCACCGAGTTGGCCAAGGCCATCCCAGGCCGACCGACTCGGCCCCGGCGTCTCCAGTCCCGACGAGTCGGCCAAGGCCATCCCTGGCTGGCCCGACTCGGCCCCGGCGTTTCCAAGTCCGCCGATTCGGCCCCGCCCCAGCACTGCCTTGCCAGCGGGACGGGCCCCAGCCATCTCGGATCGACCCAGCTCGGCCCTGACAAGACGGGACTCCCCGGTTCCCGCCAGATCAGCCCCAGCGGCTCAAAAAACCGCCTCTCTGATGCGCGCCGCCCGACAACACCAGACGCGCGCAGCCCAACAGCCCCGCTGCTGATGGGACGTAACCCACCAACCAGCCCAGATTCACGCAAGGGCTCTGCAGATCTTCTGACTCACGCAATCCCACGTGATCATACCAGGGTCAACCCTATAAAAAGGTGAATCCACTCACCAATCAGGTAGGCGCGATAACCCCCAAAATCGACATCTAAACTCTAAAAAGGGATTCCTCCTCTCGGAGACCCCTCTTTTCCACACAAAATAGGGCTCGCTCGAGCCCTTCTTCAGCTGTGACCTCAGTCACTAACTTGGCCATCGGAGGGTCCCGCCGAAGCCCCCTCCGGCCCCGGGACTTCCTTGCAGGCAACCCGGCGAGGCGAGGATTCGAGGAGCGCCTCGGTTCCCGACGTCCAGGAGAGGTGATCGAGCGTCATCAAATACCAACCATCCTACGAGGCATTCCAAATAGATTTAGCAATGATTTGAAGGTAGGAGAGTTTGGTTCTTTCAAAGAGTAGAAGTAAGTGGACAACGCAACTATGAGACTCAATTAAGTTGACTCCATGGAAGATTGAGTTGGAGCATCTAATCATATTGATAAAATTATTTTCCTATGCAAACGGGCTTATCTAGTTTGCTTTTGCTTAATCCATTAAGCTTCGAGGGAGGTGCAAGAATGCCAAAGATCTTTATTGCCTAATCACCTCGGCCTATATAACTTTCTCGTCCCTCCTCCGATTCATGATCGAAGCACCACTGCTTGTTTTAAAAATTCTCCTCGATCTATCATTCCTCTTTTCTTTCAGTCTAAGTTACCAGCTATTGGCCCTTCTCCCCTTGATTATGTAAGATTTCACTAGGGGCTGCTCCCTTTGTTAAAAATTTTTCTCTCTAATTTAAGCATATTTTTATGCATGTACAAAATAAATAAATAGTTAAAAAATAATATTACTTAGCTCAAGACATGATATGGATGGCATTCTCTTTAGAGAAGAATTCGTTCTATCCATATGCATGCCATCGATGATAGTCTACTCTCAAAATACAACGAATTACTTCTTATTCTTCTTGAAGTGAACTTTACGGGAAGAGATCAATAAGAACAAACTCGAACTAGTCAAAATTGAATGCAACTAAAATCAACAGCATAATTGAATAAAAATCTCTCTTTCTAAATACTCAAAAGGTACACTCAAGTTTATTCAATCTCAAATGGTTAAGGCTTTCAAGTCTCTTCTCACTTGTATTGAGTTATTATTGATTATTAGAGACGATTATATAATCCTCTATTTGTAGATATAAAGGAGTATATGTAGATAGATATTTAAGCATTATTTAATTGGATTGATCCATCTAGATATCATTACCAAGGGTTGTATTCTTTGGATTTCATCCACTTGATCGGATGCTTTAACCTCATCATATTATCCAACTGATAGTATGGTTTTCTTCATAAGCTTGACTTAGGGTATTTCATCTCTTTGTAATAGCCTCTCTTATATTGCATCAAGTCAAATCAAATTAGCCATATTCATTTATATATAATGTATGCGAGAAGAGATAGAGATGGGAATGCATCTCCTCATGACACTATTAGGAAGATGCGTCAATATTTTTGAGGAAGAAGATAAATATAAAGAGAAATAAAAATTAATCTTTATTCATCATCAAGAATATATCAATCCTAAATTTTAAATCATGGATTTTTGATGAAATAATGTTATTATTTTTTTTCATGATAGAAAAATGGAATAGAAAAATTAGGAGTCCTCACCAACAGCATAAGATTGATTACTGCCAAATAAATCTAGCATCGTATTCCCATATAAAATGCCAATAGCTAAACTATATGCTTAAACCTAATAGTTTCACATGAATGCCATGCCCTAAGATTAAAAGGCAAATAATTTCCACAATTAAAATGAAACAAATCAATTAATATTAAAGGATAGCCAATAACTATAGCTAAGAGAAAGCACTTCAAATAATTATGGTCTTTACCATCTTGAAAAGCAAAAGTTATTCCACAAAAATCTTGCTACATTTTCCTCTGAATGTCTCAAGAGAATATGTTTGTGTTTTCACGTAGGGTTTTGTGAAATAGGGAAGGACATGAAAAATAGCCTGGGAAACATGTAACTACCCACAGGAAATTGCAATGGGGAAGAACATTAACATAATGTGGAACCTATTTCTCATTTTTATAGTAAGTTCATTTTTCCCACCTTATGTTGCTGTCTAGCAACCAAAATCAACTATGAGATACTGATCAAAAGACCATGATTAGTGGAGCTGCAAAAATAATTGTTAGAGAATGAGGACTCAAGATTGCTCTGGAAGACATGAATCAGTTTCAGAAATATTGAGAGAGAGAGAATAAATATCTGAAATATTGGAAGACATAGAAAATATCATAAAAATAGAAAAAAAAAATATTGTGATATCCCAAATTTAGTTTCATATTGGATGAAAAAAAAAATGTATTATGTGTTTATAACTCAAGTCCACTTGTTACCCATTAACTTCCATTTAAATAATTTTTGGGTCATATGGTTTCAAGTTAATTGGACTGCAGGTGGGCTTGGGGCGTATTACAAATAAAGGTATCAAAGCTTGTACAAATGTATGAAAGTTGGTGGGCATAAGAAAAGGGCTACCCAAGGAACGGTGGTAGAGTTATGTTATGGCTAGCTTGTGGCATTGACCTCTACAAAGAGGAAAGATTGTATAGTTGTTAGAACCAAATCGAACCGGCCGGTTGAACCGGGATCCGGAGGCCAAGCCGATTCAATTCTAACATAAAACTGGATGTGTAAGACATCCGGAATAACCCGGTTAACCTGCTCAGTTCACCCATGAACCAATCAACCTAGCTTGAACCAGATCACGGATTTGTCAATGTTGTTTCAAATTCTCTGCCTATGCCCCCAATATAAATCCTTCTCGCTGCTCCCCCAACTTTTCTGAGACTCTCAAGGGTCTCTCGAGGTCTTTAACCCCTCCACCTTCTCTGCACGCCTGCACCAGCTTCCCCAATCCCAGCCCAAGCTTTTCTCTCCCTTTTCTTCTTAGCAACCTTGCTCCCCCTCTGAAACCCCCAAGAAGACCTCACCACCCCATAGCTCGCCCTCCTCCGATCCTGCTCTGAGACCATCTCTATCTTTTGAAAAGCATCCACCTCTGACGTTGACGCGGTGGTGCAGCGGATGGCAAGTGGGGTGTAGTCCTCACCAAGACCGATGAGGAGACCGAGAGGCCGCAGGGCGTCGAGGTGCGATGATTCGAAGGTGAGGCATGGAAGGGCAATCGGAAGGACTCTGAGAACTCGTACCGAAGCTCCAAGGACTTCGAGATGGCCAGCGGAAAGGAGAGGGGAGAGAAGCTAACCCGACGATGGCCGAAGGGACTCCGAAACTCATACCTTAATTTTTTAATTAAAAACTAATTTTTATTAATATAAATATATATTTATATTAAAATAATTGAATCGATGGTTCAACCAATGACCCAACGGTTGAATCGGTGACCCAGGCCCTTAGGGGATCGATGTTTGGACCAGGTCTAATAACTATGGGAGATTGTGTTTTATGCTTATAACTTAAGTCCTTTTATTACATATTAACTTTTACTTAAGTTTTTGAGCCATATGATTTTGGCCCACTAAAAAGTTAATTGGGTTACATATGGGCTTAGGGCATGTTATAGATGTGCTTGCCCAACCCCATACATGTATTATGTAATGCAAGGAATTCTTTTATAACCACTTAATCCCAAGTTCTGTGGCATAAACGCATGCAGTTTAAAATGTAGCTCAAAAAAATGCACCGATGAGGCAACTACAACCACACAAATTACATCATGCTTTCCTAATTCATTACTGGTTCCATTTTGCTAATTTATGGTGTTATTATCCGTTTTATATCTGTTGTTTCATGATTTTGTTTCTTGTGCAAAATGCTCTCAGTTATCATTTTTTTGTTCTAAAATTGAAGCGTCTAAAATGGACAATATGAAGGAATTTGTTAAGCTCAAAGCTTTATGATGGAGGTGTCTCTCCTGATAGAAGGCAGACATTTTAGCAAAGAACCAGTCCAATTCCATTTTTTGCTTCTTGTCTTCATTATCCTGGATCTAGGTTCTATTCTGTTAACAAAGCAGCAATATCGAATAGAAGGATCATGTTCTGAAACTTGCCCCATCGAAATTAGATATTATGCATGAAACCAGTGCAGGCCTCTCAGCAATAGCCTAGTGTGCGAAGCCCACTCGCTTAAGAAATTTGAGCAAACTAAATACTGCTATTTAGTTAATGAAACTTCATATTGAGTGGATGATGATATTTAGTTGAGGAGACTGAACGGAGCATTGACTGGTTCAGACAAAGATAAATCAATAGAGGGAGTTGAAATTAGCCTGAGATTGGAGGATGTTTAGTTTCATTTGAGATTGCCGTCTGGAATGGAGATTGCGAGCTGGTTGCATTTTGATTCGGATTGCTGCAGGTACAGATTAAATTTTGGACAGCATCCAGCCTGGGGTTTTGATAGCATGGATTTCACCATACTGGCATGTTATCTTTTTCTTTTTCCTGAAAAAAGAGTAAACTAAAATTTCATTGTAACCAACAGTATTGGGATTGTATTTCAGAAAAATAAAATAACTTGTGCAATTCTCATGAAGACAAAATTACAGCGATTGCCTGTTGTTTGAGACTACAAAGCATTGAATCATAAAAGCGGACAATAATTTTCTGAAAACATTAAATATTTGCATTCTTATTGATAAAATTAAAACAATGGCAACAATAATCACATAAAGGATCACCACTTAGTAGCATGTTAGAAGATGGCACACATGAACGTAATCTAATAACTTGTTTAAGGTTAACGCCGCTTCTACGTTATACAATTTCTTCTTTGAGGATCGATGAACTAACATTTTTATTGCCACTGTTGCCGACGCTGAGCAAAGATTAAACATTTAGCAGCAAACTCTCTGCTACAATCATAAATAGCATATATTGTTCCCTAGCTGGCTAGTTCCATCGGATTTGATCGACTGCAGAGACATGGGGTTGAGGCTCTAATAAATCACTGGTATTCATTTGCATTGCAGTGGTTTATTACAGCTTCAGCCCCGAGTCTCCCGAAGTCGATCCAATCTGTAGATGAAACTAGCCAGCGAGATAACAATACATGTTCATATATATGTTTTGTAGCACGGTTTAATCAATCATCAACCGAAGACTCCGGAGTCAATCAAACATTGAAGCCAGCCAGCAACAATCCACATGCATACAAGATTGCACAGTTTGATGGAATGTTTAAACACAGGAAAGGAGGCCTCGCTCACCATCGCATAACGGTTCTGAAGGCTGTGAAGACCCGGTCCACGACCGGTCTTCCCTGGCCGACCGTCTCAAATCTCCTCCGCTGTTTTGCTTGATCCAATCTCGGTTGGTCGGCCGACTGGTTGCCGTGACTGATGGAGAAGGCAGGTCAGTCACCAAGGAAGGCTGAGACGCTCCCACTTTCCCTTCCTCCATGACCAGCATTCGGTCCGAGCACCTCTGTTCTGCCTTGGGCTTCCTGCTGGTGGGCAGACCGATCGATGGGCGGTTATGGAGAGGAAAGAAAAGACTTGCTGCGCTAATTGGGTGCGTGGATTGGCCGCGCGCGTATCACTGCACATGCAGTGCACAACAAGGTTCATTGAATCTTAGCATGCATGATGGCATGATCGCAGAATAAATCATAGCCCTTAGAGCTCTGGTCTCCTTGATGATCATGAAGGTTAAGCGGTTGCGGCGCCTCCAGTAGGGGCATCAGAAGATAGGTATGGCCGATTTGAGGTGGATCCTGACAAGGTTGGAATATGGAAGGTTTCACATCGTCTTATCCCTAACTTAGGCTTTGTTTGGATCTTCGGAAGAAGGGGAGAGTAAAATGAAGAAAAGGAAAGGAAGGGAAAGGAAGGGTTGTTCTTCATCTCTTGTTTAGAAAGGATGGAAGGGAAAAAAGGGTAATATCAATTATTTTGTTTGGATAGAAAGGAAAGAAAAGAAAGGAAAGAGTTATGTGATAATTATACCATCAAGAATAAAGAATGAAATGTGGGAATGAAAGAATGAAGAATAAAAAATGAAAGGATATTTTGATCTTCCATAAAAGTATGACTTGAACTTTTTCTTTTCCTTAGCTTATCATTCGATTTGGGGATTAAAAAATATATCTTACTGAGAGAGAAAGAAGGGAAACTGATTACTCCCATTCTCTCTTTCACCCTCCTTCAACTTATAACATTTCTTCTTCTTTTCCTTTCCCTCCCCGCCGTTCCTTCTATCCAAACAGGCCCTTAATATTGTTGCAGATGACTTGAGTTTAAGATATTATTTTGAGAAGAATGGGAGGGACTCATCCAAACACCATCGTCTTGTCACCTCTAGACCTAGCCACCCATGACTCATCAATGCTTGAACTGTGCCTCTAGGTCAGTTCTCCTATTTTCCTCCCCTGTGCTTAATGCACTGATCACTTCATTTCTTAATGCTGAAAAATCACCTGCCATGGATGAACCGGTTGTGGGTGGTATACAATGGTGTAATTCAATGGCTCCTCTACCAAGGCAAGGCTCCATGCACTACTTGCTTTAGTATCGCCCGCACTTGGGATAGGTCGTGGATGGAAAGATCATCCTCCTTGCGGAAGAGTAGGAGCGAACCACTACAAGAAGCAGAAAGACCATAATGCACGCCAAAATGCTGAAGAGGGAAGGCATGCGAAGCCCTTTTTTTTCGTTTCTTTCCCTTTCCTTTTTATTTTATTTATTTATTTTTAAGGTAAGCTAGGGAGAAAAAAAGAAATGCCAACAGACGCAAAAGGCAACAAAAAATAAAAAAAGAGCACAAGCTTCCCTTGTAAAACCAAATAATTATTTATTATTTAAATTAAAGTTAAAAAATAAAGAAAGCAAAGGAGAAAATATTATGCAATTTACAACTAAAAATTTTCATATATTACTATAGTTAAGAAAAATTAAAAAAATAGCCAATTACTATTCATATTGAATGCCAACCTACAACTTTATTCATAGAAGATTCAGTAGTACAATTTTTAAAATATCTAAAGTTTCACTTCTTGGTAGCCATGCCATTGAAAAGAAAGAAGCTAAAAGTGACATTGCTACGTACTTGATCTCATATTTATTAAGACTGTGTTTGAAATAAGGAATAACGAAGATATCCCCTGAATATCCCTCTTTATTTTCAAAAGCTATAACTAAAAGGGATAAATCTGAAAAAAAGGTTAACAAAGGGAATATAAACTTATTCCCTAGGAAACCCAGAATATCTGGAGTTATCCCTTGATAGCAAAGTTATTATTTAAAAAAGATGATTATTTTCTTAGCTATTCCCTGAATAAACTTTATTCCGTACATTTATCCAAAGATGACATTTTGAAAATCAAAATACTACCTAAAGGATAATCAGCCGATATTTCAAAAACTGAGCCAACAGAATTAGTCGCTAGCATTAGACCTCTACTGTGACTAGCATGGCAATCAACAGATCAATCTTTTTGACTGATTTAATAAAACATTTTTTATCGGACATCAAAAATGCAATACAGCATGGAGTGAAAACCAAAAACTAAGCTATGATGATCAACAAATCAATTTCTTCTAATCAATCTAATAAAAAATTATATCATACACTTGAAGAACATCAAAAAGTTATACAACCCAATATGGAGTGGAAGCCAATAATAAGATCAAAACATAGTATTGTTAGCGTAGAGATTAATAGGACAACTCTTTCTCCATCTTGTGTTGATTTTTCTACCAGCTTAATCAAGTTAAAGTAGTTGGATTGCCTGAAAAGTAGTTGCAAGTTATCTTTGGAGATAAACATGTCATCATTCCACATCATCTTCAAGTTTCCTAATTTTGAAGATAAACAGTTGATCTTTGGAAGCTTAGGAGCTGGAGTTGATTCAACCAATGACCTTTCATTTACTTTACAACCCTGAAGACAAGATTGATTTTAAACACCATGAACCAATTGCATAAGCACACTGCATATAGCAAGAATTAATATGGTAAGGAAGAGCAGAATAGTAATGAAACCAGCATATTATGACAGGTGGGATACCATTGACAATATAGCTTTAGGTGATCCTATTTGGCAACAGGTTGTAAATGTGCTGGACTTATTACTTATCTTCTAAAGCTATACTTCCGGTTTAGCTTACATCATACCAATGAAGTTTTGGTTACCATTCATTTGAGATTGCAGGACTAACCTAGGTTCAGTGCCAAAAAATTATGGTATGAATCCTATGGTCAGTTTTACTTTTCCTAATGCCACTGTGTTTCTATATTATGGGTATGCTCATGAGCAATTTCAGTGCAATTCAAGTCCTGCAAAATCATCTTTAAATGGAATTTGTTATTTTCAGTAATCAAAAAGCAATCAAGAGACATGTGCAAGGAACATGGTTAAAGGAAGAAAACAATGTTTCCCATCATAGAGGATTACAGTGGCCTCAATCATAAGAAGTTCTTCATGAGGCCTAGCCCACTTAGTTGACCTAGATCGAAAATAAAAATTGAGACTCAACTGTCTTGTCTCCGAGTCAACTTAGCGTTGCCCTCCTAAGTTGACTCACAAAAGTCAAACCAAGATTGTAAAGATTTAGTTTATAACATCATCAATAACAATAATAAAGCCTTAATTCCAAACCAGTTAAGATTGACTGTATATATCATTTTTCTTTATTTTGCTCAGTATTAAGCCATATTTTCTATAAGATATAAAGATTTTAATTTTTTTATTATTTTCTCCAATATAATTTTTGGCCTATTCTATATTTTTTTTCTTTTACATGTATTTAATAGCTTCTTCCCTCAATTTATTCTTAATTAGTACTACTTTTTATCTTTTTACAAATGACTTTATTTCTATATATATATATATATATATATATAAAACTACACATTAGTTAATTTTCCAACACATGTTGAATCATCCAAAATGAATATCAGATGGAAAAGTTGTGAGTAATTTATCATGTATAAGTTTTGGCAACTTTCAGAAAATTACAAAGATATCATTATGCAACTATAATTTAATGATGATTTTTCTTATATTTTGATCTAAATTTTTATATTTTATTCTTCTAGAAATTCATATTAGATGAGTTAGAAGTCTAGTATGTGTTAGAATCTATTTTAGAAATTTATTACATATTTATATATTATTTTTTTAGAAAATTATTATTTTATAAGAACTAAAAAGTTTATTAACTTTAGAAGATCTCACTTTATAAATAGATTTTACTTATAAACTGTTGACATAAAATATTCATCAAAAAAGATCTGAAAGTTCTTCAACTCCTGACTTACAATGACTCAATGTTAGTCATGATGTGAGACCGTGATATTGCAAGAGGCGATAGAAGCTTCCTTCACAAAGTATCGTTAGACCCCCACCTTAGATCATAAATGGTTTTAAGTAATGAATTTGGATTTGTAAAACTGCAATGTTAGAGTTACCTCTCTTTTACATTACAATTAAAGGTTGATGGAGCCTACTAACATGGTAAATGTTTTCAACCTCAATGAAGCATCAAGATTAAACGGTTTGTCCCATGTTTATGATTGCAAGCAATTTCATTTGAAAGATTATAGGAACCTCTATTTCTAGTGTTTTATGATTACATACGATATGTTTTATTTAAAAAAATTCATATCTCTTAGTTTTATTTGTGCTTAAAAAAAGCATGAATATTGAAATTGAAATTATAAAAATTATTTTTGTATGATTTACTTAACTCAACTCAACTCATCTAAGCCTTTTCCCAACTACATGGGGTCGCCTACATGAATCTCCTTCCTCAACTCTGCTCTATTTAAGACTAAGTCGACTATTTTTCTATAATTTCATATTATGAAATTGTGTTAAAATCAAGAGTTTATATATGTATGCCTTGTATGGAGGAAAAATTATTTTCAAAAAAAAATTATGGATCAACCAAGAAATATTTTATTTGGACATAACATTGAATTATGATACATCGAAAATCATATTGAATTAACAGGATATGACTAATTGTTATGAAATTGAGTTTTCAAACCTTATACAAAATATATAGATTTTTGAATTGCTTGCATGACCAAGAAACCCATTTGGAACTGATATTATATTTACTTTCTCTAGTTTGACTATGATTCAAACCTAGCCATCAAGGTATACCATTGATTGCATAGGATAAGATCCACAAAACTAGTATTAAGAACTGTATTAGTACATTACTGTTCTAATACAATATGCACCCAATACGAATAGGGTACCAATATTTGTTTTCACTCTTAACCATAATAACACTTGATACCATTATGGTTTTGCTCCATATGGACCAGTTCGATTCATACTGATCAAACCTTGGTATCATTTCAATGCCTTATAAGTATGATATAGTCGATATGAATTTGTACGACATACCTTGCTTTAGAAATGGGTTTCTTTCAAGCCTAGCTAGTGGGACAAGCACTAGCATATGCAATACATATTGGCATGTTTTCACACATGTTCAAGGACATATTTTCTCACAGGCCTACCTAGCAAAGTGATCACTGCCACATGCTGTGGATATTGGCATATTTCGGTTCTTTTCGAAACTAGCTAGCGAGATGATCTCTGACATATGACAATTATTGGCATGTTTTGTGCTTAACAAATAGTCTCTATCAATCTTATCATGGGATTGATCATGGTTGTAATTGCAATGGCTAAGAATGAATATTGACATAGCTCTATAAAAAGAAAAGAAGAGTTTTTCTTAATTAATGCATTAAATATTTCAAAAACTAATGCTATCTTTTAACAGCATATTCTCTATGAACTTTTATCATGGGCTTTGTAAATTTCTTTATTTTCTAGCAGATAAACATATTGTATATAAATTTGTATGGTGTATATTTGATAAGCTATGCTTAATTCAACTAAAGATAAAGGTTATTTAACGAGCTATTAACTCACTACTCTCTATTGCTATTTTTCATGTACCAAGGAATTGCACAAATTGAGTTAAGGAACATAAGCAGAAGGGTTAGAGATAATTGTAGCTCTCTTATTTTTTGGTCTAATCCAATGGTTTATAGAACAAATATGTTATATTCTAATTTATTACATTGGTGATAACTACTTTACAATTTGATATGTTGCAATGAATTGCAAATTTTATTAGCTATGTTTTGTTCTCTACTACCAAATATTTGCTTTTTGATAGTTTGTCCACATGATATTTGAATATTCAGGTAAGCCTAGCATGTTCTGCAGGTACAACCTATGAGATATATGGCCATCCGTTCGTCTCAACCTGACCCAATGGGTCAGGGCATGACATTCTAACCTCCTAATGCAGTGTGAACAATTCTATCTACCCATAGCAAAAACCAGAGTAAATAAAATCCCCATATTAATCAACTATACTGTGAATAATGACATCTAACTACATCTATAAGACACATAGATGCAATATGTGTATTAAAGTGTCAAAGGACCAAGATGTAAAAGAAACAAGAAAGAGGGAGCCTAGTACATGAGTCTCCCACCATCGTTGGATCTAAGGACAGTTAGATGTACCTAGCCTTAACCCCATGCATGGGGTCCATGCATGGAGAGGTCATTTCCTTGTTTCGAACTCTTAAACCTAGGTTATAATGGAGCAATCTTATTATTGTGTCGAAACTCACTCTCATATAAGAGAAACAAATTGAAGTAAAACTATGATAAATTGAAAACAAAAAAATTCAGCATCAACATAGACACAATAAATAGATGCAAGGAGAAAGTAATAAAATAAACATAAACGGCTGCAGTAGTATACTATATTTCTAGCAAGGCCAAGCATGTCCAATTTGCCATGAAGTCCCAAACAATGTCATAACAAAAGTCATCTTTCCAATTGGAAGAAGTTTAGATACAAAGCAGAAATTAAATCATAAATTCAACCATGAATCATAAGAATTCACTTGAATGCTTCCAAAAATTTAAAGTAGGAACCAAGTTATTCTTTTATTGAAAATATAATTTAGCCAAAAAACTTGATATTTCTAGTTTTACATGAAGAAACATAATGGTTGTAACATATATTTTTGTATTTATGTTCTACATGTAATACAAACACATCCTTAGGCAACTCCAAACAACTGAAAGGAACTGATCTTAGTAGATATCCATTGTCACGCATCATAAGGATTTCAAGCCTTTAACCCAAGCTTAGAATGCAGTGAATTGAATGCCTTCAAAATAACACTTAATAAAATTTAATACTCAATGGAACTGTATCAATTGAGATATGGAGAATCAAAATGGGTTGAATAATACAACTAACCCCATGAGAACTGCATAGAATTAATAAATGTAACTCATGCTATGCATGGATTGTATCAAAATCAAGTGAGAAGCATGCTTCCCAACCAAATCATATAATGAATTTCAGACATGCAAAGCGAGCAAAGGTCTCAGTTTCCAGATTTTACAGACACTCCAAAAGTTTAATAATGTTATATCCAAATCTTACTTTTTCAGATGGAAGAAAATTGGGATCGTTCTCTGAGACTCAAATTTGCAGCTACTCTAGGCAGCACCTGCAGAAAGTTGGGGAGGTTTTCCTTTCCATAATATAGCCCCCGGACTTTCAGATATATCTAAAGCAAGGGCACCCATCGTGCATATTATTTCAACTTCAATCCTGAAAATTAATTAGGTAAAATTTTAGTCGGGAAGGAAAGAAGTAGCTAGATTACTCTTGATTTTAAATTATTTCTCTAAATTTATCCCAAAAGCAAAATATAAGGCAGAGATCAAAACAACTATTAAACAGTACAAATATATCATTGAGAATAAGATATATAAGCAGATCTGAAACTATATTCTGGGAATACTAAATACATTTTAAAGATCCTTTCTATCAGATTTTATTGTAGGAGACCAAGAAGAATGAAAACCATAATGCAAGGTAGCAAAATAATATAATAAGTGTATTATGCTCGAGTAACTTGAACTTTATTACCTTCTCCTATAAGCTTCCTAAAGCAACTGAGTACATGAATGTCCTTAGAATGGTGTACCAATGAAAATTTTTGCACAAAAAAGTATTCAAAAATTGTGGTAAAGCAGAAATGGGACAACAAATAAAGGTTAAAACATTAGTAAGCTCACAATCTTTAACGTTGTTCATAGAGCTGAACAACATTTTTTTTACGTTTTGAGAGTGAAGAGCTAAGATCAATGGTGATGAAAAAAGGAAAGATACTAGATGCTTTAATCAAGCTAAGTGGAGGAAAAGGTAGATCTTTTGCAGCTCTACCAAAACGTAATGAAGAATGGCAATCTTTCAACCTTGTTTGGGAACACCAAAACATGGCACTCACTGTTATTTCTTGCCCATAGAAATCACAAAAACCTCCCATGACAACTTGTTCCAGAAACATTGATCTCTAAACAACAAAAAAATTAGAAATATTTTGTCCTCCAGCAATTAATTCTGAGGAAAGGATAAGCAAAGATATTTTATATAGAGAGACAATATTTCGGCAAGCAGGCAATCCCAAATGATATTTGTTAATTGCACATAAAGTATGAAATGGTTGCAATTTTTAATATTGATGAAGCATTTAAACATTGTGAATGACTCAAGCTACAAAGCATATATGGAGGACCACATGATAGGCTCCTTCAACAAATAATATTAAAATTTAGACATAACAACTATAGGCACATGGAAACCAGTAAGTGAAAGCTACCGGTTATAGTTAGGGCAAACTCTTGTGCAACTTACTCAAGAGAAAGCACTTGAACTTAAATACTTTTAGTTCTCATATATTATGTTGTCAGTATTGTTAAAGGGAGAAAAACTGCCTGTGTTACTACATTAATTTTTCTCTTTTTTTTATTGGATACAGCTTATGGATTCAATAGGAAACAAGATGCAGCAAGGAAATGAATCACACATAATGGGGTATTATAATAGAAATGGTTGCTTGTGATAAACATACATAAATGCATAGGTGACAAAAACACTAAACATGCTGTGAGCCATGCCATTTCACACTCATATCAGGCCTACTAACTAAAGGGGAAGTAATGTTCAAAAAGTATGCATGCAATCTCCAATTGGAGATGCACGCATATAGAGAAAGCCCAAAAATGACTATTTTTAGCAAATTTCCATTTAAGTTTGAAATTTGCTCATAAACAAAGGTAAACATGACTAGGTTCTTATGCAAGAGTTCTGCACATAGAACTCTTTACCTCTTTCATAAGAAACCACTGCAAAAATGCTATTCTTATGGATTTGAATGTTGCAAGGACTGTTTGGTACTAGCAGACTACTACAAGGTACTAATCAGATTTTTTTCCTTTTTCCCTCTAATAAGGAAAAACTAATGAAAGTTGATGACGCCCAATCACTGATCCTGTGCGTCGGGAACGGATGGATTCTTCAGGCTCCGCTTCACCAGGTTACCTGCAAGGAAGTCCCAGGACCGGAGAGGATTATCCGGTGGGACCCTCCGACACTCAAGTTAGCAATTGAGGTCACAGCCGAAGATGAGCTCAGATGAGTTCTTTTTAGGTGAAAAGGTCCTCCAGAGAAGAAGGGGTTTCTCTCTGGATCTCAAAATAGCGATTCTCTAGGGATTATCGCGCATACCTGTTTACTAGATGGATTCACCTTTTTATAGGGGTTGACCCTGGCATGATCACGTAGGATTTTGTAAGGAGGGAATGTCTGCGGAGTTCTTGGGAGTTGCGTGAATCTGCGCTGGTTGGTGGGTCCTGTCTCATCGGAAAGGAAGAAAGCGGTGGTTGGTGGGCTAAGTCCCATCAGCTAGCAGGGCTGTTGGATAGTTGGGTTCAATCCTATCAGCAACGTGGCCTGTGGGTAGTTGGATCTGGCACTATCAGGCAGCGCGGGTCAGAGAGGTGGTTCCTTGGACTGCTGGAGCCATGCTGGGGCTGATTTGGAGAGAACTGGGACGTTTCGACCCTCCCAAGGCTGAGCCTGGTTGATCAGGGGCGGCCGAGGCCGACCTCTCCGGCCAAGAAGTGTCGGGGCGGGGCTGGCCAAGGATGACCTGGGCCGACTAGGCGGGCTCGGAGATGCCGGGGCCGAGAGGGGCCGGCCATGAATGACCGAAGCCAACTCGGCGGGCTCAGAGATGCCGGGGCCAAGAGGGGCCGGCCAGGAATGGCCTGGGCCGACTTGACGGGCTCGAAGATGCCGAGGTCGAGGGGCCGGCCAAGAATGGCCGGGGCCAACTCAGCGGGCTCGGAGATGCCGGGGCCAAGAGGGGCCAGCCAGGGATGGCCAGGGCCGACTCGGCGGGCTCGGAGATGCCGGGGCCGAGAGGGGCCGGCCAGGAATGGCTGGGCCGACTCGGCGGGCTCGAAGATGCCGGGGCCGAGAGGGGCCGGCCAGGAATGGCCGGGCCGACTCGGCGGGCTCGGAGATGCCGGGGCCGAGAGGGGCCAGCAAAGAATGGCCTGGGCCGACTCGACGGGCTCGGAGATGCCGAGGCCGAGAGGGGCCGGCCAGGAATGGCCGGGCCGACTCGGCGAGCTCGGAGATGTCGAGGCCGAGAGGGGCCGGCCAGGAATGGCCGGGGCCGACTCGGCGGGCTCGAAGATGCCGGGGCCGAAAGAGGCCGGCCAGGGATGGCTGAAGCCGACTCGGCGGGCTCGGAGATGCCGGGGCCGAGAGGGGCAGGCCAGGAATAGCCTGGGCCGACTCGGCAGGCTCGGAGATGCCGGGGCCGAGAGGGATCGGCCAGGGATGGCCAGGGCCGACTCGGCAGGCTCGGAGATGCCGGGGCCGAGAGGGGCCGACCAGGAATGGCCTGGGCCGACTCGGCAGGCTCGGAGATGCCGGGGCCGAGAGGGGCCGGCCAAGGATGGCCGAGGCAGACGGCTGTTGTTGGAGGCCGGAGCCAAAGTTCCTTTTCTGGATTTTGCTATCACATCATTATCTCCAAAAATCGTGCAAAAGATAACACCACCCAGGGGAGACGGTCAGCCGTATCAGATGCCCCACCGTCCCTGAGCGCTAAGGACCATGCGCCTGCTGCCCTTTGGGCGAAAGGGGCGCAAAAATTCGAAAGGGGTGATTGCTTCTCTTGGTGCGCTTTAAATGGGCTGATGAGTTAGCGCTTAGTTTCGAGGCGGTGTCTCTTCGAAGATCTCCAGTAATCATGAGTTAGGTGGCGATGGCGTTGGCGCCGGACGCTCCGGAGAAGGAGCCCATGGGTGATGGGAAAAAAGGCGAAGGCATCATTGCCGCTCCATTTTCTATGGCCTGCGATTGGCCAGGGATCGCATCTTCTGGAATGGATCGAGGCGGCATGCCTCGGGCGCAGGCAAAATTTTTGGCTGGCAGTCTGCGGCGCAATGGGTGCGCACCAGATGGCGGGATCTGTGGCGGTGCTTGCAGGAGACGGGGGCTATAAAAACCCTCCCAGGGACCTGTAGAGGCTTTTACGCTGCCATTGCTTTCTTCTTCCACTGTCTTCTCCTACTTTCTTCTCCTTTGAGTTCTCCTGCAACCTGAGTCTTCCCAACTCCCAGGTTAGTTCCATCCCCGTTCTCTTTTTGCCTATGGACCGCCGTGCCATTAGGGAGGGCAAGAAGCCCGTAGAAGAGTCTTCCCAGTCTAGCAGTGAGGACCAGGCCCCTGTAGCTAGAAGTCGAATGCCCCCGTCGGTGGGCGGTGTAGTCATCCATGGTGAATCGGGGGCAGCAGGACCCCCGATCACCTCCGGTCCTCCTATTAGGGCGGTTCCCCTGTCCTCTCGTCGTCCGGTGCTTCCTCCAGTAGTGAGTTCAGATCCAACGGGGCCAGCTGGGGTGGCCTCCACCATGACCTCTAAGGACGTAGAGGCCCTTAGAGCTAAATACTGTGTTCCCGACTTTATCGACCTGTCCGTGCCGAGGCCCGAGGAAAGGGTGACCTCCGACCATCCGGGCCAGGTCGCTCTGTATGAGGAGTTCTTCCGGTGTGGGCTACGCCTTCCTTTCCACCCCTTTTTTCTTAATCTTTTAGATAGATATAGGTTAGTGCCGGCGCAGTTGACTCTGAACTCGATTCGGATCATTTGCGCCTTTGTCATTCTCTGTCACTTCGAGAGGGCCCGCCCTGGGCTGTCCCTATTCCGAGCTTTCTATAAGCTCCGCCGCCAGGGTGAGGGTACCTGGTGGGCGTTTACTGCCAGACCGGGTAGAGCTTTCCCACTAGGTCTCCCGTCTAAAATTAGGGAGTGAAAACCCAGATTTCTTTTTGCCCATGTCGAGGGAGTTAGGGCCGACTGGAGGGAGCCCGAGACCAGCTCCAACGAAGATTCTTCCGTAGGGGATAGGGATAGGGAGCTATTCACCCGACTGTCCAACTGTCAGATCCCCAATTACAAGGAACTCCTGTCTGAGGAGAACCTGGTAGAAGCCGAGTTCGCCCCGCCGACCTGTGAGCTTGGCGCCTGAATCTTTCTGTTCGTCCTTTGATTTATTGCATGCCGCTACTGATGCTTGTTCTTTTGTGCAGCAATGAGGGTTTCTGCCAACGACTTTGAGGCTGTACTGAGGCAGAAAAGGTAGGCGACTGGAGAGTCGTCTTGGCCAGCAAAGAAACCCCGAGGAAGGGAGCCGGCGAGGCCGGCCGCAGCCCCCACAGCCTTGACACCCGTGGGGGAGCCGGCCGAGAAGAAGCCGGCTGCGAGGGCGGCCCGGAAGTCCGCGAGGGTCGAGACCGAAGAAGGGGAGATCCCGGCCACCATCGAGGCAATGGTGGTGGTTTTGGATGGAGAGGAGGAAGCTCCCGCTGCCGACGACGTGCCCGAGGCGAGGCGGGTCACTGTCGCTGTTGCCCCTCCGGCCGCTGCAGAGCCGGAGAGAGAAAGTGCTCCCCCAGCCGCCAGTGAGGGGGAGCGGGTCGCCAGGGAGGCCCGAAATGGGGCGGAGGCGACCGAGGAGCCAAGAGGGGAGTCGGGGAGCTCGTCCCGCCAGCCGGCCAGGCACCCGGCCCGTCCCCAAGCCGAAGGCCCACATGTGGGGCAAACAAGGTTGGTTCCCCCGATCGGCTCGATGGCGGATGATGCGCAGGCCTTCCGCCTCGTGTTAGGGGTCCGAACCTCCGAGATCGAAGAGGAGACGCGGGGGATGAGTCACTCCGCGCTCCTGGACATGGTAATGGTTTCTATCGTCCAGGTAAACTTTGAGCACTTGTAATTTTCTCATATTTCTTCTTCTTGTTGTAGCTGACATGTTTCCTCCGCTGCAGTTGGTCACTGGAGCGTTGGGCCTTCGCGTGGCGCTGGCCCACTCTTCCACCACAATCTCCAAGGCGCTGGCACGGGTCGATAAGTATAGGAAGGAAAGCATGGCACAGGCTGAAAGCCTTGCTCGCCTACGCCAGGAGACCTCGGCCCGCGAGGAAAATTGGGCCAGTCGCTTGAAGGAGATGGAGAGCCGGGTCGAAGTTGAAAGCGGTCAGGCCTCCACGGCCGAGGCCAAGATGGAGCTGGCCTCGAAGAGATCGAGAGCCACCTCGGCGCGGATTGAAGAGTTGACTCAGCGGCTCCAACGCGCTGAAGAGGAAACTCGGGTCGCAGTGGAGAGGGTAGCCGCCGCGGAGAAGGCGGCGACGGAGGCGGGCTTGGAAAAGGCCGGGGCGGTGGCCTGTACTGACGAGGCCAGCACCCATGCCGCGGAGGCCGAGAGCAAGGACTGGGAGGCTGAGGCCAGGGCGCAGCGGGCTAAAGCCGAGACGGGGCAGGCCGTCCCCAACTACAAGGCTTCGCCGGAGTTTAAGCAAGAAGTCATCGAGGCCAGCCTCGATGCCTATGTTCAGGGCTTTGAAATGTGCAAAGTCATAGTATCTGCAGCCCTCAATATTGACATTGCTGAACTCGAAGATATCCGGGCTGGAGATCCTGTCGAGGAGCCTGCGGAGAAGAAGGATGAAGGGGAGCCCGGCCCCGCCGAGCCTTGACTTGTATTTTTCTTCTTTTTCTTTTACCTCATGTAACCGGCCTTGGGCCTAATCTTGTACTCGCCTTTGGCCATTAATGAAGAAATTTTTGTCTAAACTTCTTGCTTTTGTACTTCTCTTCTATGGTTAATGAAAAAGTCCTTTACCCGAAATCCCGTTGTGTCTTGATCTGCTTGCATCTTTCGCTTTTAAGGGAAGCGCCTTACTGTGCCAAATCAGACACGCCGGCGAGGTTAGGACCGACATCGTCGTTGTAAGGGTATCAAAGATAAGTGGAGTTGGCCAGAGGGAGTCTTTGTTGGCTTGCTTGGTGCTGAAGACGCTTGAACCGGTTAAGGCCGATTAGGGAAGGCCGCGATCGTGCCGTTTCAAGTTGTTAGGAGGGATGCCACCGTGCCGAGGCTGAGGGGGGTGGCACTAATGGTCACCTTGAACCGCTTCAGTGGCATGTAAGCCGTCTGAAGGGCGACTCAACCGGGTACATGGCTGTTAAGGTCTTAACCGACCCAGGGGCACCGCCGTGCCGGGCACGAGTGGTGCCCCGTTAGCCGCAATGCCAATGAGCTCCTTTTGAACCAACTTGGGGGTTTGTGTGCCGCCCAAATGGCGACTCAGCCGGTTACGGAACCTTTAGGGTCTTAACCAACTCGGAGGCACCGCCGTGCCGGGGCCGAGTGGTGTCCCGTGGGCCGCGATGCCAGTGAGCTCCTTTGAACCAACTTGGGGGTTTGTGTGCCGCCCAAGTGGCGACTCAGCCGGGTACGAAGCCTTTAGGGTCTTAACCGACTCGGGGGCACCGCCGTGCCGGAGCCGAGTGGTGTCCCGTAGGCCGCGATGCCAGTGAGCTCCTTTTGAACCAACTTGAGGGTTTGTGTGCCGCCCAAGTGGTGACTCATCTGGGTACGAAGCCTTTAGGGTCTTAACCGACTCGGGGGCACCGTCGTGCCGGGGCCGAGTGGTGTCCCATGGACCGCGATGCCAGTGAACTCCTTTTGAACCAACTTGGGGGTTTGTGTGCCGCCCAAGTGGCGACTCAGCCGGGTACGGAGCCTTTAGGGTCTTAACCGACTCGGGGGCACCGCCGTGCCGGGGCCGAGTGGTGTCCCGTGGGCCGCAATGCCAGTGAGCTCCTTTTGAACCAACTTGGGGGTTTGTGTGCCGCCCAAGTGGCGACTCAGCCAGGTACGGAGCCTTTAGGGTCTTAACCAACTCGGGGGTACCATCGTGCCGGAGCCGAGTGGTGTCCCATGGGCCGCAATGCCAGTGAGCTCCTTTTGAACCAATTTAGGGGTTTGTGTGCCGCTCAAGTGGCGACTCAGCTGGATACGGAGCCTTTAGGGTCTTAACCGACTCGGGGGCACCGCCGTGCCGGGGCCGAGTGGTGTCCCATGGGCTGCGATGCCAGTGAGCTCCTTTTGAGAGACTTGGCCCTCTGGCGTAAGGGAGAACAGGCTGCTGCGTCAAAAAGGGCCTCCTTTATTACTTCACGCTCCAGGGGAATACATCATTGATAATATCAACGGAGGTTATCCGCATTCCAGGTACGTGGAATGGGTTTCCCATCGAGTTTCTCTAATTTGTATGCCCCCCTGTGAAGTGTTTCGGTGATGCGGTAAGGACCCTCCCAGTTGGGGGATAGCTTGCCCCCCTCCGTAGGCTTTGATACTTCGGCTTTTCTCAAAACCAAGTCTCCGCGGCGGAAAACTTTGGGACGCACCCGAGCGTTGTAGTACTTGGTCACTCACTGACGGAAGGTCGCCATGCGCAGCCTTGCCCGATCATGCGCCTCATCAATGAAGTCCAGGTTAGCTCGTATCAGTGCAGAGTTATTTTCCTCATTGAAGGACTCCACCCATGGGCTGGGCAGACCGATCTCAACGGGGATGACGGCTTCAGATCCAAAGGCAAGACTGAAAGGAGTTTCGTCCGTCGGAGATCTAGGGGTCGTGTGGTAGGCCCAGATCACACTGGGGAGCTCCTCCACCCACCGACCCTTGGACCCGTCTAGCCGGGTTCTGAGTCCTCTAAGGATGGTGCGGTTCATAACCTCCGCCTCCCCGTTAGTTTGAGGATGGCCAACAGAAGTGAATCGATGATGAATGCCTAGCTCTCCACAAAAGGCTTTGAATGCTTCATTGTTGAATTGGCGGCCGTTGTCCGTGACAAGGGTATGGGGCAAGCTGAAACGGCATATGATCGACTTCCAAAAGAAGGCTTTGACTTTGCTTTCGGTGATCTTGGCCAGTACCTCGACCTCAACCCACTTGGTGAAGTAATCGATGGCGACTAGCAAAATCTCCGCTGCCCTAAAGCTGGAGGGAATGGTCCGAGAATGTCCATTCCCCACTGGGCGAAAGGCCATGGGGCCGAGAGCGGATTCATCGGGGCGGATGGTTGATGCTGGATGTGTGCGTGGCGCTGGCACCCATCACACTTCTGAACCAATCGGGCGACGTCATCCTTCATCGTAAGCCAGAAGTATCCTTGACGAAGGGCTTTTTGAGCCAAAGATCTACCCCCCAGATGATTTCCACAGATGCCTTCGTGAATCTCTCTGAGGATGTAGTTGGCGTCGATGGGCCCTATGCACTTGAGCAGGGGTAGGAGAATGACCTTCTGTATAGATGCCCATCCAGGAGGATAAATTTGGCGGCTCTCCATTTGAGCAGCCTAGCTTTGTCACGATCATCAGGAAGAGTGGCGTCAGTAAGATAACGGACGTAGACGTCCATCCATATAGGCTCTTGGGTGAGTGGGAGGACTTCTTCACTGTCCTCTATGTTGGGTCTCTCCAAATATTCAATATAGGCATCTCTCGCCAAGCCGTTGATGGAGGTGGCCAGACAAGAAAGGGTGTCGGCCTTGGCATTTTCGCTCCGGGGAATGTAACTGATACTGAAGTAAGACAGTGAGGAGGTTAGGAGCTGAACCTTGTCCAAATATTGTGCCATAATGAGGTCACGCGCCTCGTACTCCCCATTGATTTGTCCAGAGATGAGTTGCGAGTCCGTGAAAGCTTTGAGATGCCTTACTCCCAATTCTCGGGTCAGCCTTAACCCAGCCAGTAGGGCCTCGTACTCGGCTTGGTTATTGGTGGCGGCGAATAGGAAACGCAGGGCGCATTCCGTCCTTTCTCTACCCGGCCCAGCAAGAATGAGGCCGGCGCCGCTTCCTTATGAATTTGATGCGCCATCCACATGAAGGAACCATGATTCTCCGTCATCATTTGGCTCAAGTTCGCACTGCTCCATGGGAGCCCTTTTGGGATCCTCCTCTGCCCAAGTACACTCAACCAGGAAATCGGCCAAGACCTAAGACTTCAGCGCCGGTCGAGCTTGAAAAGAAAGGTCGAATTCTCCCAGCTTGATGGCCCACTTGGCCAGACGGCCTGAAGTGTCCGGGCAAGCCAGGATGGCTCGAAGGGGTTGATCCGTGAGCACCACAATAGGATGGGCTTGAAAGTACGGGCGGAGGCGTCGGGCGGAGACTATCAGGGCAAAAATAACTTTCTCCGTCTTGAAATATCTGACATCCGCATCATGAAGGACCTTACTCACATAATAGATGGGTCTCTGAATTTCATCGGCGTCGAGGCGCACCAGGACCGAGCTAACGGCTTCCGATGAGGCGGCTAAGTAGAGGAAGAGACTCTCTCCATCTCTTGGCTTGGATAGAAGTGGCGGAGAAGACAGAAATGCCTTCAACCCGTCGAAGGCTTTCTAGCAGTCGTCTGTCCACTCGAAGCTATTCACTCTCCGTAGGGCTTTGAAGAAAGGCAGGCATCTCTTAGCCGATTTGGAGAGGAAACGACTTAGAGCCGCTATCCTTCCCGTCAATCGCTGCACTTCTTTCTTACTAGATGGTGGCCTCATGTCGAGTATGGCGCTGATTTTCTCTGGGTTTGCCTCGATCCCTCGCTAGGTCACCATGAAGCCCAGGAATTTGCCCGCCGTGACCCCGAAAGCACATTTCTTGGGGTTCAGCTTGACTTGGAAACGACGGAGATTGTTGAAAGTCTCCTCTAAATCGAGACATGATCAGAAGCGCGGTGCTCTTAGTCAGCATGTCGTCTACGTAGACTTCCATGTTCCGGCCCAGCTGGTCCTGGAACACTCTGTTCATCAACCTCTGGTAAGTTGTCCCCGCGTTCTTAAGACCAAAAGGCATTACTTTGTAGCAATAAATGCCCTTCTCTGTCACAAAGGAGGTATGCTCCTCATCGCTAGGGTCCATCCTTATCTGATTATATCCTGAGAAGGCATCCATGAAGCTAAGGAGTTCATGCCTGGAGGTGGAATCCACCAGCTGATCAATTCTTGGCAGGGGGAAGCTATCCTTTGGGCACGCCTTGTTGAGGTCGGTGAAGTCTATGCAAATCCTCCAGCTCCCATTCGCCTTACGCACCATGACCACATTGGCCAACCAACTGGGGTAGTGCGCCTCCCGGATGTGGCCGGCACTGAGTAGCTTGTTAACTTCTTCATCAATGGCCCTTTGTCAGTCGGGGGCAAAGCTTCTCTTCTTTTGGCGGATCGGGCGGTGTCGCGGATCGATGTTGAGTCTGTGGGTGATCACTTCCGGAGGGATGCCGAGCATATCAGATGCCGACCAGGCGAAGATGTCTGAATTGGCCCGCAAAAAGGCTAAAAGATGTTCCCGGTCCTCTGGAGGGAGGAGTCCGCCGACACGGACGGTCCTCGCCAGATCATCTCCAAGGGGGAAGGTCAAAAGATGTTCAGCTGGCTCTCCTCCCTTGTTAGAGCCTCTGGGGTCAGACGCTTCAAAGGTTGGTTCAGCTTCCAGGGGGCTTGACGCCGCATGATAACAGGGCAAGACCGGGCTGGTCTCGCCGCGCATTTCTCCAACTCCGCTAGTGGGGAACTGCACTAGTAGACGCCGGGTGGAAATGACCGCGTCCAAAAGGTTCAGACCTGGGCGCCCGAGAATGGCATTGTACGCCAGGGGGACCCTCACGACCAAGAATTTCATGATTACAGTGCTTTGGCATGGTGGCGTCCCGGCCGTCACGGGCAAAGGTATTTCGCCCTTAACTCTCACAGAGTCCCCAGTAAATCCGACTAACGGGGCCGCCACGGGCTGGAGAGAGTCCAGAGATAATCCCATCCGAACAAAAGCGTCATAAGTAAGGATGTCAGCTGAGCTGCCACTATCAACTAATATCCTTTTTACAGGGTGCCTGGCGATCGTCATAGAGACGACTACGCCTTCATTGTTTACATTCTCCACTACAATAGGTCCCCCCCAGGGATTACATTGTTCGGCGCCTCCTCCCCTCTCGGCCGTTTAGGTGCAGAGGCTGATCCTCAGGACACCATTCCGATCGTCCGCTTAGTGGGGGCATTATCGACCGGGGCTTGGACAAGCGGGGGCCCCATGAGGGCCGGCAGCGGTTGCGGCGTCTTTTGGACATATTTGTCAAGGTAGCCCCGTTGAATGAGCTCCTCGATGGCCCTCTTCAAGCTGTAGCAGCTATCGGTATCGTGGCCGTAGTCCCGGTGGAATCGGCAGTAGCGGCTCTTGTCGCAGGGAGGACCTTTCTTCATGGGAGGAGGTCGTTGAAGATAAGGCTCACCCTCGATCTCCATCAGGATGTGGGACCGAGGAGCTAGGAGGGGTGTGAGCTTACTCTCATCGGGGACGGGGCTCCGACGCCTGTTGTCAGATCGACGAGGCGGGTCAGCTCGCCGGTGTCGAGGGGGCCCGTTGGGCTCGGGGCGAGCAGGCTTGTGGCTGGAGCTTCTTAAGGATTCCCGACGGGTGAAGTCGGCCTCATCCGCGCGGATGTATTTTTGAGCTCGGAGGAGATCGAAATAGGAGCTTGGGGGCTTCTTATCCAAAGAGAAGGTGAAGCGGGACGGGAGGAGTCCCCGCTTCAATGCCAACATTGCCACCGCGTCGTCAAGATGGTATACCTCGAAGCGGCAACTTTGAACCGGGACACGAAGTCCCGCAGCGACTCTCCCTCCTTCTGACAGACGGAGAAAAGGTTGTCGGCTACCCTTGGGATTCGCCGGCAAGCGTCGAAGTGTGCCAGAAAGGCTTTCTCCAGCTCCCGGAAGGAGTCGATGCTGTGAGGGGGCAGGCGCGAGTGCCATGCACGGGCGGCCTTCCGTAGAGTGGCAGGGAAGGCCTTGCAGAGAAGGGCGTCTGAAGCGCTCTGACTTGCATTGCCTTGTAACTTTCGAGATGGTCAAGAGGATCGGTCGTACCGTCGTACGGGTCCACCTGGGGGAAACGAAACCTGGAAGGGACAGGCTCCTCCAGAATCCGACGGGTGTAAGGAGGACGGGTGTCAAACTCCTCCTCTAGCTGATGATTGATTTTCTTGGCGAGCTCGTCGAGTCGCCTGTTGTACTCCTCCAGGCGTTCCTCCGCTGGCGGCTGATCGTCGGGGCCCTCCGAGATGGCTCGGAGGAAGAAGAAGAAGAAGAGGCAGAAGGAGATGGAGACGGGAGTCGGAACTTCCGCCTAGGCTCCTCCTGATGATGCGGCTCGGGAGGAAAGTTGTTGGGGCCGTGGTCAGGGGACCGTGGCCGCTTAGGGGGCTCGCACCGGGGCTTCCTAGGGGAAACCGGGCATCGGGCGGTCTCCCGTCGATCAGCTTCCCGCCGAGGAGAGCCTCCCTCGCCGATTGCAGACTGGCGGGGGGAGCAGTCTGATGCTGAGTGGCCACGGACTGTTAATGCTGGAGCCCGTGGACCATGGCGATGAGATTTTGGACCTGACGGGAAAGGGTCGCCAGTCGTTCCGCTGTTTGGTCAGCGGCCTCCGGCGGCTGGCAGGTGACTGGAGGGTTGATAACAGAGGGATCGGCCTCCTGCTGCCTGGATGGCGGGGGAAGCCCCGCTGGACAGCTGACGGAGGCATCTGAGCTCGCGTTACCACCATGGTTCGATGAAGGAGAGAGAGGCTAAGGGTTCGTCTTATCTTCTCAACATTGTCCCCCTACCTGGCGCGCCAATCTGATGACGCCCAATCACTGATCCTGTGCATCGGGAACGGATGGATTCTCCAGGCTCCGCTTCACCAGGTTACCTGCAAGGAAGTCCCAGGACCGGAGAGGATTCTCTGGTGGGACCCTCCGACGCTCAAGTTAGCAATTGAGGTCACAGCCGAAGATGAGCTCAGATGAGCTCTTTTTAGGTAAAAAAGGTGCTCCAGAGAAGAAGGGGTTTCTCTCTGGATCTCAAGATAGCGATTCTCTAGGGATTATCGCGCATACCTGTTTACTGGGTGGATTCACCTTTTTATAGGGTTGACCCTGGCATGATCACGTGGGATTTCGTAAGGAGGGAATATCTGCGGAGTTCTTGGGAGTTGCGTGAATCTGCGCTGATTGGTGGGTCCTATCTCATCAGAAAGGGAGAAAGCGGGGTTGGTGGACTAAGTCCCATCAGCCAGCGGGGCTGTTGGGTAGTTTGGTTCAGTCCCATCAGCAACGTGGCCTGTAGGTAGTTAGATCGAGCGCTGTCAGGCGGCGCGGGTCAGAGAGGTGGTTCCTTGGACTGCTGGAGCCATGCTAGGGCTGATTTAGAGAGAACTGGGATGTTTCAACCCTCCCGAGGCTGAGCCTGGTTGACCAGGGGCGGCCGGGGCCGACCTCCCCGGCCAAGAAGTGCCGGGGCGGGGCTGGCCAAGGATGGCCTGGGCCGACTAGACAGGCTCGGAGATGCCGGGGCCGAAAGGGGTCGGCCAGGAATGGCCAGGGCCGACTCGGTGGGCTCGAAAATGCCGGGGCCGAGAGGGGCCGGCCAGGAATGGCCTGAGCCGACTCGGCAGGCTCGGAGATGCCGAGGCCGAAAGGGGCCGGCCAGGAATGGCCGGAGCCGACTCGGCAGGCTCGAAGATGCCGGGGCCAAGAAGGGCCAGCCAGGAATGGTCTGGGCCGACTCGGCGGGCTCGGAGATACCGAGGCCGAGAGGAGCCGGCCAGGGATGGCTAGGACCGACTCGGCGGGCTCGGAGATGCCGGGGCCGACTCGACGGGCTCGAAGATGCCGGGGCCGATGGCCGGGGCCGACGGCCGTTGCTGAAGGCCAGAGCCAAAGGCCGGAGCCAAAGTTCCTTTTCTGGATTTTGCTGTCATATCATTATCTTCGAAAATCGTGCAAAAGATAACACCACCCCGAGGAGACGGTCAGCCGTATCAAAAGTAGTCCACAAAGTTTCTTCATAGATTATGCCATCAATACTACATGGATTATCTATTAAACAAAATACCATCCATGCACGTATGCAAACGTAACATATCTTTTCCCTCAAAAAACATTATGAGATTGATAATATCCATCTGCAATCATGGCATATCAAAATAACTATTTTTGAATTTATTAGCCAAATAACCAATACGATTGATGTTGAGAGAGAGAGAGAGAGCGCAAGGCAAAAGGCTGTTAGGTATCATGGCTAACCGATTCTACTGCTGCAAATGAACTAAATCTTTAGAAACAAAATCTAGAATTTTGAGAAACAATGAAAAACTCTATGTGGAGAATTGTTTGAATATATATGATCCACATGTAAGCCATCAAAATGTAGGATCTTCCTCAAGCAACTGAAATGAAACTTCCAGCATTTCTTGAAGATTTGTATGAAAAGAAGAAGGCCTAACTTCACCGAGTCAGGACTGGGGCAAACATGAGCTTCATCCAACCCACTTTTCTTTTGGGTCACAATTTTAGACCTATGCCCAGTCAGTTGCCCAGCTAGCTCAGGCCAAGCATGAACCAAAGCCAATCCATATGCATTTGGGTTTGGGCAAGGTCGATTCTAGGTTCAGGACCAAAGCAAGATTAAAAAGTGCCTTAATCATTACCAATTTAAAATAAAAACAAATAATGGTATTGATGACAAGTAGAAAGAACTAAAAAAAGGTGTTAATAGAGATTCCTACTAGTAATATCATGGACAAGAACACTTGCTTAAGACCAATGCATGATTAAAAAAATGCCTTAATCATTGTCTATTTAAAAGAAAAACTAATAATGGTATTGATCACGACTAGAAAGAATTAAAAAAGGGTGTTAATAGAGATTCCTACTACTAATATTGTGGACAAGAACACTTGCTCAACACCAATTGAACCTTCAACCTACAAACAAATAGTGTACATATCTAAACAACAAATCTAAATACGACAGCATGATATAGGGATTAGGGATTCTAAAATCATATGTTCTTGAATTGAGTTAGTTAGGTTGGGCCCAACTAGGCTAGGTCAACAATTGTTTGAATTATTTTAGACCTGGTCAACACATGGGACAGCTCAATAGAAGAACACATGCCCTAGTCTTGACCCAGCTGTTCAAGCAGAGCATCCTTCTAACGTAGTCCTAATACATAAGCTTCAAAATTTGGGTTGAATCAGACTGAAGCAAGTCAAGATTTTAAGCAAGGCTTGCAATCTTGATACAGGACCTTGTACCAACACTACCTTGGTATAGTGTAGGTATGCCGGATTTAAGGTCAATTTGGCACACCGATACTCCATATGCCACCCATACCACATACCAGTTCAATATCAATATAGTATAGTACACTCAATATGCATTAGTATGGGGCAGTAATGACATATCATGATTTTAAATTCGAGGTTTGTATATGATTATTTTTGTAGTATTAGCCTCTATGTTAAGCTAAAGTGCACCTACATCTTATCACAGACATAGAGGCATGCCTGCCACTAAAACAGGGCCCAACTCAAGAATGAAATGGAGTTAGGAGGACTTCAGCAAACCCACAACTTAGCCATGTTATATTAGAGATGATCATCTACTATAGTAGGGCCCAATTCAAAAAATGAAAGTACTTCGGTTTCCCATCTTCATCATATGCTTAAAAGGGATGTGATCAACGTTTAGAATCCCTAAGCAAGGAGAAAAGAAAGGGAAGGGTTAGAGAGAGGAAGAAAATCGATGGACCATCCTTGCTAGTGATAACCCTCTTTTTCTCATTTTTCTCCGGTCATTCACCGATCCCAACCACTAATCCTAACTAGAAAATCAAATAGCAGTCCTAGAACTTGAGACTTATTTTACACTAGTTTACTTCAATTTAGGATCATAAAGAAGAGAAGACATGGGCGCAATGAACTGTCACTAAAAATAAAAAGTTCAAATTCTTCTTCTCCACCTCTCCACTTTGCTTATTTTGGATTAACTTTTGTTTAAACAAGCTTAACTAACTGTCTCTAATGATTCATTCATCACAATATATCTATCTACGCCGCATGCATTCTACTCGTAAAGTCCAAGATTTATTCTTATTTAAATAAATTGAAGAACTGATAATAAATTTGAAACCTACAATATCTTAAACTATGATCCTTCAGATCTTTGTGCATTATTTAAGAACAATCCTCATATATTGGTAAGCCAATTGCCTATCTTCAAGCCGCACCAAAAGCAATTAATGTTACATAATAACTGTGCAATATTTGTCTTTCATAAATTTGCAATTTTACATAGAAATCACAGCATTGTCAAAAAAGAATATATGACTTTGCACATTTAAGCTTCAATAGCCACTGATGCATCATTGCACATAAACACTTGCATCTTATATATGTTATAATCTAAGATATGCAACCCATAGCAATGCAAAGGGAAAATATGCCAAAATCACTTGCAGTACATTATTATCCATCAAAGAAAAATATGGTGAACTATGTTTATCAATTAAACAATATTCATGGTGCTTCTTTTCATGTGGCTCTTTGATTTATTTGTGCTTTGAGTCAAGTAGAGCTTCCAACATCAAAATTTATTTTCTTCCCCATTCACTGAGACTCATTCCAGTTTAGTGGAACTTTGAAGATGCTCCTTGATTTTATAAGCCCAAATGCCAATTGGCCACACGGTTTCATGGCAAGCCCTTCACTTGCCTAAAATTTCCTTTGTTACAAATTTGGCACCAATTTCTAAAGGTTGACATTAAGTCAACACTGATTCAAAATCCATTCAATTTATTAATTGGTTAATAAAATATGTCCAATTTATTGAGCCTTCTGAACTTTGAACGATGCAATGTAGTTGGCCACATAATTGACATGAAGATGTTTAGTTGATGTGGTTGTTGTTGTTATTGATGTCAATGAAGTAAAAGCAACAGCAACGTAAAAGGAAAGTTTGTAAATGCATTTGGGCCATCAATCACGTGAAATTATTTATCAACTCATACATTTCTTAGATTGGATTGAAAGTTTATTAAATCACTCGTGTACAAACAGAAGTGTCCATCCAACCAAGTCATTGATTGTGAGTACAACAATTATACAACCAAAAACATGGGAAACAATGCTTGGCTTCTTCTGCGGCAAGAAAATTTGTACAAGTATCAATCTCAATAAATATAAAGAATCTTAACAGATCAATACCAAGAGATCTAACAATTTTATATCTTGAAGGAAAGGGAATCCGGCACATGATCTTGCATAATATAATTATCGAATCCAACTAATGGCCATTGCAATATCATCTCCGATTTAAATTTAATAAATTTGACTTTATTTGAAAAAAGCAACCCATAGCAAGTCAATTAATGTTTTCAATAACATTAATAATAAAAATAAGGGATGTTTAAATTTGCACTTTTTATGTTAACTTAGTTAAAAAAAAAAAACTTAATGCCTATTGACTGCTTTCCACATAGGCCTCCCAGCAACATTAGGTAAGATTGCTAGCATTAGGTTAAAAGTTAGCCACAAGAATTGTAGCTTTGCTTCCTTACCAAATTAATCCTACCCACCCAAGGTTAGGTGGACAATTCTTTTCATCTTCCCCATCAAAAAACTCCAACAATCCACTTCCACACACACCATCTTCTCCAAGCACCTTCCCTCACTCAAGCACCTTCTTCAATAGACAAAATGGTCAAGTCAAGTGAAACTATCTAAAATAACTCTCTCTATCTCTCTCTCTCTTTCTCAACATTTGAGCAATATTCCCTTTCAGAAACACAACGGAAAGATATTGCACCAACCAGTTTTAGCGATTAAAGTAAATAAAGAGTGAATATTGCATAGTTTTTAGTAATAAAATGTTAAAAAAAATACATAATCACGATAGTTTTAGGGGAGATAATAAAAAAACCACTCAGATGGACTCTAAGGGGTGTGAATGCCAATGAAATTTATATGCAATTGAAACAGGTCTAGGGATGAGAATGCAAAAAAACCCCTAAAATTAACTAAGGGGTTTGCTTGTTTGTGAAGTTTCTTACTGCAGATGGTATCCAAGCATAATTCATTTTCATCGAAGCCAGATATGATCAATTTCAAGATTTCTTTTATTGATCTATCAAATTTTGCAAAATCAAGTCAGGAATAATACAAACACAAAGCACAATAAAGATGTATGAATTGGTTATTCAATTATATATTAACATATTATACAAGAAAGTAACAATTAAACAACATGCAAGCAATATCTGCAATCCATTTTATACAAGGTTTGATCAACAATCACACATGCATAATAATTAAAAACACAATCAGATGATCAGCAACACAAAAGTCATTATTTAATGCAAATAATATTATTATATTCAAGGAGGCTAGCAAAAAATAATAGCATATTAGCTTTGAGTTTATTTCAGTTGGGACTAGGATACTTAGCAACATGCATCCAACCATATTTGAAATGGGCCACAATTCTGAATCCAAGCCTAATCGAAAAGCTACATTTAAAAATGGATTGGACTAAGTCACTTCTGAATAGAAGCCGATCAATATAAACCACTTCAAACCCTGATAGTGCCCAACTGCACGTGTAAAGTTCAAGTGTAAAATGGAAAACTTAAAAGCATGAAAAGGCTGGTAAATACCATGATAAACTTTACATGTAGTTTACCAATTTATGTGTCAACGCCGCTCATGGGACATCATAACCATAACCATAGGCTGTAACCAACAAATCATATCTCAACAACTTATGGGTGTTGACAAGCCAAGTGAAGACCAAACCTTGAAAGATGGTTTACATTCAAGTTTTGTTCTCTTGTTTCCATTTAGGGTTGCTATTTGGTCAAGCTAGGTCCAGATATCACCTAATCTGGACTCGAATCCAGACCTATATATGGGCTGTGGTGAATTATTGATCCAAACCCTACCTAGATCTATACATGGGCTGTGGTAAATTATTGATCCAAACCCATCGATCAACCAGGTCAGGATTGGCTCTGAGCAGGAACCAAACTTCAAGACTCTCATGATCTAGGGATCCAGTATGGGTCGGGCACGGATTGAGTTCGGATTTCAAGCATTGAATTAGTCCACAAATGGAAAAAAAATTGGAAACAACGAGAGAATGGTGACAGGACTTTGCAGCAGCAACAAGTGATATGAGGAGCCAAAAGATGCTAGGAGAAGACAACCAAAGAACTATTGATATACTTTACGAAAAGAATAAAAGAATGAAATATACAATCATTCATGCATAGCATAAGTTGGGTAAATCAACATGTCTGTTTTAGAGCTCAATATGGGCTCGGTCAGGTATATAATTACTTAACCTGCATCCAAACTGCCAACCCAAAAGTTGACATATCTAGGTTGACTTCGAGGTCATATGTAGGTAGGTTCTAAGTCAAGTATGGATATACAAGTAGGAATGATGGCCCAATTTCCCTTAGGCTCAAGTTCAATTAGACCCCTCTAAATTCTAAGTTTTTCTTAGTCTCACACTAAACTCACATGATATTGAACATATTTAGGATTCATGTTACACAAGTAGCATTTTCAAAATTCGCATTTTCAAAATTCACATACAAATAACAGAGTTGTGCGATGACATTTGTTACGTTATTTAAATCTAATCCCATTATGTAAAACACAAGCAGTTATGCCAATAAATAATACAAGGTTTGCCATACCATAAACCGGTACAGTTCAATACGGAATGTACTACATCGGACTAGCAGCATACCAATCAAGCGAACTAGAAGGCTCCAACTCATGAACCGCCCTATATTGAGCTGAATCAGATGATTTGATATAGTATGGGATAGTTCATTATGGCACAAAGTCTATACAAGGTCAGTATGGGGTGGAACGAATCCCGTACCAATTTAAAATAATGAACTGTATCGCTTCTACATTGGTACAATTTGATACGCCTCTTACCGAGAGGTTCAATATAGTTCGGCATATCTTAAAATAATATATAGCATAGATAGGCTAAAGCTTATGCTAAGCTTACAAAATCACAACTTTGCTTATACTCATCAACACAACAAAGTGACTCCCGACACTGTTGCCCTTATGAATTTTTTACAAAACTTCTAACAACGATAGATTCCTTGTCTATATTGGCAACCCATTTTATTTCCTTAACTCTAAATTGTAACATTTCCCTTGAAAGTGTGATCACCTGGCAATGCCAATTGAGTATAGCCCTAGTTCTCATGCTGACATATCTTTATAATTTAAGTCCTCCTATGTAATTATTCAAGTGGTGTAGATAATGCCAAACAATAACCAGAGAATGACAGCATCGAGAACTTTTAGAATCACTTCCCTCCAATTTGAGCAAAAAAACAAATAAAGAAGCTGTAATCATTTTGAACCTTTAGTCACCTTATCAATAGTAATGCTTCCTGACACCTCAAACTTCCATAAAAATCCTCATGGAAGATCAAGTATTTACCCCACAAGAGGCCTATTTATGGTAGATTATAATTCACTGCATTTAATCTGAATTATACTGAATTCATGATCCTGCTAGTTGGCAACACATGTGCCAGATATAGATTTCACGATCTGTAAGATTTAGAGTGAGAAATGGCAAAAATTACAAAATAATTTGCACAAATCATCTGCCAGATATCTAACACACACTCAAAACAAAACGGTTCAAATTAGTTATCTTTTCGATAGGATGCGGTCAAAGCCAGAAGCAACAATCTTGAGGTTCTGAATACTAATTACTTATTAAATATGTCAATATCCATATAAATTCTGAAACAATAGAAAACAAAAAAAGAAAGAAAGAAAAAGAAACAGAAAATCTTCGCACGAGATTCAACCAAAATATAAAGTTTTTGATCTAATCGGCACCTGAAACATCAACTGTTAAAGATATTGGACGGGGAAAAAAATTAAGTGATTACTATATATTTAAAAAAAAGAAGATAAAAGTTCATCACAACGAAATCAAACGAGAAAACCCTAAAATATCACACCTTGCGCTCGCGAGAGATCCCGGCCAACTAGAAGTGAAAAATCGTTCTTCCCGAACTTCTCCTCCGATTGTATAAATTAATCGTTAAATATAACAGCAGAAAACGATTTTCAATAACGGATCGCCGATGTCCCAACCATCCGCTTGGAGACGTGGAGCGCTCCAGAAATTTGTACAGCCTAATTTGCCCTTATAGCCCCCATTTCACGGGAAATTCTATTTGGCCGCCCGTTTGCTGAGAAGCAAACCCCCCAATAAAAAAAATAGTATAACCCTTAAAATTTTTGAACCAAAATATTCCTTCTTACTCAATAGCCCCCAACGTCCAAACAACCTCCCACGCCCCTGCCAGCCCCTCCCCTCCCCTGCTCTTCCTTTCACCCTCTCGTTTCAGATCATCCTTGGATCATCGTTTAAAGGTTGATTAAATGATTTCAACCTTAAATTAAGCAATGGACAAGTAACTAATAATTTTTGAAAGTTCTATGATTACAAAGGTTAGTTTATATCCGTCGTCATTTTATTTTCCCGATTCGTGCATTGTTAGTTCTGTGTGGCCAAACGATAAGCTTTATTCGGCTACACAGGGCCGAACAACATAAAATATTATGTTCGGCCCTGATGGGCCGAACAAAAGATTTTTGTTCGATCATTCAGGGCTGAACAACTTTCTTCTGTTCAGTCCTGAGTGACCGAATAGAAGATTTATTTGGTTGGATCCTTATCATTCGAACAAAAGATTTTTGTTCGGCCACTCAGGGCTGAACAACTTTCTTCTGTTCAGCCCTGAGTGGCCGAACAGAAATTTATTTGGTTGGCATTTTTTTGTCCTTATCTTTTATTTTTCTTTCAAAAATTCTTCTCTCTCGCCCCTTCTATATTGCCGTCATCCGCTCTTTCCAAGTTCCAATGTTGGCCGGATAAAAATCCTATTTTTAGGTATTTTCTTTATCTACTTATCCCTATTATTCAGCCTCTATTTTCTTCATGATTTTGTTCAATATCTATCCCTTTTTTTCCATAGATCGGAATTGTCCAATCTTTCAAACAGATTCTTTGAAGAACAGATTTTTTTTCCTACAAATAAATTTGTTATTTTCTTTGATTGTTCTGAATTAGTTGAAAAGATTTTTTTTCCTGCTAACAAAGTTTTGATCTTTGATTATGTTACAAATAAAAATCCTTTTTTTTCGCTAACAAAGTTACTAATAAAAATCCTATTTTTTCCTGCTAACAAAGATTTAATTCTGTTCGGCCCTGGTTGGCCGAACAGATTTAATTCTGTTCGGCCCAGTAAATCTGTTCGGCCTACTGGGCCGAACAGATTGAATTCTAATCGGCCTTGGTTGGCCGAACAGAATTCAACTCTGTTTGGCCCATCAGAGCCGAACAAAGATCGCGGAGGATGGAGGGAGGGGGAGAGGTAGCGAAGAGGGGGTAGAGCCGTAGGAGGGATGCAAACACTGGAGAGGGAGGGGAGCTTGGCTAAAAAAAAATCTATTAAGGAAGACGGATCGAGGGAGGGAGGGAGGAAGAAAGACCTTACCGGCCGGGGAAGCTGCCACCAGGGAAGCCGCCGCCAAGGACACATGAGCGAGAGGGGCATCGTGAGCAAAAGTGAGCGAGAAAGCACAGTCGGATCGGGGAGGAGGAAAGGGGGACACTGAGTAATTTGGAGGGAAGGAGGGAGGAGCGGCACGGGAGGGGGTGAAGGGGGAAGGGGTAGTTAGAAATTTTATAATTCTAGGGAGGCTAGTGAGTAATTTTGAAGGGCTACTGAGTAAAAAAAAAAAGTAAAATGAGGGGCTCCTAAGAAAAAAATGCGGTCCAAACCAGAAAAAAATGCGGTCCAAACCCCATTTCATCCTTCCTCGCTTTCCATGAGCTTTTATATGTAGCTCGCACGAGAATCCACCAGCGGACTTCTCTACGTGCCACGACCGCGTGGGATACACACGGATCCAGCGCAAATCACGAGGTAGCACATAGCCATCGTCTCTTGGTAGCCCTACGCTATCCTTGGCCGTTCAGAATTGCACTGAAATAATTATGCGAAAGCATATAAATTTATTAAAATTTTTATTTTATTTTTTTCCAAGTTAAGTGCATCGGCTCGCAATATTTGTTCAAATTAAGATATTTTTATGACCAAAATAACCTATATGATAAATGTGCACAAAAATGATAATAATAATAATTAAGAATATATTATCCTATTTAACATGATAAATACACATAAAAAATTTACCAAGATGACACTTATATGGTGTTAAGATTGGTGAAGAATAAAAAGATAGAGATAAATTCTTTAATTATTTTTTAGATTATTTTTATGCTTGAGTCCTCCATTCATTACTATTTTTTATGTTCCATGGCTCCCATTTTAGCGGCATGTAACGCAATCTTAAATTAATAAAATATTAAATAAATTATGAGATTTTTTTTTGTTACGTATGAAGCCCTTTATTTATTCAGAGTTAAACAGTATTTTTTTTTGTTAACATATATAATGCTAGCTTTTCGTTGTCTTTATTTGTATTCCAATGAAGCATCGATGCCCACTGGTGATGCCTGATCACCATAAGCTAACGTTCTTGAGCATCTATGAGTGCACCATGAATTTTCTGATGAAGCTTCACCTCCTTGCCGAGATTTACAAGAAGTCTTGGAGACCGAATATTTCGACGGAGACCCTTAGATGCTCAAGTCAGTGATCAGAATCACAGCCATGAGCTTGAGTAAGCTCGAGAGAGAGAGAGAGAGTTGAAGATGATAGTGCTTTTGAGTGCTTGAGTGTTCATACTTTGGTCAGGGATCCCTCTTCTCCGTTTTATTAATACTTGGAGTATGTGAAACTTGCTTGAAAGTTTGGAGTCTCATGATGGGCCATGACTGTTAGCCCAGATGACAACCCAGGAGGGGGAAGGGTGAATTGGGTTCTTAAAATTTAACACTTAAAAATAATTTTACAAAGTGATAGTGCACAAGGATATATGCTATAAGTGTGGTGCTAAGAATGCAAAGCAATATATAAAGATAAAGTAGAGAGAAAGAGAGACAAGCACGACAAACACAAAAAAATTAGAGTGGTTCGGTATTATCTACACCTACATCCACTCCCAAGAAACTCTTGGGCCCATACTATAATCACCCTGATTACAACAGAGTTATTTTACAAGCTCAAAACTCAAACTTATTGTTTTACAACGGAATCACAATGAACCCAGCTGGTTTTCACAGGTTCACCAGCATTCCTATCACAAGCTTTCTAGCTTGAACAAGGCTAATCTGCCTCCCTTAATTCAATCCCCTAATTGAATCAATCGACAAGAATAACTGAAAGATAGTTACAACAGAAATAAAGCTCCTCAAATGAGCAAATAAGATAATATAATTAAGATAGAAATAGAAGAGCCTGATTTAGAAGATTTCTGAAGTTGGACTTTTCTTCTTTTCTTCTTTTCATCTATTCCTCTCAGATGATCTTCCTCAAGATAGAATTAAAGCTTTTGAAGAATCATTGAGGTAGAGGCTCTTGAAGAACTAAGGCTCTCTTTTTTTCCTTTTGATTTGATGGAAATCCTTTAAGATGAACTTTCGAATACTTTGGATTTTTCTAAACTCAGTTTCAAACAAAGGGATTTCGGATTTCAACTTTTCCTTTTTGAATTTCCACTTCTGTTCTCTCTATTCAGAATGGCCGAATAGTTCCTCTTATATAATCTCCTTTAAATCTACTTTTAGATTAAAACTAGCCATTAAAAGTACTTAAGAATGTATTTAGCACGAAAGAAGAAATAGCCATTGAAATCCATTGGAGAAAAGACAAGTTCAGGAGTCATCTCTGACACTTCTGAAATCTATCTCTAACAGGTTAGAGTCGGCTCTAATAAGACCTGGAGTCGGCTCTAACTTGGGATATTCGAAACGAAAACTTTTGCTCATCCCGGAGTCGGCTCTAGCTTTCGAGGGGTCGACACTTCTTCATGCTAGAGTCAGCTCTAGCGATGCGGGAGTTGGCTCTAATGAAGCCACAAAAAACTACTCTCTGTATAACCATTAGAGTTGGCTCTAATTTTCTGCAAGAGTCAGCTCTAATTTGATGCAGAAATGAGACTCTTTATCTTTCGATTAGAGTCGGCTCTAATATCTTCAAGAGTTGGCTCTAATCCATGTCAAAAGTGCCAAACGGTTCCGATACGCTCCGGAGTCAGCTCTAATTGCTAAAACTTGACATTTGACACTAGATATAGATTTAAACTCAATTTTCTTGGATTTTGATTAAATAAACATTTAAATTCCTAAAACACTTAATCAAAATCATTAGTAACATAAGAAATATACTCATGTAATTTTTATTATTCATCAAAATCAATAATTGGGTCAGCAATCTCTTCCTTTTTGATGATGATAAAAATACTGAGTATATGCATATAAAATTGAATTTTAAACTTCAGCTTAAATGATTTTTCAATCAGAGTGATAGTAAATAGAATTTCAACATGATTAACTTGAACTATAACTCCATTTTAAATATTTAGTTCAATGAATCAATTAATTCAAATAATTTATTTCAAAGGCATAAACTCATTTCAAATTCTATAAGATCTAGGCTCCCTCTGAGTAGTTGCTTCCCCTATGTATGTGCATGATAATCAATATACATATACAACTCTTCCCTTTTTTTATCATCAACAAAAAATAAGAAAGCATAGGGTAGTCTTTGCTCAGGATGAGATATAATTCAACCAAATTTGAATCAAACATCATAAGAAGACAATAATTTTAGAAATATCCAAGAACTTTCATTAAGATATAAAAACTTCATACATCTTCATCGACTACATAAAACCAAGTACAAGTCAAGTGAAGTACAAACATAGCATGAAACAAATACAAAATAACAACATAACATAGCTTTTAGTAAAATCCTAAGTACAAGCTAGGATTAAGATTCTAACTAAGGATTTCTAAAAATAAACTAAAAATAAACTAAGATAATTTGTTTGGTTGGTTGGATTGGATTGGCTGAATCTGTAAGGGAGGAAGGGACCTTCACTTTAAAACTTCAAAAAGTCTTTTCAATTCTTCTAAAATTTGTCCTATTCCTTGCTTCTGAGTGTTCAAAACTCATTCAATAATTTCTCAACTGTGGAAGCAGCTACATCAATTCTTTCTTGAAGCTCTACATTACACTTGGAGTATATGTCTGAATCATCACCAATACCTCTTATTTTATCAAAAATGATTTGCAATTCTGATTTTAGACCATCAGCCGAAGTATTGATTGACTTTTCAATCTTCTCTACCTTCTCATCCAAAATATGTAAACAAGCTGCCTTATTCCAAAAGCTGATCCCAAATTTTTTTATTAATTCTCTCATTTTGCTTAGCAAGTGCAACATTCATTATCTCTTTAAATTGCGCAACTTGCTCAGCAGAAAAAGCAGAGGAGGGTCCAGTAGATGTTGCCGATGGTGGTATTGATGAAGCACTCAGTCTAGATGGAAGAAAAGATGGTCCAGAAGTAAAGGGTCCATGCGCTGGTGCTGAAAGCCCGGAGATCTCCTCATCATCATCATCAATATCAACCCTAACTCCTCTGATTGGCTAAGGTACATCACTCTATCTTCTCCTTTGTCATTGGCCATTTATTTTTCTGAAGCCCATGTGGTGTAAAGTAGAAATGTTATAGTAATCAATGTGCCTTAATTTCTTTTGAGGCTCATTGTCTAAAATATCTACCCTTTAGCTTCTAAAAACTAGTGTTAATACCATTTCATAGGGTAGGGTAGACTCTTCTTTGTCTCGACCTCCACCATATATCCAATCATTATCCTGGCCAAATTGATTGGATGTCCATTCAGCACACAATCCATGATTTGACATCTCTTTCCGAAACATACTCAAATCTTTTAGTTTTTAGAAACAAAATCCTACTGCAGATATTATGTAATAGCCTCAACTCCAAACTTAATTGATTGACAAAAATTTCTTCAAATTTAGTGACCTCTCTTTTCAACATTCCTGACAAAGCTTCATATCTATTAGTGGGGTGAGTGGCCGTAAAACCAGCAATAGGCATTTCTAAAATGTTTCCCAAAATTTCAGAAGTTATGTGAACTCGGGTACCTTTCAATAACTCACTAAACCACCATCTCTTCTACTAACATTATTGTAAAATTCTCTCACAAGGGAAGGATAGCTGGGAACATCTAAAGAACAAAATTTTTTTCAACCCATATTCCTCAAAAGTCTCCCAATCTCAAAACCTTTTAGGTCAAGAAAGTAGAAATCTACCTTTCTCCACATTGTGATCGCCTTTCCAGCTAAGAAGTCGATGTAAGGTAAGGGTGGAGATGGAATGGCCTCCGATGTGAAAATGAAAGAGGATAGTCGAGTGCTCGGTGAGGGTGGCCTTGCCGGACATCATGTGGACCATCTCTCAGTGGTGACGGCGACTCCAATGGAGGATGCACGGTGCTTGGGTGCCATTAGAGATCAAAGGAAGTTGAAATCAAAAAAAAATTGAAGTTTGAGTGAAGTGGAAAAGAGTTTGAAATGATTTAGAGTCGATTTGGTTTGGAAAAGTGTCGGCTCTGCCCTAGAAGTAGTAACTGGGGACCACTTAGAGTCGACTCTAAACTGATACATAGTCAGCGCCATGATCAAACTCTAGATAAATTTTCCTTAAAAGCATGGGGAATCAAGAAATTAAATATCTAGATGATTTTCCTTAGAAACATAAGAAAGTTTTTAAGAAAATGGATTGAAATCTAGACAATCATTCTTAGGGGTTTCAAATCTATTTCAATAGATCACAAACACCTAATTCTCCTCTAAGATAGCAAAATCTCTCTTCACTTAAGGGTTTTATAAATATGTCAGCTAATTATTCTTTAGTACACACATAATCAAGATAAACATCATTGTTAGCAATATTCTCTAATGAAATGTTGTCTAACTTCTATATGTTTAGTTCTAGAGTGCTGAATTGGGTTTTTGGTAAGGTTTATTGCACTAGTATTGTCACACATAATTAAAATTTTATCAAGTGTGATGCTATAATATTCAAGTTGTTGCTTAATCCAAAGGATTTAAGCATAACAACTTTCAGCTACATATATTCAGCTTTAGCAGTTGATAATACAACTGAATTTTTTTTGTTAAACCAAGAGATTAAGTTACTGCTTAAGAATTGACACGCACCACTTATGCTTTTTCTATCTAGTTTACAATCAACAAAATTAGAATCAGAATATGCAATCAAATCATTGGTAAGTCTCTAGACTACCATAATCCTACATTATTTGTTCCACTTAGATATGAAATTTTTTTTACAGCAATTAAGTGAGATTCTATAGGATCAGATTGATATCTAGCACATAAACGTATAGCAAACATGATATCAGGTCTACTAGCTATTAAATAAAGTAGAGAACCAATCATACCTCTATAAAGCTTTTGATCTACTTTCTTACCATCTTTATCTTTATCGAGTTTGCATGAAGGACTCATGATGTACCAAGAGATTTGAGAAATTTCATTCTAAACTTCTTAAGAATTTTCTTCGTATATTTTGTTTGGTTAATAAAAATTCTCTCTCTTCTTGTTTGATTTAAAGTCCAAGAAAGAAGTTCAGTTCTTCCATCATGCTCATTGCAAATTCTCCTTGTATTAGCTTAGCAAAATCTTGACAAAGAAGATTGTTAGTAGCACCGAATACTATATCATCAATATAAATCTGTACCACTAATAAACTCTTTTCTTTTCTTTTCTTTCAAAACTAGGGTTTTATCAACATTACCTTTAGAAAAATTATTTTTAATCAAAAATTTACTAAGTCTATCATACCAAGCTCTAGGTGCCTATTTTAAACTATAAAGTGCTTTGTGTAGTTTAAAAATATGATTTAGAAATTCATGATCCTCAAAACCAGGTGGTTATTCAACATAAACTTTCTTATTTATAAAATCATTCAAAAATATACTTTTTATATCCATTTGAAATAAGTTGATATTTATGCAACATGCAAATGCAAGTAACAACCTTATGGCTTCTAATCTAGCAACAGATGCAAAGGTTTCATCAAAATTGATACATTCTTCCTGATTATATCCTTAGCAACTAATCTAGCCTTATTTCTAATAACAGTGTCATCTTCGTCTAACTTATTTCTAAATACCCATTTGGATCCTATAATTGGATAATCTTTGGGTTTATCAACTAAGGTCCATACTTTATTCTTAGTAAACTGATTCAATTCTTCTTGCATAGCTAACATCCAATAACTATCATTTTCAGCTTTCTCATTGTTTCGGGCTCTGTATGAGACACAAATGTAAGTGATTGTTGATATTCTCATGAATGATCTAGTTCTTACATCTTGAGATGGATCGCTTATGATTAGGTTCTTTGGATGACCATAAGCATATCTTTAATATCTAGGTAGATCTGTATCATTACGAGTGGTAACAACATATCATCCTTAGGTGAGTCATCATTTTAGCTTCAGATTCATGATCTGAAGATATATCAACATTCAATTTTTCAAAATCTCTTCCAAGGATATTGGTATCTTCCTCATCATCTTTCTTTTCAGAACTTGATGCTAAAGACTCATCAAACACTACATAAATTGACTCTTCTACAACCAAATACTTTTATTGAATACTCTATATGCCTTGCTAGATGTAGAATATCCTAAGAATATACCTTTATCTGACTTGGCATCAAACTTTCCTAGATTGTCTTTTCATTGTTATGAATGAAACATCTACAACCAAATGCATGAAAAAAGCTAATATTGAGTTTCCTATCATGCCATAGTTCATAGGGTGTTTTCTTAAGAATTGGTCTAATCAAGGCTCTATTTAGGATGTAACATGCTGTGTTTATCGCTTCAGCCCAGAAATTTTTAGGAGTTGGCTTTCACTTAGCATGGTACGGGCAATGTCCTCTAGAGTCCTATTTTTCTTTTCTACCATCCCATTTTGCTGAGGTGTCCTAGGTGCTAAAAAATTATGATGGATGTCATTTTCAATACAAAAATTTTTAAATAAATAATTTTTAAATTTAATCCTATGATCATTTCTAAAAGACACTATGGTAGTGTTTTTCTCATTTGTGACTTTCTTGAAGAATTTTAGAAATACCAAGAAAGTCTCATCTTTATGAGCTAAAAATAGTATCCAAGTGAATCTAGAGTAATCATCTACTATCACAAGACCATATTTCTTTCCTTCTAGACTAGTAGTTCTAGTAGGTCCAAAAAGGTTCATGTGTAGTAGCTCGAGTAGCCTATAAGTTGAAATAATATTTTGATTTGAAAGAATTCTTAGTTTATTTTCCAAATTGACATGCATCACAAACTCTATTATTTTCAAAATCTAATTTTAGGAGACCTTTAACCAAATCCATTCTAAGTAATTTTGAAATCAAGTGTGTGCTTGCATGACCTAATTATGATGCCATAGCCACCCAATCTCATTTACCTTAACATTATCAGCAATTAGGCTATGGTTACTTGTAGATAAATTATCCAAGTCCATTAAGTATATATTGTCATTTCTATTTTCAACAAAGATAATGCTATTGTCAATGGGATTAGACACTACGCAGATTGATGCTTCAAAGGATACTCTGAAACCTTTATCATATAGTTGGCTAATGCTAATCAAATTATGTTTCAAGCCATCAACATATAAAATATTCTCAATAAAAGTAGATAGGAATTTTATCGATACCCATGATGTGACCTTAACCATTATCTTCAAAGGTCACCACTTCACCTCTTTTGACTTCAAGGGTGATGAATTGATCTTTGTCACTCGTCATGTATTTTGAGTAGTCGCTATCAAGATACCATTTTCTTTTTGATCCTTTGGCTGCAAGATACACCTGCATAGCAATCACATCTTATGTTTAGGTATCCAACTTTCTTGGATCCTTCATGGTTAGTAGCAGCAAATATAGTTTCTTTTGGAACCAAATCATCTTACCTTTATAATCAACATAAATATTTTATGATTGCAAACATAGGATTTATGCCCTTTCTTGCCACAACGAAAATAAAAAATATTATTTTTAATTGATTTCTTAACAAAAAAATTGTTAACAAGTTTTTGTTTCTTATGTGGTTTGTATCCCAAACCAGCTTTATCAAAAACAGCTCTTTGATTATTTAAAAGCAAATTGAGTCATTTTGAGCTATATGTAAATTTATCAATAATATTTTTATATTTTTTAACTTTATTTTTAAATTTTAATTTTAGCGAGAATCATATCTTTTTCTTTTTTAAATCTTGCTTTTCAGATTTTAGCTTTTCTAATTCATTAGCAAATTCATCTTTTTTTTAAAGAAGATTTAGATTTTTAGTTTTCAAAACTTTGTTCTTTGTTCTCAAGACTTTAAAATCACTAAGCAAATTATTTAAAGCATCATAAAGTTTATCAAAAGTAAAATCATAAATAGGGCTTTCAGAACTTACCTCTTCTTCATTGGCCATGAGACATATGTTAGCAACCTCTTGTTGCTCATCTTCGGATAAAGATTCCTCACTATCACTTTAAATTGCAATATAAGCTTTCTTTTTCTTTTTATATCCCTTTTTGAGCTGAGGATATTTAGATTTGTAATGTTTGGGCTTCTTACATTCATAGCATATCATCGGATCCTTCTCTTTTTCTTTATCTTTCTTCTTATCTTCTTCCATTTTGACACCAGTTTTTCTTTTATGAAATGGCCTCCTTCTTTGCATGAATTTCTTAAACTTTCTTGCAAGGAGAGCGGTGCCATCGTCGTCTTCATCTTCTTTACTATTACTCTTCTCTTTTTCAACAACTTTTAGTGCGATAGTCCTTTTCTTCTTCACATCTTCTTCAAGATATTGCTTCATTGTAAGTTCATGGGTCATGAGTGGTCCAAGGAGCTCCTTCAAAGGTAAACTGTTGAAATCTTTGGCTTCTTGGATTGCTGTCGCTTTGGCTACCCATGCTCTTGGAAGGGACCTAAGAATTTTTTGAACAAGTTCAGGGTTAGTATAGGTCTTTCCAAGACTTTTTAATCCATTCACTATATCAGTAAATCTAGTGTACATGCATGTGATGGACTCATTCTAATTCATGTTAAAGAGTTCATATTTATGCACAAAAATGTTAATATTGGATTCTTTAACCTGGTTGATATTCTCATGGGTAACTTCTAACCGATCCCATATCTTCTTTGCTGAGATGCAAGTAGATATTTTATTGAATTCATTTGCATTCAAGGAGCAGTATAGGACATTCATGGCCTTGGCATTGAGCTGAGCCATTTTTCTATCATTCTCATTTCAATCCCTTTCGGGCTTAGGAATAATGGATCCATCTACGAAGTGTGTGGGAATGCTAGGACCATTGATAATGACACTCCATAAATCATAGTCTAAAGTTTGAATGAATATCCTCATTCTAGCTTTTTAATATGAATAGTTAGTGCCATTAAATAATGGTCGATGATTTATGGATTGTCCCTCAGAAAAAGAAGAACCAGCTTGAGCTGCCATTTGAAACTTTAGCTCTTGATTGTTAGATCAAGAAAGAATGAGCACTAGCTCTGATACCAATTATTGGCCCAGATGGCAATCCAAAAGGAGGGAATGAATTGGGTTCTTAAAAATTTTAACACTTAAAAATAATTTTACAAAGTGATAGTGCACAAGGATATATGCTATGAGTGTGGTGCTTAGAATGCAAAGCAATGTATAAAGATAAAGCAGAGAGAAAGAGAGGCAAGCACAATAAACACAAAAGATTTATAGTGGTTTAGTGTTATCTACACCTACATCCGCTCCCAAGGAACTCTTGGGCCTACACTATAATCATCCTGATTATAGTAGAGTTATTTACAAGCTCATAACTTAAACTTGTTGTTTTACAATGGGATCACAACGAAGTCAGCTGGTTTTCACAGGTTTACCAGCACAAAATCTACCATAAGCTTTCTAGCTTAAACAAGACTAATATGCCTTCCTTGATTCAATCCCCTAATTGAATCAATCGATAAGAATAACTGAAAGATAGTTACAACAAAAATAAAGCTCCTCAAATGAGAAAATAAGATAATATAATCAAGGTAGAAATAGAAAAGCCTGATTTAGAACATTTCTAAAGTTGGGCTTTTCTTTCTTTCTTCTTTTCCTCTTAGTCCTCTGAGATGATCTTCCTCAAGATTGAAGCTTTTGAAGAATCACTAATGTAGAAGCTTTTGAAGAACTAGGGCTCTCTTTTTTTCTTTTGATTTGATGGAAATCTTTCAAGATAAACTTTCGAATACTTTGGATTTTTCTAAACTCAGTTTCGAACAAAGGAATTTTGGATTTGAACTTTGTTTTTTTGAATTTTCACTTCTATTCTCTCTATTCAAAATGGTCAGATAGCTTCTCTTTAGAATCTCCTCTAAATTCACTTTTAGATGAAAACTAGTCATTAAAAGTACTTCAGGATGTGTTTAGCATGAAAGAGAAAATAGTCGTTGAAATTCATTGGAGAAAAGATAAGTTCTGGAGTCATTTCTGACACTTCTAAAGTCCATCTCTAACAGGTTAGAGTCAGCTCTAACAAGGCCTAGAGTCGGCTCTAACTCAAATGTTCGAAATAAAAACTTTTGCTCATCTCGGAGTTGGCTATAGCTTTTCTAGGGGTCAACACTTCTTCGTGCTGGAGTCGGATGCTCTATCGAATGCGGGAGTCAGCTCTAATGAAGCTTCAAAAAATCACTCATTGTATAATCATTAGAGTTGGCTCTAATTCTCTGTAGGAGTCGACTCTAATTTGACGTAGAAATGAGACTCTCTGTCTTTCGATTAGAGTCGGCTCTAATCTCTATAGGAGGAGTCAGCTCTAATCAGTGCCGAAAGTGCCAAACTATTTCGATATGCTCTGGAGTCGGCTCTAATTGCTGAAACTTGACATTTAATACTAGACATGGATTCAAACTCAATTTTCCTTAGATTTTAATTAAACAAATATTTAAATTTCTAAAATACTTAATTAAAATTATTAGTAACATAAGAAATATACTCATATGGTTTTTATTATTCATCAAAATCAATAATTAGTTCAACAATAACTTTATGGATGGAATGTCAGAATTAGTGGGATTCATCACATCTGAACTGGATGATTGGTACTTCATGATAGATGACAACTTTTTGAGCTCATTTGATCCGGACAATTAAAGCTTCGTAATGAATGATGACTTTTTAGGTCCAATGCCAGAGCTAGTGGAGCTTGTCTCATTAGACACGTTGGCCATAGATGGTTAGTGGGCTTGGCCTTGGCAGATACCTGGTCCACAAGCAATTGGTGGGCTCGATCTTGTTAAAGGTAAAGGATTGTCTAGGAACTGAGGCCGAGTCCAAAGACGAGGCTGCCTTGAGCTGGGGCTGCCTTGGAGGCTAGGGCCGAGTCTGGAGTTAAGGTCGCCTTGGAGGCTAGGCCGTGTCAGCTCCTCCTTCTCTCTAAAGCCACCGATAGCACACTTTCATACATGTGGTAATCGGATAGAGTTCTACTAGTCTTTATGTAGCACTCCATAAAAAGCTAGGAAACTTCAATAAATTATCATAAGTGGCAGACACTCAAAAACACACCCTTCTAAAAACTTTTTTTATCAGCCCAATTATATATTCACATCACTCAAATCAACACTAAGCATCAACCTGCTCAGATAATATTTTTATATTATTCTCAGGCAGTTTACAAGATCACATTCACAATCGACATCAAAATCATAAGTACACACATCATACTCATAATTTTCATTAGAATATAAGTCTTGTATTTATATCCAAATAAGTCTGATACATCACCACATCTCATTGTACATATATATATATATATATATATATGAATTTCACTCTACACTAGCTCAATATACAAAGTTATTATCTATGCTCTTGCAACCTAGCAGGCTTCAGCAACTAAGGGTCTCAATCCCACAAACCTTAATTCTGCCAAACAGACTTACTGATTTGGAAAAAGAATATTAACAACAGAGGGGTGAGACTTAAGTCCCAGTAACTGGATAACTAGCTAACCAAGAAGAAATAGAGAAACATAACATCACATTTTCAACAATATGCTAATACAATATAGCTTGTATAAATCAAAGTATATTTTTAACATGATATTAAATAAAGTAAAATGTAGCCTATTCTTTAAATAATATATTAGTACTGAAATACTCCACAATAACTTTTTACTAAAAAATAACTTATTAATATAAATATTCGTGCATGATGCATTACAACATGAAGATATGCATTCTTTACCTATAGCTTAGACTTTCTTTATTTAATTTCGAGATCTGCCTGCCCACTGGCATCTCATGTAAACTTTTCCTCTTGGATAAATACTTAGCCTATTGGCTCTTTTTAAATCACAATATAAGCTTTTAAATCTTATGATACTGGGCTGTGTATGTAATGCCTCTGAGGTATCATCCTACAGTCGTCCTCCTACAGGTGTACTCTCATCGGGTGCGTAACTAGCAACAAGATCTCCACACAAATAGCATCCCTTATCGTTCGGTTCACCCAGCAAAGTGCTTCGTTCTTTAACCCTGGAACCTTGGATTTTTACTCTGCCCCCATGGGCTATATAATAACCAGCTCCACTAAGCTATGATTCTTGCCCCTATAGCCTGCTTACAATCTATTCCACTGGGCCTGGTCTATCGTACACTCACCCCTGTTCCCAGAATTCATTGTATGATTAAATTGCAAGAAAGTGCCAGCTTAATAGTAATGTGCAATGCTCATGCTACAGCACAGTCTGCAAGGTGATCAGCCCCATAGCTGCCTAAATGCTCTGTATGACTCATGCATTAAAACATATTCTTTTTAATATTTTTCATGCATATATGCCATGGATGCATTGAAACTCATATATCAAAACTCAGGCTTAGTTCCTTTTCTTTTAAAACTCATGCTTATAAAGTCGAACTTTAACTCGTGCTCAAAACTTATGCTTTAAATCCTCTAATAAAACTCATGCTTAAAGTTCATGCATCAAAAACTTATGCACCAGAATAGCATATACTAGGTTCTCATTTTTTAGATTTAAAACATACATAATGCTCTACTAAACATAACATACCATAGCTCGGTATTAATATCATTATACTGGCTCAAAATAAACTTTTCATTGCTAGATGGGAAACCCACTCACCTCAGCAAAATATCCTTTTAACTAGTACTCAAATTTGGTGTTCCTGCTCCCTGGAACAATCCTCTTGACCTACGTCAACATACAGACACGGTAGCTATTAGGGTTACCTGCACACAAGGTTTTTCTCGAAAACCATGCATGCATCCATGATCTAACCTCTGATATCTCATTATTTTCTTTCATCCTTTCTCAATTTACTATTACCTCTGCTATCATCTTATAATACATGAATCTAAGAAAAATCTAAAGCCACGCCAGGTTTAGAGAAGCTATAGCTTACCTAGAGACAAGATGAGCCCCAAGCTTTCCCTTTCCTTCCTCTTTCTTTCTCCTTTTTCTTCTTCTTCTTCTTCCTCTCTTTTCTTTCTTTCTTTCTTTTTCTCTGGCTGAAACCCACGTAAATCTCCTTTTCCTCTGGTGACTTAGGGACCAATGTTGGCCCAGATGGCAACCCAAGAGGGGGGGATGAATTGGGTTCTTAAAAATTTAAGACTTTTTAACTTTAATTGATTAGTTAGCAAGATGTGCAAGTGAGAGGCTAACTAAAATCAATACACAAGCAAATAAAGAGAGATAGAGAAGAGAAAATATAGCACGGCAAACACAAGATAATTTTATAGTGGTTCGGTGCAACCAACACCTACGTCCACTCCCAAGATTCACTTGGGTCCACACTATAATCTCTCTAGATTACAGCCGAGTTGTTTTCCAAGCTCACAACTCAAACTTGTTGTTTTCCGGGTGCACAACGAACCCAGCTGGTTTTAACTCGGGCTTACCAGCACAAAACCCTACACGTTGTTTTTCACGGGCTCACAACTAACCCAACACAAGCACTCCGGCTTGTAACGAGGTATACCAACCTCCACTGATTCAATCCACTGATTGAATCAGCAAACAATAAGAATAATAGTGTTTGAACAATGAATGCTCCCTTGAGCAAATATACAAATGAAGTACAAAAATAAAGGGTTAGAAAAGCCTGATTGTATTGCAGATGGTAGTGGCTTTGGCTTTCTTCCTTCTTCTCTTTAACTCCTCTTGAAAGTTGAATCACGCCTCAGCAAGATTCTTGACCGTTGAAGTTGAGATGAAGCTTTTTCCTCTTTTGAAAATCCTCCGATTTGACCTTTGAAATGCTTGTGGATTTTCTTTTGACTCTTGTGGATTGATGAGAAGGAGCAGACGAAACTTTCTCTTGGATTTCACTCCTTTTGAATCACTCTCTTTGAGCTAGATGATTTTTCCAATATGCTCTGTTTTTCCCTCTTTTCAAAAGATATTCTTTTCTCTCTTTGATTTTCTCGTGATTTGAAAAGAGCTCCTCTATTTATAGAATCTGCAAAAATATATCCGTTAGAAACAAGAAAAATAGCCGTTATTTAAAAATCTTACCGTTGGGGCTGATGTGTCATCGTAAAAATCGCGCCCAGATTTCTGGAGTCGACTCGAGCTTTGTGGGAGTCGGCTCGAAGTCGATTACCAAAAATAGAAACATTTTAAGCATTGAAGGGTCGACTCGCGAAAACTAAAGTGTCGGCTCCGAAAGTCGGGAGTCGACTCGAGGAAAATGGGGAGTCGACTCGAGAAGTGCTCAAAAAACATGGTTTCTGTTTGAGCGGAGTCGGCTCGCACAGACAGGAGTCGGCTCGCACAGATCAGGGGTCGACTCTTGAAAACCAAGGGTCGACTCGAGAAAAAGGGAGTCGACTCGGAAACCCTTGAGTCGGCTCGGGACGATACAAAAATCAGAAAAATGTTCTGATTGACTTTAAAATTTTCCCAATTAAATTTAAATATAAATTTGACTTGAATACATTAAATATGACATTAAGCATGGATTCAAGACATGTTTCAAGAATTCATGATTGAATTATAATGTATAAAAATTTCTTTTTGAAATCTTTTAAGCATAGAGCTTGAAACTCCTTTTTCTAATTGATTCAAAACTCATTAAATATAACCATTGATATTCCATTCCTTTCAATTTGAATAAGCTCAAGGTTTTTGATAAATAAACTCATTTTATTCTTTAAGGTACTCATGGCTTTTGGAAATCATCAAAATCAATAAAGTTGGGGCAATTATGTTTCAATAATTTCTCAACAATCTCCCCCTTTTTGATGATGACAAAAACATTGAGTATATGCATTATAAAATTGAAAATTTGTGATTCCAAAATCAACTTTGTGTTCATGGAAAGGCTCCCCCTCAATGAGGTAGCTCCCCCTATGAACCTTAATTTTATAAATCATTCAAAATTTTTAAATCAGAAACTTAAGCATTTTCTTTATGAAATTCAATTTATCTCTTCCCCTTATGTTTCAAAATTAAACTTTGATTGAATTCAAGGCATATACGATTGAATAAAAACTCTCCCCCTTTTTTGTAATCAACAAAAAGGTTAGGAAGTTTAATATCAATAACATTCTTTATCTTTTTCATTTAACTTATCAATTGAAGATAATCATTCAAAGTATTCAAGATACTTACAATTGAAATAGACATAAGTAATGCATCAAATTCTCATTACTTCAAAATGAAAGTACATGAAAATGTAAACTTGCTCATTGCATTGAAAGTAAACTTGATTACATCAAAAAGAGATTACATGAAAACTTAAAAATTTCTTCTAGTAATTCTATTTAAGTGATCAACAATCTGCTTCATCCTTCACATTGAAGTCTAACATAGTCTTTGAGCTTTTATCAACAAAGTACAAGCAGATGTAATTTTATCTTGAAGCTCGGCGTTGCATTGGGAGTATGTCTCCGAGTCACCGCAGATATCCTTAAGTTCTCCAAAGATATTCTTTAAATCTTCACTTAAGGACTGGTAGATGAACTGAGAGTAGACTCAATCGATGCAACCCGATCACTGAGTGAATATAAGGCTTCTTTTAAATTCATAAACTTTTCATTAAATTCTTCTTTCAGTCTTTTTCATGATCACTTATCTCAGATTTGAATAATGATCGAAGCTGATCTAACTGTTATCAGAAAAACTACCAGATGAAATGTAGAAGACTGAGCAGGAGCAACAAAGGAGCAGGGGTAGAATCAGAAGCAGGAGCTGGTCTGGAACAGACGAGCACTGAGGAGGCTCAGGTGATGAATGTCTCAAGAAGGTCTGGGGCCTCAGCATCTATATCTCTGTCCTCTGTAACATTCTTTTCTCCCAATTCCATTTTTCTTAACAAACCCCATTCGATGAATAGTGGCCAAAGATAAAAATCAGTATGTCTTAAGTTCCTTCTTTGGCTCACTATCACCAAATACAATCCCTTGGCTTTGAAATACTTAGTTAAAATCATGCCATAGGGCAAACTTGATTTCTTTTTCCCTCCACAATCTGCAATATACCATATTATCATCCGAGGTAGATTGATGGGCTTCCCAGAAACAACAGCATCCATAACAAAAATATCTCTCTCAGAACATAGTCAAATCTGCCGGTCTTGGGAAACAAAATCCTGCTGCAGATATTGTGGAGTAATCTTAATTCCAAAGGCAATTGACTAGCAAAACTTCTTCAAATCCTTCAAAATTTCTGTTCAATAGCCTAGTGAGGGCTGGAGATCTATCTTCTGGGGCAAAGGTGGATGGTCCAGACAAGGGTAAATTCAACAATCTAGATAGAATAGAGGAAGTAATGTTCAGACCAATGCCTCTAACTTGCTACCAAGCCATCATCTCCTCTAGTCAAATTCTTGTAAAACTCTTTAACTAGAGCAGGGTAGGTGGGACAGTCCAATGAACAATTTCTCAAATCCCATCTCAATTAGTTGTCTACCTATTATGAATCCTTCATTCTCAAACAATTCAAAATCAACCTTTCTTCCTGTGTGACAATCCTACTGCAAGAGATCTACCTGAAGGTAGGAGCTGGAGCAGGAGGATCACTAGCAGAAGGGGTAGAGGAGAATCCGTAGACGGCTCGCGGACGGGTCGTCGAACGGTCTCTTCCTCTTCAAACCGGCGCCACTGCTAGCTCCACGGGTTTTGGGTGCCATTGATCTTGAAGGAGTGGTTAATCAGAGGTTATTTGAGGTTTGGAGGGTTTTGGGAAAGCTTTGGAGAGGATTTGGAAAGATTTGGAAGATGAAATGTCCGTGGGGTCGACTCGTGCCCTAAATAATCGACTGGGACCACGTCGAGTCGACTCGCGCAAAGTGTGGAGTCGGCTCCCGACTAGTCACAGAGCACGGACACGATCTCGAGTCGACTCGCTCAGAGGAGGGGTCGACTCCTGAGTTTCAGCAGAAACTCGAGTCGACTCCGATACTCTCGAGTCGGCTCCAGACCATTTCAGAGAAAAAAAGATTAAGATTCAGAGAATCTGAAATGAGTCCGGAATTTGATCTTTGAGTATGATTAAAAATCATGGATTTTGAGAGATCAAATTGATATGAGTTCTAGATAAATTTCCTTAAGATTTTGAGAATTTGAAAGAACTCTAGATATATTTCCTTAAGGTTTCAAAATTTATTCAAAAGGATTACAAATTCCTAACTCTCCTCTAAGATAACAAAATCTTTCTTCATTTAAAGGTTTTGTAAATATGTCAGCTAATTGTTCTTCAGTGTTTACATAATCTAAACAAATTTCATCATTAGCTACATGTTCTCTTATAAAATGATATCTAATTTCTATGTGTTTTGTTCTTGAGTGTTGAATTGGATTTTTAGTTAATTGATTGCGCTAGTGTTATCACATCTTATGGGTGTTTTATCAAGTGTGATACCATAGTCTTCAAGTTGTCGCTTAATCCATAGGATTTGCGCACAGCAACTTCCAGCTGCTACATATTCAGCTTCAGTAGTTGATAATGCAACTGAATTTTGCTTTTTGCTAAACCATGTGATTAAGTTACTTCCTAAGAAATGGCATGCACCACTTGTGCTTTTTCTATCTAATTTACATCCAGCATAATCAGAATCTGAATATGCAATTAGGTTTAATGTGGAGTCTCTAGAATACCATAAACCTACATTTTTTGTTCCATTTACATATCTTAGTATTCTTTTAACAGCTATTAAATGTGATTCTTTAGGTTCAGATTGAAATCTAGCACATAAACATACTGAAAACATAATATCTGGTCTACTTGCTGTTAAATAAAGAAGGGATCCGATTATACCTCGATAATACTTTTGATCAACCTTTTTACCTTCTTCATCTTTGTCCAGCTTGCATGAAGGACTCATTGGAGTTCCGAGGGGTTTCATTGTTTCCATACCAAACTTTTTGAGTAGTTCTCTTGTGTATTTGGTTTGGTTGATAAAGATTCCCTCTTTGCTTTGTTTGATCTGGAGTCCAAGGAAGAAGTTGAGTTCTCCCATCATGCTCATCTCGAATTCTCCCTGCATCAACTTTGCAAATTCTTGACAAAGAGAATCGTTAGTAGCACCAAAAATAATGTCATCTACGTATATTTGTACTACAAGTAAATCTTTACTTTTTCTTTTCAAAAACAAGTTTTATCAACATTTCCTCTTGTAAAATCATTTTCTATTAAGAATTTACTTAACCTATCATACCAAGCTCTAGGTGCTTGTTTCAAACCATATAAAGCTTTGTGCAATTTAAAAACGTGATTTGAAAATTCGTGATCTTCAAAACCTGGTGGTTGTTCTACATAAACTTCTTCATTATAAATCCATTTAAAAATGCGCTTTTTACATCCATTTGAAATAAGTTAAAATTCATATGACATGCAAATGCAAGTAATAGCCTAATGGCTTCTAATCTAGCTACAGGTGCAAAGGTTTCATCAAAATCAATACCTTCCTCTTGATTATATCCTTTAGCAACCAATCTAGCTTTGTTTCTAATTACTATGCCATTTTCATCTAGTTTATTTCTAAAAATCCATTTTGATCCTATTACTGAATGATTTTTAGGTCTTTCAACTAAAGTCCAAACATTATTTCTTGTAAATTGATTTAGTTCTTCTTGCATTGCTAACATCCAATTATTATCTTTTTCAGCTTCTTCTATAGTTTTAGGTTCAATTTGTGATACAAATGCAAGATGATTACTAATATTTCTCATATATGATCTAGTTCTTATTCCTTGAGATGGATCGCCTATAATCAATTCCTTAGGATGACTATGAGCATATCTCCAGTCTCTTGGAAGATCTATATCATTATGATCAATATTGACATCATCGTCCTTATGTGAATCATCATCTTTAGCTTCTTGCTCATGATCAGAAGATACTTCAATATTAAGTTTTTCAAGATCTTTTTCAATTATGTTTGTATCTTCCTCATCATCAATCTTTTCAGATCTAGTTGCTAAAGATTCATCAAAAACTACATGAATGGATTCTTCAACTACTAAGGTTTTCTTGTTAAAGATTCTATATGCCTTACTAGTTGTTGAATACCTAGAAAAATTCCTTCATCAGATTTAGCATCAAATTTTCCTAAGTTGTTTTTACCATTATTATGAATGAAACATTTACATCCAAATGCATGAAAGTATTTTATATTTGGTTTTCTTTCATTCCATAATTCATAAGGTGTTTTCTTTAATATTGGTCTTATTAAAGCTCTATTTAAGATGTAACATGCTGTGTTAATTGCTTCCGCCCAAAAATACTTTGGTAAGTTGCTTTCGCATAGCATGGTACGGGCCATGTCTTCTAGAGTCCTATTTTTCCTTTCAACTACACCATTTTGCTGTGGAGTCCTAGGGGCTGAAAAATTATGATTAATTCCATTTTCAGAACAAAACTTTCAAATAAGTGATTTTCAAATTCTGTTCCATGATCACTTCTTAGAGATACTATAGTAGTGTTTTTCTCATTTGTGACTTTCTTGAAGAATTTCAGGAATATCGAGAAAGTCTCATCTTTGTGAGCTAAAAACATTACCCAAGTATATCTAGAATAATCATCTACAATCACTAGACCATATTTCTTTCCTCCTAGACTTGTGGTTCTAGTTGGTCCGAAAAGATCCATGTGAAGTAGCTCTAAAGCCCTAGAAGTTGAAACAATGTTTTTAGATTTGAAAGAACTTCTAGTTTGTTTTCCAAATTGACATGCATCACATATTTTATTATTTTCAAAATCTAGTTTAGGTAATCCTTTAACTAAATCCATTTTAATTAGTTTTGAAATAAGGTGTGTGCTTGCATGACCTAATCTACGATGCCACAACCAACTAATTTCATTTATGTTAGCATTGTCAGCAATTAAGCAATGATCACTCAAAGATAATTTTTCTAAATCAACCAAGTAAACATTGCCATGTCTATAACCAGTAAATACAATGCTATCATCAATAGAATTAGTTACAGTGCATACAGAAGATTTAAATGAAACATTAAAGTTTTTATCACATAATTGACTTATACTAATTAGATTATGCTTCAAACCATCAACATAAAGTACATTATCAATAAATGTAGATGGAGTTATACGAACTTTACCAAGGCCCATAATTTGACCTTTACCGTTATCGCCAAACGTAACAACTCCACCTTTCTTTTCTTCTAGGGTGATGAATTCATCTTTGTCACCCGTCATATGTCTTGAGCAGCCACTATCAAGGTACCACTTTTTCTTTGATCTTTTGGCTACAAGACATTCCTGCAACATAATCAAACTTTATGTTTAGGTACCCAAGCTTTCTTGGGTCCTTCATGGTTAGCAGCAACAAAAATTGTTCCTTTCGGAACCCATATTTTCTTAGCTTTAACATTTAACTTGTTGTTATTATTTAACGTTTTGCATTCAAATGATTTATGACCTTTTTCATTACATTTGAAACAAGTTATATTACTTTGGTTGGCTTTTATAAAAATATTCTTTAAGATTTTTGTTTCCTTAATGTGTTATATCCTAAACCTGCTTTGTCAAAAACAGCTTTTTGACTATCTAGATCATGTTAAGTTTAGTTGAACTTAAAGTGAATTTCTCAACAATGTCTTTATATTTTTTAACATCTTTCTTAAGAGAGTCATTTTCTTTAACTTGCTGTTCTTTTTCTAAAGCTAAAGTTTTATTGATCTTTTAAATCTTTTGTTGAGTTTTTAGTTTCAGATTTTAACAAATCTATTTCTTGATTAAGATTATCTCTTTCTTTGCTAAGTTCTTCTTTTTCATTAGTTAAGTTCTTAACTTCTAAAGCTAATTCATTTTTACTTTTAGCTAAGCTAATATTGTCATTTTTCAAAAACTTATACTTCTTTTTCAAGGATTTAAAATCAATCATAAGTTCATTGAAAGCCTCAAACATTTCATCAAATGTAAATTCATCATTTGAGTTTTCAGAACTTACCTCATTGTCGTTGTCGTCGTCGTTGGCCATGAAGCAGATATTGGCAACTTCTTTTGTTCTTCTTCTTCGGAAGAAGACTCTTCACTATCAGTCCAAGTTGCCATGTATGCCTTTCTTCTTTTTCTTGTAGGCCTTTTTCAGTAAAGGACAGTCATATCTAAAGTGCCCTGGCTTTTTACACTCATAACATACTAAGGGCTCTTTTTCTTTTTCTTTCTCCTTGTCCTTTTCTTATCCTTTTCTCCTTCATTCTTGCTCCAAATTTCTTTTTGTGGAAGGGCCTTTTTCTCATAAACTTTCTGAATTTTTTGGCCAAGAGAGCAGTTTCCTCATCATCTTCATCATTACTTTCACTGCTGCTCTCTTCCATTTCTGCAGTCTTGAGGGCAAGGTTTTCTTCTTTTTGTTCCTCCTCAACATGCTGCTTCATTGTTAACTCGTGGGTCATTAAGGATCCTAGAAGCTCCTCTAAGGGTAATGCATTGAGGTCCTTTGCTTCTTGGATGCAGTGACTTTTGCTTCCCACGATCTTGGTAGTGACCTAAGAATTTTGCGAACAAGATCAGCATTAGTATAAATTCTACCAAGACTTTTTAAACCATTCACAATATCAGTGAATCTAGTGAACATGCATGTGATGGTTTCAGTTTGTTCCATTGTAAATAATTCATATTTATGAACCAAAATATTTATCTTTGATTCTTTTACTTGGTTTGTTCCTTCATGAGTAATTTCCAACCTATCCCAAATTTCTTTTGCGGAATTACAAGTTGAGATTCGGTTGAATTCATTTGAGTCTAAGGAACAATATAAAATATTAATGGCTTTAGCATTTAGTTGTGCCATTCTCCTATCATTATCATTCCAATCCCTTTCGGGCTTAGGAACAATAGTGCCATCAATAAGGTGTGTGGGTGTACTAGGTCCATTATTATTACTCCCCACAATTCATAGTCAGAAGCTTGAATGAATATTCTCATTCTAGCTTTCCAATATGAATAGTTGGTTCCATTAAATAAAGGAGGTCTATTCGTAGAATGACCTTCAGCAAAACTTGAACCAATTTGTGTTGCCATATGGATCTTTAGCCCTTGATCGTGAGATCAAATTCTAAATGAGCACTTGCTCTGATACCAATTGTTGGCCCAGATGGCAACCCAAGAGGGGGGGGGTGAATTGGGTTCTTAAAAATTTAAGACTTTTTAACTTTAATTGATTAGTTAGCAAGATGTGCAAGTGAGAGGCTAACTAAAAGCAATACACAAGCAAATAAAGAGAGATAGAGAAAGAGAAAATATAGCACGGCAAACACAAGATAATTTTATAGTGGTTCGGTGCAACCAACACCTACGTCCACTCCCAAGATTCACTTGGGTCCACACTATAATCTCTCTAGATTACAGCCGAGTTGTTTTCCAAGCTCACAACTCAAACTTGTTGTTTTCCGGGTGCACAACGAACCCAGCTGGTTTTAACTCGGGCTTACCAGCACAAAACCCTACACGTTGTTTTTCACGGGCTCACAACTAACCCAACACAAGCACTCCGGCTTGTAACGAGGTATACCAACCTCCACTGATTCAATCCACTGATTGAATCAGCAAACAATAAGAATAAAGTGTTTGAACAATGAATGCTCCCTTGAGCAAATATACAAATGAAGTACAAAAATAAAGGTTAGAAAAGCCTGATTGTATTGCAGATGGTAGTGGCTTTGGCTTTCTTCCTTCTTCTCTTTAACTCCTCTTGAAAGTTGAATCACGCCTCAGCAAGATTCTTGACCGTTGAAGACTTTGGAGTTGAGATGAAGCTTTTTCTCTTTTGAAAATCCTCGATTTGACCTTTGAAATGCTTGTGGATTTTCTTTTGACTCTTGTGGATTGATGAGAAGGAGCAGACGAAACTTTCTCTTGGATTTCACTCCTTTTGAATCACTCTCTTTGAGCTAATGATTTTTCCAATATGCTCTGTTTTTCCCTCTTTTCAAAAGATATTCTTTTCTCTCTTTGATTTTCTCTTTGATTTGAAAAGAGCTCCTCTATTTATAGAATCTGCAAAAATATATCCGTTAGAAACAAGAAAAATAGCCGTTATTTAAAAATCTTACCGTTGGGGCTGATGTGTCATCGTTAAAAATCGCGCCCAGATTTTGCGGAGTCGACTCGAGCTTTGTGGGAGTCGGCTCGAAGTCGATTACCAAAAATAGAAACATTTTAAGCATTGAAGGGTCGACTCGCGAAAACTAAAGTGTCGGCTCCGAAAGTCGGGAGTCGACTCGAGGAAAATGGGGAGTCGACTCGAGAAGTGCTCAAAAAACATGTTTCTGTTGTTTGAGCGGAGTCGGCTCGCACAGACAGGAGTCGGCTCGCACAGAGTCAGGGGTCGACTCTTGAAAACCAAGGGTCGACTCGAGAAAAACAGAAAATTCTTTAGGGAGTCGACTCGGAAACCCTTGAGTCGGCTCGGGACGATACAAAAATCAGAAAAATGTTCTGATTGACTTTAAAATTTCCCAATAAATTTAAATATAAATTTGACTTGAATACATTAAATATGACATTAAGCATGGATTCAAGACATGTTTCAAGAATTCATGATTGAATTATAATGTATAAAAATTCCTTTTTGAAATCTTTTAAGCATAGAGCTTGAAACTCCTTTTTCTAACGGATTCAAAACTCATTAAATATAACCATTGATATTCATTCCTTTCAATTTGAATAAGCTCAAGGTTTTTGATAAATAAACACATTTTATTCTTTAAGGTACTCATGGCTTTTGGAAATCATCAAAATCAATAAAGTTGGGGCAATTATGTTTCAATAATTTCTCAACAACCAAGTCATGAATAGTGGTTTACTTAGGGGTTAAGGCATTGGTAAAATTCCTATTTTACCCTCACAATCCTTAACACATGCTTTTTGAAAACATGTGGCTCACTCATGACCATGCTATTTACTCTTAGAGTTTCTTTTCTAAATTGCCCTTAGCATAATTAACAATTGACATCATATCCTTTTTACATTTGCCCCTCACATATCATTTTTTTAATAGATTTATAGGCTAAATTATTATTATTTATCTAAATTAATATTTTATATAATATTTTTAGGAAAGGACCTTACTAACTTGAAGAGCTCGATTTTAGGAATCCAACAGTTTAAGCAACACTCAAATCGAACTTAAAATAGAATAAATATGAAATTTTAAAGATTTAACCCAAAAAAATCTGCAATCTTAGAGTCTGCTCCAGCAGAACTTAGAGTCGGCTCCAGCAGAACCTAGAGTCGGCTCCAACAGGATCGGGAGCTGGCTCTAACATGAAGTAGATTTGTTGTCTTCTATTTTCTGTAGGAGCGTGCCAATTTGATAATGCCTAATCACTACAAGCTAACATCCTTGAGCGTCTATGAGTGCACCGTAAATTTTCTGATGAAGCTTCACCTCCTCGCTGAGATCTGCAAGAAGTCTCAAGATCAGATATTTCGGTGGGGACCCTTCGATGCTTAAGTCAGTAATCAGAATCACAGCTGTGAGCTTGAGTAAGCTAGAGAGAGAGAGTTGAAGATGAAAGTGCTCTCTAAGTGCTTGAATGTTCATACCTTGGTCAGGGGTCCCTTTTATCCATTTTATTGATACTTGGAGTCTGTGAGACTTGCTTGGAAAGTTTGGAGTTTCATAATGGGTCATGACTTTATGAATGGAATGTCAAAATTAGTGGAATTCATCCCATATGAATTAGATAATTAGTACTTTATGACAAATGATGACTTTTTGGGCTCATCTGATTCGAGCAATTAAAGCTTCATGATGGATGATGACTTTTTAGGCCCAATGCCAGAGTTAGTGGAGCTTGTCTCATTAGACACGCAAGCCATAAGCGATTGGTGGATCCAGCCTTGGTAGGTACCTGGTTCGCGAGCGATTGGTGGGCCCAATTTTATTAGAGGCGAAGGCTTGTTTGGGAAGCTGAGGCCGAGTCCGGCGTGTTAGAGCTGGGGCCACCTTGGAGGCTGGGGCCGAGTTCGGAGTTAGAGCTGCCTTGGAGGCTGCGATCGCCTTGGAGCTAGGGCCGCTTTAAAGCTGAGGTCGCTTAGGAGCTGGGGCCGTCTTAGAGCTGGGGCCGTCTAGGAGCTAAGATCGCCTTGGAGGTTGGGGCCGTTAGCATCCTTTCGACTTTCGTCGTCAGATAATTTTGACTGTTAACTTACACATACCTTTATCAACCACATCGCCTCCGTGCAACAAACTTTTCATCGGAGATTTAATTCGAAGGAATAGTCGGTTGCATTCGTTTGACAGAAAGGCTAAAAGGAGTGAGAATTTGGAGCAACACTTATTGCTGGAAGTTTATTTTACTGCACATAAAAGCATCCAAATGCTTCCCTTTTGCTCTTCTCTTCAATTTTTTTTTAAAAAAAAAACTCCCGCCAAAAAAAAAAAAAATCTCAACTTGAAGGCCTCTCGTTTGATTTTATCCCCATTATGATCTCTCAGGAACTCTCTTTAAAAGAATAAAAGGTCTGTTTTTAGTTCCAAGTTTCAATTTTCCATTACTCTGACAATGGATAGTTGGGATCTCACTGTTCCCTTCCTTCTTCACAATATTCGGTCTCATATATTTTGCTTAGATACTTGGTAGTTTTCCGATAGTGGAGTCCAAAGTGCTGCTTGTATGTGCCGAGTTACTTCATATCTCTTCGTTTCTTTTTCGTCCCCAACTTAAAAGGATTGAATCATAGTTCTTACAATTCACCATATAAGTTCAGCCAGATCAGAAACATAATTAAGCAACAACACGCATTTTAATTACTTTTTTTAAACTAAAAAATATATGAAAATAACACCCACTCATCATCATGCATCTTCAAATGACTTTTGGTAATGATAAATGTGTCCATTTGTTAACATTATTTTGAACTAGAATCAATAAGGAAGCACACACACCTAATACTCTTGTTCATCGTCATCAAATTCTCTGGCCATTTGCAACTCAAGGTATGACATCGGCCACCTCCATTGGACCCACACTTCTGAACAAGGATGCCAGCATCCTTCTACGAACAGTGTCGATGGGGTCGGAGGAAATACCAGCTCCAGTAATGACTCTCCATCCAAGCAAGAAATTGGCAAGGGAATTATCCTGCAAAGAGCTGACCAGCACCACCGATTAATTAGTTTCACCCCTTAGATTAGAGCAGTTGCTGCTTTGGAGACGACAACAAAAACTCCTCCCATAAGAAAATCCGTTAGAAATCCTAAAATAGCCGGAAAGATGTGAAAGAGATGAGAAACCATTGGATTTGTGCTTTTGCCTTATGGATCGTTGTGGTTGGCATGGAAATTGCAGCCAGTATCTGGTGGATTTTAAATCATTGGACGGAGCTATTCAGAGAAATGAATTGAAAGGAACACGACAGTGGGTGTCGCTTTAAATCCTCACTCCTCTGTCCCTTTCTTGGACGGATGCGGTCGATTGCTTCTTCCAAGGCTCCAGTGAAGGACCAGGTAGATACGGGCACCAGCTGCTCGATTGAAACGTAAAGAATGCGATAGCAAGACAAGACAAACTAACGCCATCTAACTTCAAATAAAGTAAGGGCTTTGTCCAAAGATATGTGATCGAGAGTGATTCTATGGTTATTAGGTGTTTGAAAAAAAAATATTTTTGTTGCCCTCTGAATTCGATTTCTTGGGACATATGGTCCAGTCTTAGATAGTGAATCTACCCATATTCGACACATACCAAAGCCAATGCGGCTGCTGATTGGGTGGCGGCTTCAGTGGCCCAGCATTCTGGCTACTGGTTTTAAAGTCAGGTGATCCTTTCCTACTATTTTGAGGCAAATTTTATATTCTGATGTTTCTGGGTTGATTATACTAGACGTGTTGATCAACCATTTGTACCAAAAAAATAAAAAAAAAAAAAAAAAAATAAGAGCTTTATGTAAAACAACTAAAATATCTGAAATTTTGTTTTAATATTTTTCTAATTTTAAGATGAAAGATGGAAAACTTTTAAACTATATGGTTCAAATTATAATTATTCATTTCTTTCATCATTTGTCACGCTAGCTAAGACAGTCCATCAAGTTATGTTGTGACCCATCAAAATATGCTTAATTGAATAAATTTTTTAAGTTGATATATTTAATTAAAAAAATAATTTAAAGGCTTAACTAAAGACTCTAAATAAATTTATATTTTCCTGATATAATTATCTAAAAAAATCTGGAAAAATAAAAAAATTATTTTAAAATTTTTAAGATTTTTAATAGAAATTTTTAAAATAAAATTCTAGTTCCTTCAAAAATTGTAAAAATAAAAAAGGAATATGCAATGGAAAGCTACAAGTTAGAATTTTAGACAAAAACTCAATATTATATATAATAAATTATACTAAAAAATTATTATTATTATATTATAAGAAAATTATATAATAATAAAATATTAAATTGTAATTATATAATATTTGTATACTATAGCAATAGTTTTTGATAGCATCGATGGTATATATGGATGATTAAAAATATCATGCAATATTTTTATTATAATTTCTTGCTAAAGCACTTTTTTAATATAATAAATAAATATCTATTAAAGTTTTATATCACTTCAGAAGTGTAGTAACCAAATGACCAAAAAAAAAAAAAGTTCTACTATTGAAAGTGCTCTTAAAAAGCTCTATCATTTATAGTAATGTTAAATATGACCTAAGTTTGCATTAATATTTTTGCTACCATACTTCTTGTGTACATGGGTGATGTTGTAAATTATGAAAAACCTAGGAATATAAGGGCATTAGTATAGGGATGAATGATGACTTCTAAACTGATAGCTTGAAGCATGGCTTTTTCAAAAGAAATATATATTATAAAAGCATAATAACTGAACCCTAATATAATGCATGATGCTAATTGCTAAGTCAAATGAAACCTAATTTGAGAGGTGTAGACAAGTAGGGATGGCAATAGCCTAAGGATGGCCCGGGGCAGCCTCTACGGGTCCCATTTTCGTTGAAAAAAATCTCTTCATTTTTTGCCCCATTAAGCCGTTATAGTTAACGGAACGGAGACGAAGATATCCGACCGAATAAACATGTCATTTACATAAAAAAATAAAATTATTTTTTAAATTTATTATTTACTAAAAGCTTAAAAAAATGACAAAGATTCAAACGTATTTTTATTTGGATTTTTTAGTATATATTTTTTTTATTTTAAATTTTTAATTTTTAATATATATATATATATATATATAATTTAAATATATTATATTAAAGCTAACGGATGAGGATGGAGATGGGTAAACGGAGACGGAATGGAGGATACTGTTCTTGGGTTGTTTACCAGTTTAACCATTAAATGGATATTTTTTATACCCGTTAAGCCGTTTAGATCAAAAAAATTTAACCTATTAGAAATGTACCGGCTGAATAAATGGCCAAAAAAATAAAAATTGACATCCCTATAAACAAGGCACCTCTAGGCTCTATGATCAAATTTGAGCTAATTAAAATGATTGGTCTTGGTCAAGCTAAACTATAGGTTTGACCATGAGATAGCAATACCATAGGCCATAGCATACGTCTCCTCTAAAATTGTTGAAAAATATTCTTCTGACTTGACTTCAAGCTGGCTACAAAATTACACAAACTTTGTTAGTAAACTCGTAGCCAATATCAATTGATGAACTCAGAATCAGACCAAGTTCAACCTATTGGCAAAATATCAAGTTCTGATTATTCTGAATCAATAATAAAATTTTGGCTATAAACTTAAAGTATATCTCGCTACAGAGAGTAAGAGAGAGAGAGAGAGCAATTTGTAATTTGGGCTTAGTTTAGTTTAGGTAAGGTTGGGTAGCATCCGAAGCTCATTATAAAATGTATGCTATTCATCAGGATGAGCATTTCATCCATTTTAGACTTTAGCTAGAGCCTTTTACAGGAGCCATGCAAATTACACCAAGATCTAGGATTGAGTTAGGGACAAGAGATGCAAATGGGTCAAATTAGGTTTGGTTTCAGCCGACCAGAGTCAACATGAGCACATGCCGTACGGTACCTCCTGGTAAATATCAAAGTTTTGACTGCATCAGAACTGAACGGCTAATGTCATCCCTGCGTACTTAACAGCAGTTAAAGTGAAGTGAAATTCTGATACACATCTAACCTTGTGATTCACTGGACCGACAGACAAATGTAGTTTAAAGTAGCAGTGGGTTCAGTGGTTGTGTTATCCTCACGAGAAACACATGGACACTTTTATCGTGGAGTGTTTGTTAGGTAAAGGAATGGAATCTAGCTACAGGAACATAAATCTACAAGTGAAAGCAACTTCCACCTTACTGTTTTGCTCAATACTGTGGCCATTATAGAATTGTGCCGTCCGGACTTTGAGCCTTTTGCTTCCAGGAGATGTGTTAAACTCCCAAGTAAACGAGTCCAGCAACATCAACAGCTGCTGTTGCAAACATTCTCTGTTCTTTTTTATCTAGCATATTGATCGACATAATTCGTATCATATTTAAGATCCAAAATTTTAAATCTCATAAAGCAGAACTATCTCAATTAAGTTTTTATAAAATAGGATGCATCACTACTCATCACATTTCGGTACTTAAAAAGGACATCTTAAGATTATCGATACTATAATGTATATTGACAGGTTAAATAACATCCCAAGCTAAAAATTTATTTGCAGGTCTAATTAATCTATTAGCGAGCCGAAACCACATAGTTCTAAAAACTCAAGTGAAAGTTAATTGGTAGCCATCCGATGTGAAACTAATTTTGAATATTACAATCTTTTACTTGCTAGTCTCTCGCTTGTTAGTCTAATTAACCTATTAGTAGCTCGAAACTCACTTGCTGATCTAATTAATTTATTAGACGAAAGTTAATTGATAACCATCCAACGTGAAATTATTTTTGAGCATTATAATCTTTTTATTTGCTAGTCTAATTAATCTATTAGCAGATCGAAATCATATATTCCTAAAAATTTTAGTGAAAGTTAATTAGTAATAAGTATTCTTTACATGCTGGATGGCTTCATGCTTTGGTCACACTCCGTTTTGATATCATTTCATTTGTAGCATTTCAAGCCTGCTTTGAAACTATTTATAATTGCATTGCTCTATAAATTAAAGTGAAAGTTAATTGGTAACAAATAAATTTTTAATTTTTTTATTTGATATAAAATTATTCTTTGGTTATTATATCTTCTCATGAAGTTGGGTCTGTTTGCATGCCATTGGACATTTGCGGGTGTGTATATGATATGTTCCTTACATTGGATCAGGAGGCCTTATAGCTGAGGAGTCTATAAATCGTGGGTTAGGCAAATGAGCCCCAAGCGTTAAAAAATAAAAAAAATTGCGGTATAATGCAATCTCAACCGGTATAGGGATCCAATTTTGCATGACCAATTTGTGCTACATAAATATTGGAATGAATTAGAATTGATAAAATGAAGTAAATAGGAGAGAGAGAAATGGTCTCAACACACCGAGTAGTTTTTCATACTAAGATGGCATGTTGAACCAACTTATTCTCTTAAACGTCTTTGATGTTCATGTGTTTCATTGCATGATATAATACACCAGCAGATAAAGGTATCAAATCTCTGCGATGGAATCATTTGAATTTTTTTTTTTTTTTATGGTATAGATTGCATTATCATCTTACTTTATTCAAATATTTAGGACAGAAGTTGCTCCAAATATACAGATTCAGATGCTAGAAAGATAATTGGATGATCATCAATCCATTCTGACAATTCAACTAACTTTTTACCAGAATCTAAAAGTAAAAATGCATGAATAGTAGAATTTATCAAATGGTATAATGTTATTTACTCGTAGACGATTTTTTTTTTTTGGTTACAAACGGACGGTCACACTAGTCTAGTACGACACAATCCAAATATATCGGAATACAAGATTTGCTGCAAAACAGTAGAACAAGGATCGTCCTGTCTCCAAATCCAATAATCAGTGTTTTGAGTCATTGAAGCTGTCATCCAGTCAGCCGCCGTATTGGCTTCACGATATATGTGCCGTACTGAAAAGTATCAACTTTTTGCAATATAGATCATATATCCCTGAGAATAGAGATAGTAGAGGCTTCAGATAAATGGCGATCATTTGAAATAAGAAGAGTGTCACCTCAAATTAAGCTAGTGATAAATTAGGCAGGCTAAAAGCATTAATGACCTTTACATTACATACAAGAAAGAAATTAAAGTTCAAAGAGAAGAAATCTGATTTGAGTAATTGACGATCCAGAGAAAAACCGGCAATACCATCCAATTGCCCCCCAATATTACCTCATGTTTATCCCTATTTCCACAAATTATATCAACTTTTAATGCTGCTGCAGCGTAAAATTTAGGTGAGGTAAAAAATTCACCTCCATGGCATTTATTGAGGCGATGATCCTCTCACGCTAATCGGATAGATAAAAGATAATCTTTCCATGGCGAGCAAATTTTATAAAGGAAGAAAGCAACAAAATTTGAGCCGTATCACGATAATGAAGTAAAATTTTAATGAAAGTATTCAAAAAAGATATGCTGGTTCAGCATTTATTATTTATGAAACTGATAAAGTATTATTGGCGATCTTTTAGACTTTTCGATTTTTTTGACCGAGCTTTATGCAGTTTAGATAAGTATTTCATATGCTACTAAGAGTTTTTATACTTATGTCTTTGACAGAATTAGTGTAATTATGTTTCAATCTTTAAAAGATTCATATAGTTTAAATCCGTTATATTTACTAAGAAGGTCATGATCATTCTTAAAAAAAAAAAAAAAAAAAAAAAAAAAAAAAAAAAAAAAAAAAAAAAGTAAAAGTAAAATTTCAAAGTGCGACCAATGAGTAAAAGAATTAAAGTATGGCTACTTACTTATACCGCCGGTTGTGCGTCGTTACAGTTATACTCCTGTTTGTAGTAACTCCCCAGCTGTACGCAGAAAAGAAGGAAAGAAAGGGAGGCAGAAACAGTAGTGTGGAAAATGGGTAGAACAGGGGGTTCTGTGACCACTGTGGATCCCTACTCTCTCCGGTTTCCTCTCCGAGCCCTAAGTTGCTGTCTCTCCTCATTGCAAGGTATTTATCCAGCCATCCGATTACCTCATCCCATCCCAACCTCTCTCTCTCTCGACTATAGAAAGGGGGAATTGTGGAGGAATTAGTTCTTTTATTGGATTTCTGGGGACCTCCTTGAGGTTCTCTCTCGTGTGATATTTTGATCTCGATTGGGTTTCGTTTCGATTGTTGGATCTGCTGACGTACATAGAGGACTGCGGTAGGTTGGAGTCTTGGGGAAATGGATTGCCCTTTTTTCCTCTATTTCTTTTAACTTTACTAGGATTTCGTGATTTTTAGGGTGGGATTCTTGGCTCTCGGGTGATGATGATCTGTGTTTTATTTATTTATTTATTTATTGCACTTTGGTTCGTTATAATTAGTTCAACTTTGTGAGTTTTGGTTCCCTTTTCTCTTCCGATTAGATTGTTTTCTTGAATGTTTTTAGGTGTTTTCGTCAAATCTTGGCTTTTATCAGGCTCAAATTTGGTTCGTGTCTTAGCATGTTATATTAATTAGATTGGTATAGAAATTGATTCAGTTTTTGACTTCTGATTGTGAGTATTCTGAATGAGCTTAGGCATTTGCCTTTGTTCTTGTTTATGATTGTAGATGGTGGAGTGAACTGCAATGATTTGAAGAACCTATAATTGTATTTAACAAGCTGTAGCAAGTGGTGTGTGTTTAACATTAATGGTTGCATGAGTTGAAACCAAGATGTTATCTTCCATTGCCTCCTGGTAGACCTTTCTTTAACCCTTTGGCAAGCCCCTTTCTAGCTCAAAATTGCCTTGGCCACGGCTATGGTTTTAATTCATGCAGGGTTGGCGTCAAGTTGGAGTCTGCTCATGTAATGAACTCATACTTGCAGTTCAATCTCTGAATTTGACCTTATATAGGCAATTTAAGGCCTATAGGTCGGGGTTGATTTCTGTGATAATGGGTGCATCTCTAGGCATGGATGTAACCAATTACCATAATCTTATCCATCAGTCCTTTCTCCAAGTATTTAGAGTCAACCATTTGGATCCTCATTTGCTAATTGTTCCTATCATGGTTATTAGCATGGTATTAAAATTTCAGTGCTTCTTTTCTTTGGTGATGTCTTTGATTTTATTGGCCATGTCACCTGGTTAAAGCTCATGGGATTGGGTGATTTAGTTTATGAACAACCTGCTTGCTATTACATGTTGAAATTGAACCTTTCTTAGAGAAATTATTTTCTTTCTTGATATGAGTCATCACATTCTGCTTTGGACAAATGTTGTAATTGTTTTTCTGATGTCTACTTTTCATCACTTCTGCTATGTTTACTGCCTTAACAAGCATTGAAGTGTTCTTTTCCTGATCATTTGCATTTCAGGTATTTTCTTTTTGGAGTCTAAGATTTTGTGCTGCAAGTTCCAATCTCTTGTATGATTGCTTCATATTTGGCCCCCTTGTGCCAATGGGCATCGTAAAGATTAGGGCTCGGGGGCCTGGAAATGATGATTCTGCAAGAAAAAGTTTTCATACCTTTCCACTTAATGAGCTTACGCAAGAAGGATTGCCCTTGGACAAGAGCCCTGGTGATGTTTTTGATGACTGCGAACTTGCAGAGGTGGGTTGTGAGTTTGTTATGGTTGAAGATCAGATATGCAATGTTCCATATGGGCTTTATGATTTGCCAGATTTAAAGGAAATTCTCTCTTTAGAAACTTGGAATTCTTGTTTAACAGATGAAGAAAGATTTTCTCTAGCAGCTTATCTTCCGGATATGGACCAGCAGACATTTTGGATGGCTATAAAAGAGTTGCTCAATGGTGATAATATATTCTTTGGAAGTCCTTTGGAAAAATTTTTCAGTAGACTGAAAGGTGGATTTTATTCTCCACAAGTTTCTCATTTAAGGGAAGCTCTGCAGTTCTTACAAAGGCGGGGCCATTATCATTCTCTAAGATCATATCATCAGAACATGGCTCAGAAGTTTATGGACATCAAAAGGGCATGGAGTAATTGTCATCCAAACATGAGCGTTGAGGAAAGGGTTTGCATTTGGAACAACAGGAAAGATCACAAGCCTGTACTTTTGGTTGATCTCAATGCATTTCCTGCAGAGGAGGATATGTTAAACAAGGGTGAAAAGACTGTGGCAACCATTCCATTGTTAAAGAAGGCCAAATATATGAATGAAGGGTTAAATGTTCATCAACCAATGGTTGTTTTGAATGGCATGGCTGTAAACAAAAAGACAAAAGCAAAGGGGGTTTTGAAAATAAAACCAATGGAAATGAACGTAATGCAAAATCAACCTCTACAACCATTGTCAAGTGAGCCATGGGAGCCATATAGGCGGTCACCCAAAGGTGTGTTAAAAATAAAGCCTAAATGTGATACTCTTGGTCAACAGGAACGATCCAGAATGATCCAAATTCCACCAGAACAAACTACAGCTGATACATTGGGGGTTCATACCTCTAGATTCTCCCCTTCACAATTTGTTTTTACAAGGGATAGAAGGCCTTTTGATGAGAGATTACAATTTGTACATCAGACAGCCAGAGATGGAAATACTTATAGAAGTCCTGGGCTTATAGAAAGTCAGCAAAGGGAGGAATTTCTGAACATGGGTGCCGGACAGAGCTTCCAAAGAAAGATAAAGATGGTAAAGGACATGAGATCAGATAATGCTATAGAGCTGAACGAAAAAAAATTTCCACTGGAAGATAACCAGACATCGAGAATTTATTCTTATGAAACTAGTGGGATGGGAGAGTGCCATAATGGGGAGAACCTTTGGCAGAACTCAGTCCAACAAAGTAGGGTACTTCATGTAGGTTTTGCGGACTCATACCCTATTGCTCCTGAGAATCATCAAGGAGGAAGGCAAATGACCACGGTGCATTCCACACTTTCTGAAGTAGTTTCAGGGGTCCCAATTGTTCTTACTGATGAGCACCAGGCTTTTACAAAGTCTTCTGACCATTCAAAGCATAAGCTTAGAGATAACAACAATGGAGTATTGAAAGTGCCATCTGTCCAAATGGCTATTTCAGGGGTTGAAAGAGGTCTCATGTTTCCTATAACATATAAGCGGAAAAAAGCATACAGAAAGCTTAACTCAGTTGACTCTCTCAATCGCCACCTGTGGTAGCTGATGTGGAACCAGTAGTGCCGAGTGGAACAGTAAACATGAAAGCAAAGGCTATCAAGATAAAGTTTAAAGGTTGGAATGATAAAAATGCTGAGTACAAACAAGCAATGCTGAACGGAATGCAACATGGGTCTATGTCTAATTAACTCTCTATAATGTAATGGGTGAGCATCTTCTTTTGGAACTTGCAACAAACTGAATAAGTTTCAGTGCTTCTGTTGATGGGACGCGCTACATTGGTTGCACAACAAGCTGCTACTTGTTAGGCTTGATTGTGAAAAGCAGCCAAGCACTCGCTCAATGGTGGGGTGTCTGGGAAAGATATGCTGGAAATTTCTTCAAATTCAAAATATTCAGAGCTGATCATGCTCACAAGGGAATGAAGCCACATAATATGTGGCTCTTATAAGCATATAGTTGTATACATATAGCTTAGGCATTTCATTCCTTTCTCTGGGATGATCTGTATTTTGTTCTGTATCCTACTATCAGTGAGTAGGCAGAAGCGAATCTAGTTTCTTCTATTCCTCATTACAAATTAACTCCTTATTGTACAAACAGATGCTGGCCAAACCATGCTGAGATGTATATGTAAATTGACGTATGTTGATTTTAGTGTTCAATAGATATTCTTCACTCTCAGCCTTCATGACATCAGAAAATTTAACTTAAGCAAATCTCAATTCATTTCTCTTTTCATGGATAATTTTATCCTAAATCAAACTTGATCAGGTTTTGGTTCCAGGGTTGATGCAAATTTTCCTTTGTTTAGCCTAAAGCTTCCAATGACTTAGCAATCAGCTCTTTTATCTGTGCTACTCGTCTTAGCCTGAAGGTCCAGAGAGAATTTCTGAGTAGCATGGAAATACAAGTATTAGAAACCTGTTACTATTGATTTCTTAATTAAATGTCTTTTAAAATACTAAATGTGTTTTGAGTTACTTAGGGTTCTTGTTCTCCGGACTATATGTTTCTGTTCCTCCTTTTGTCTGTTGGCTCTCTTAATAGCAAACTTTATTTTTATTAGCACTGTTCATAAGACCTTCATTGAGCCATATGTTGGTATGTTTGCAACATTTTTGTTTAAGTACGTAGTTTCTGATCTTTGGAGAACTTGTCCATTCAGTGGTAGAAATACCTTGTTCATTTCTAGGAAAAACTCTAGAAAATAGCATTGGCATTTTAGCATCATGACTGCTGTTGAATTTAGGTTTAAGAAATTTTCTTTCTTTATTTGTGGTTGGGCTTAATGGTTATGAAGTGTTGATATGTTGTGAGATAATTATGCTTCTAAAGTTGAAGGAAAACCATATATTATTCTAACTTACTCATGGAATGCATTTCTAGGGAAGCTTTATAGAGATTCAGGGGTTTTAATATCAATATAATCTCTACCCTTTTGAAGATAAATGTGATTGCTAAACTGCCCCCAGCAATCTCATGCTGTGTGAAGGGCCTCAATCATTGAATACCTTTTTTTAGGGCACTTTTTTGGTAGTGACAATCTACTGGAGATTCAAGAGCCTAATCTCAACATAATCTCTGTCCCTTCAAAGTAAATCTATTGGTATGTATACTTTCACTAGCATGGCATGCCACTTCTTTATGAGCCTAGAGCCATGGCAGTGCCGTTTTCTTGCCAGGTTAAGACATTGGGAAGCCAATTTTATTTATTTCTGGAAAGTTAAGGATGTATATGCATCTCACATATTTGTACATGTTTTGGTTACAATAGACCTCCTTTATTAGTCGTTATGATCGGTAAATAACTATCATCATAACCATACTATCATGGAGGCATCTTCAGGAGCAGAGATGCACTTGGATGAAGGCATGCACCTTTGAGAGTCACTTCAATTGTTCATAACCGTCAACTTTTCTTGGAAGTTCAATATTAGCTGGTAGTTTCCTATACCAGGTATGTCCAGGAAGCCAATGTATCTGAATATTACTCTAATAGTTTCTGTGCAATAGAAGTTCTAATCTTTGCCCATTTGGAAATCTTATTAGTATCTGCAACACAATTGTCCATTGTTTAGAATCATTGTTTTGCATATCCCTCCTTGTGCAGGTTGATATGTTACATCCCTTGGTAATGGATTTTGTTTTTTCTTGAAGTAACGGTATCCTTTCTTTGGGTTTCCTTGCTAGCTTGCTTTTGTTTTACTTAGTTGTTTTATGGCAGGCCAGAGCCTTTCGTCATTAGATTTCTTCCTTTGCTGTGCTGTATCCTTTTCCTGCATGCAACTAACTAACTGCCATTGATGCCCTTTGTTCCTTGATACTGTTATGATAAACACTCATTATTAGTCTGCAGTCTGTCACCTTGTCTCAAGTGATTCAAGATAAGCTGCATCTTCCCCTCTTCTTCTGTTTTCATGATACTGAAAGCTGAACCTCGTACCTCGATTGCCTTCTGTAAAATATTTACCAGTTCTTATGGAGAAACGGGTCCTTCCACCTGAACAGGCGTGGGAAATAAAAGCCTATTTTTCCAAAAGTTTATATTGAGAAATATTTTTTTTTTCAGGTACCTGTTGTTGAAATAAAAGCCTATTTTTCCAATTGAGAAATATTTTTCCTGGTACATGTTGTTTGAACTGCAATGCTGTCACCATGGATCGGAGCCACAACAGCACAGAATAGGAAACTGGCTGCTTTTAGCGCGACGGCCCTATCTGATCCTCTTCTTATCTTCCAGCTGCTCCCCATGATACAAAGGTCGTGTCAAGAAACTCTACCACCAACTGTGAACAAAGTGTGTCGCAGCAAAAGGAAGCTGTGTAGGGGTTGTCGGAGCGTGGAGGTACATAAAAACAAGCTTCGAGGCATCCTTTGAGATCTTATTAAAAAGGTTTCAAGGAACTGACAGTGCTGCCATATTTTCTCTCCGAGATGGTAATAAAAACCCATTCCGCTAGGATGACCAGAAGTCCTGGCTGTTGCTGTGATAACATGTTCTAAAGATCTCTTACTTCGATCTCCTTGGCTTGCAGAGAGGTAGTAGTTTCATGGATGAACAAAAATCGGAAGCAGCGGTTTTTGGATTTTTCTGGTGGACTGCCAATTGACATAAACTTCTCTTTTTTCTTTTGGGAAGCTAGTTAAATTGCTTTATTTCGTCTCTTCACATGGAAACAAAATATATTTAGTTCTCGACCAACCTGTTGTGCGTCTTGGGAAAAAATGGATCAGGTATTTACATGACATTTTAAAGAAACATATTTGGCGAATGGTATTATTTGGATCTTTTTCTTGTTATTCGGCAAATACCAAGTTAACTTATACCATCTTGATGTTTATTTAAAATTACTGATGCTAAAAATGGGCAAAGAAAACAGAGTAAATCAATATTTTGAGATATTATATTCTGACAAACGCTTTTTGCATTTCAGACAAGTCTAGAACATTTGTATGTCAGGCACGTTCATCCCATAAATACAGTCTACTTTTAGTGAATAGTATCAATTTGTATTCACACCCTAATAATGATCTTGAAAGAGAACAAGAGAAATACATCGCATGTGTTAACATATTTTGTCAAATTTTCCCCAAGAAAAATCCAGATGCCAAGAGACGTCTGGTTCTTGGGTCATCTGGCAGATTTAAGTTGCGCTGCAGAGAAATTTAACGTTATAGGATTTCAAAAGAAAGTCACTCAATATATTACAAAGAGTCATTCTGTGTTGATGATAGAAGCCAACAATGTCCCTCAGGGCAACAAACTAAGCAGCTTGAGGGAGCAGTCTTGAAAGAGCCACCTACTATAATGGAAAGCTTACCATCTCTCCAACAAAAAAGTTGAAAGATAAATCCTCTCTCTCTATCTCTCTCTCTGAGAGACAAAACTCATGTAGTAGCTTTCATCTACCACCAACTAAAACGTTACAAGGCAATCTGCTGTAAAATAAAGACAATAAAACACCACGGGCTTTTATAGGCAGGTTGGTCCCTCATACGGCACCGTTTCTTTACCATAGAATAGTGGTAACGCTGGTTTTCTGTTCAGAGGTAAATCCAAATATAGAACAGATGGGGGAGGATGCACATAATGCGAACAATATGGAGCATGAAATTTAATCAACCGTAATAACCCCAAAAATGAGAGAATTGTTGGATCAATAATGCTGTGGCTTTTTGGCCATGATATAAACAATCGTACAATGGCGTGGAAGCCAGTGGAATCAGCATGACTTGCAACTAAAAACCAAACTTGCTAGCCATGCAAATTTGCCGACCATGCCCATGCCAAAGCTAAAGCCCTGGCAAATGCTAGGTCACAAATACAGCCTTCCTGCCCCTGCAAAGATGCCCCAGTATGACCTTCAAAGCACTCTTATACCCCGACTTCTCCAGGCCCCACTGAGTCATCTCAGAAGCCAAATGGGACTCCTGCTGCCAATATCCTTCTAAAATGATTCACCTCTGCAGCTGAATGGAAAATGGTACATGGCTGCAATTCAACCATTTGGTTGGGGAGGCCTGTTGTTTGGTGGGACATACGGGGTGACTTCACTGCCAATTGGTGCTTGGAGATGGGGATTCCATCGGTCAAAGATGATCCTGCCTCCTCGTCCTATCCTCCCTTGGAAGCGGTAAGGTGGTGCAACCGAACCATTCTCTACAGGAGGATCTGGTGGCTGTGCAATGCTGGCAGCAGCCAACTTATCCAGATCTAGAGGTCTTGTGAATAGCAAAACAGGTTCATCTGGGTCCTGCAGTAACAACACCACATTTCATATCTCCAACTAAAACTAAATCCCAAAGTGGTTCTTTGTGAAAGTGGAAAGGGAAGTACATGTTGTGGAACTATTAGATGATATGGCATAAGATTGCAGTACCTTCTTGTGAAGCCATCCATGAGGTAAAGGTCTTCGTCTCATTTCCCGTATCATTCGTCCTGTAGGGACCACCATCAGCTTGGAATCAGTGAAGGGTGACCTCTGCACTGCAGCTGACTGAGCACGTCGGCGACCATTTGTGGTGTCATCAGAGTCCAAAAAATCATCATCACTTGATCCAAATTTGTATGAATTCAATGGGAAGCTAGATAATGCTAATCCATCTTCCACAAGTTGTGCCTCATGCTGAAAGCAGAGTGGATGTCGTTAATAAAACAAACGCTAATTCAGATCATTTCTCATAAAAACAAAGAGAGAAAAAACTGACGTATAAAAAAGAGGCCTACAATTACATCAGAATAACAAAAGAATGTCTCCATAATTTTCATCCTCTTATTTTGCAAGCTGCATTGACATCCTCAGGAATAATTCATTCAGTGCATGCCATGTCAACAATGGCATTTCACAAGATTGGTTGTCATCATCGACGAAAATTATTTCTGCTTGATAATATAATGGCAAACTATAACAGGTGTGCCATGCCCAATGAAGATGCCCATAACTAGTAATATCTATCTTTTAAGCTACTAATCACACCAACATGCAGTTCAAATGTGTGGCTCCCCAGTTCTGTGCAATATTACCTGGGTTGAAGTGAAGAGAGGTGAAGAGTAGAGAAGTTGGCAAGATATATGGAAATTGCAAATCCTCCAATCTGAAGGTTTAGGCTCTACTGTCATGCACTTGAAAATATTGAAACTGCAGGACTCACAGCCTCCTTGGGTAGAAAGGGACAAAGAGAGGACTGACTATAACTTTTAAAAGCTACTTTTATACTGTAATCATACCAAGATGCTGTTTGAATGTGCAGCTCTCCAATTCTATGCGATAACCACCTGGGTGGAAGGAACAAAGAGAGATTGGGAGTGGAGAAGTTGGCATAATAAATAAACATGCAAATCCCACAATCCCAAAGTTTTAGGCTATAATACCCCAATTCAATGCACATAGATTAAAAAGGAAGTTTTATCAAAACCAACATCATTAAAATTTTCAAGTAAATCCACCATCATGACATCTAAGATCAAGTTGGTTTTGTAATAAATCTTGAATGACCCAAAATGGAAATTAGATGAGAAAGTTACAAGTAATTTAACAAGGATATGCCCACCATCTTTGCACCTTGCTCAAGCCTTGAGACTGAACTCAATCTCACAAGCCATAAACAACAATCAAGAAAACTCCCACATTCATCATGTGGATCCATGAGAGACTGCAATCTCTCAATGTTCTCATAATTCAACTGTACTCATAAAACTAAATAAAAGCACTCAATCAATACCTGGGGTCCTTTAGACCTTCGTTTGCTAGGACCATGTCCTAAAACTCTTCCAAGAGTCTTTGCAGTATTATTTGCTTGCTTAGATCAAACATTATTACAGAGATGATGAATTTCTGACCTTTAATCACCAAAAGGTTGTTATATCTTACATGAAAGTCTCTAAAATGAAAATAAAATAACATTTCAGAGCTAAATGAACAAATAGCAGATCCACTTAAAAATAACAGTGCAGCAAAACAAGACCAAAAACACATTCATGGTGAGCAAAGGATTCCAATTATATTTTGTTCTTCCGTTCACATGTGTAAACCATTTTTTGACAATGAAGGATCAATGATAGAACACATGTATTAGACCATATGAAAAATTGCAGTTAGTTCAAGACCTTCTGACAGTATGAAAAAAATATGGTACAGAAATGAATGACAGATTTGCAATATATGTAGGCTTTTCTGTCCGCTGCTAATCTTATCATTCAAGGTAATGCCAACTAAAGTCTTCAAAATGTGTATCATTATAAAACTAAGATCAAACCCTAGTTCAGTAAAAAGTGGGTGAGCACTAAAATCATACAACTCTTTGGCCCCTTGTCCATAAACTACCAGTGACGAAAGCATTTTTGTGACAAGAAAATATAGGAGGCATTACTCTGTTACTTTAAACTACATAGACTGACCAACATGGAAAAACAAAGAAGGATACGCAAGAAGTATACCTTATATTTGATTTGAATCCTTTGAAGGCTGACCTCACCCTCCATGACCTCTCGCTTCTTCTCTTCCCTCTGCATACAGAAGTGACACGGAAGTTGAATTTTGTGGGCTTGCATAACTAATTACCATTGCAAGGTTATTAACTTTAGAGCACAAATCAATCACTGAAACTAAACCTTGATCAAAGCCTCCAATATTGTCCTTGCCTGATCCAAGTTACGCCTGACCTGAAGATTTAACTTTAAACATCAGAACAAATTTGATTTATACATATTTATTTAATGACACAAACATGTGCATAGATGGTGCATATTTTGATGATGAAAAATGCTAATGTTTGTGATGCTATTATTGGATAATGAATGCTAATATCCATTAGCACTGAAAATAAGAAAGATATCAAAATAAGGCCAATGTAAGAAATAATTGAAAACTATTTCAAGTCAAAAAAAAAACCACAACCATATGAAGAAATGATGGATATGTATCAAGATTATGTTGCCCATCTGAATATGCTTGCATGATCCTTAAAAATGCATTAAGTCTCATGCCAAACTTCATGGTGTAAAGAAATAAATAAATAAGTTGTGCAAATGAATCTAATATTAAAAATATAGCAACCAATTATTGGAGCCAACATCTATGGTAAAAAATGGTTGTCCTTTGGTAACAAATTTATATAAAGGGCTCATTCGTCATGAATAAGTAATTGTTAAGAGGCAAAGCTGGAAAACCATTATAACATTTTCCATTACATGAAATTTATTTTTCAATTAACAAATTATAATTTTCAAACTTTCTCATATTGTAAAATTTAGGAACTTTTTAAAATTCTAATTTTGAGACCTAAAACATGATTGAAACTAAGCTACACAGGACAAAAGGCAACCATATCTCAGCCAAAGTTTTACACATTGATCTTTTGATTCTCTTGATTCATTTTAAGTTGTAGAAAAAGTAGGCTGAAAGTTCCTGGTCATCAATAGTACTTTTTATTAAGATGTTGACATTTTGAAGTTTGTTTAAATAAAATTTGGAGAGTCATGGAACCACTGCAAGTTGACAGGAGTCCATTTGACTTGAAAAGATAATGTCTTAAATGTTTTGATGATCTTATTTCCAGATCATTCTGAAGTGATGAGATTTAATAGATTTTAAGAAGTCCTGAACTGAACAATTATCCTCTTTAGGAGTAGATTTTGCATAGCTTTCTTCTTTGTCATGCCTTGCATGAACACCCTCATGATATTTATGTCAAGTGAAGCAGGGATCGGCTGGCAGGCTGCATCTTAGTGATAAAAGCTACACAGCCCAACACCAGCATATACCATTGAAATTAATGGCTCAATTGATCCCAACCAAGTTGTACTAGGTCATACCAGCTATACCAGTTACAGCTAAAATAAATCCACATTATTAGAGACCAAAAGCAGCAACCAAGCTCATATGAGTAAAGGGTTCACTTCCATATGCAATCTGCTTATTAAGTGATGTGCTACAAGAAGGAAAAAAGTAGATTCTTCACCTGGCGAAGTTTATCAAAGGACTGGACATTGTTCTCCCGCCTTTGCATCTGAACAAATCAAAAAACATAATAAGAAAAAATGACTTCAAACTCTCAATATTGGGTTCAAGTTTGTACACATTAAATAAGAATATTTAGAGGATACCGCATGGTCTTCTCGGAGACCAATGAACATTGCATATGAATATTTAAACTACTCTGCTTACCCTTCTCGTGTGAAGGCGGTGAGCTTTTTCCCTTGGTCTAAATACATTGTATGGATTTGTATCATTAACTGGTGGAGGAGGCTGCACAAGCACAAAAATCACGATGAGAAAAGTAGGCTCCTGTTTTGCCAGAAGGGTTTTAAAAAATGATAAAATTCAACATTGCTGAGAACATAAATGAATTATATGAACCATCAAATACATAATATGCATGAAGACTGAAGGGCAATGAATTAACATTTGTTTTAGATTTAATCATCCATTTTATACCCCCAACATTTGCCAAAGGAATCAAATTCAATTGAAAATAATAGATATAGTCAAAAATTCAAAAGAATAGGAGATTAAAGCAAAGCCTCAGAGTTAGAGTCAGCATATACAAGTAACAAAAAATATATTAGGAAAACAGGATCATATTGATAAAAGATAAAGGAAAAGGAAAGGGTATATCCAGCATATATCTCAAGAAAACAAGCAAAATGCCAGAAATTGGCAGGGCAGAGACTATTAGTTTGTGGCAGCTCTCTATTCACAGATACAAACAACCGACCAAGGAAACTCCTGTGAAAACATCTATAAGTCAAAGATCATTGAGGAGATTGTACTATACTTATTCAAAGTTAAAGGTAATGTATCTCCTTTTCTATTATAGCAGGTCAATAATCATGCCACCTGAATTTGATGTTTCCAATGCTTTTAAATGGTCCTCTTGTAAAGCAGATTGGAAATATGTATCATCCTTGTCTGGCTCTAAAGTAGAACCAACAACTAGAAATGGCAATGATGAATGAAGAAACTACAACCATGGTAACCGTACCGATGCATATCGTCCCATACCGAGTGTACTGTACCATATTAGTATTGAACCAAGACTCAAGATTGGTGTGTATCGCCCATTAGTAGACTAAACTAACCCGCATATTGGGCATATCAATCCTGTACTGGCATAATACTGAGAGGGGTCCAGTATCAAGACAACAAACCTTGACTACAACTGTCTCAGTTACTAGCACAGCACAGCTATCCCAAGATCACTTAGTATCCTACAAGACGAAACTATACTATCCACAGTAGATGAAACCGAAAGAACAGGTTTATTTTCTTGGTGGTCAGAACAAACACTACATTGCTGGTATTTAAGGCAATAAGTAATATGTGGTAAGCGGTGATGCAGCTGAAAGAAACAGTAAACCGGGCATCCTTGTAAAATTTCTTAACAGATTCTTCTTTAATAATTCAATGAAACATCGCATTTGCCTCTAAAATTTATTTAATACAACAGTACTGCTTTTTCCAAAGCTAGTCTATCTACTAAAATTTCCTGCATTTACTTTTTATTATCCATTTTGGTTGGTAATGCTAACTTTCACATATCTTCTCTGTAAGCAGAGATTCCCAACATCCACCATGTTTCAAACTCAGACAGAGAGGCACCTCCTCCTTTTAATTTCTTCTTATTTTCTCAAGATTTTAGGTGACTGCTAAATTCAAATTCATATTTAAGATATGTCCTGCTTAACGTATAAGACTGGGTCAGAATCTTTCTCTAAATACAGCATCAACATACATGTCTCAAATGGCCAAACTGCTGCTTTACCTTTTTCTGGAAAGAAAGACAAGTTGGACAACTTATCTTTTTTTATTTCATATTAACATTTTTGCACTCTAAACTGCAATAGCTTTTTGCACATTGAAGACTGTATTAATTGCAATCAGAATATATAAAGTAAATAGTTAATATGGACATCAAAAAAGATGGAAAGAAACATAAACTAACATAGAATTTTGTAACCAAATGAAACAGAAATCTTATGAGAACAGCTGTCCTTCCTTGATATATAAGATGGCCAACAGAATTTCAATTCCTAAACATGGTAGCATCAAATATACATGAATGAAAAGCTAAAGATCACACCAAACTGATAATATTGTTCTATTTTACGTAAAGAAAAGTGATGGCACTAACTTGCAAGTGCCGCAGGATCGGTTTTTGCCATTGCTCTCGCTGAAAAAGGAGAAGAAAGCATGCATAAGAATGCAGGCTACAACAGAAACAATACTTTTTATTGAAATGGGTATATGTAATCTATATTCCTACCATTAAGCTACAGTTGAAATAAGTCCATCATAGTGTCAGCAAATATACACATGAATTTACCATGAAAAATAATGCTTGCAGTATATGATATGGCAAAGAATGTGGTGAGCTAAACACCTTACAGAACATGAAACATACCTTCGCTTTCCAATAATTGTACACAGACTGGAAAACTGCAAATCTTATGGACTGGGGTTGCAACACCTGCAGGCAACTCTAAACAATTACAGAAGATGATTGAACAAAATCATTACATTAGATAGATCTTAATCCCAGAATATTCAAGTATTATAATTGATAACAAACTTAGCAAAAAAATGAAACAGACCATGTTCTGCTGTCAAAAAGCTGGATATTGCCATGCAACTTGGTGCTGTTGCCAATGCATACAAAATTGCAGGTTAAGGGGCAACAACAATTGAATAAATATTAAGATGAGATAAAGGAAAATCATAGGCACAAGGGTTTCAGTGGGTTGAATTGCCCTATGATTTTTATAAAATCAAAGACAAAAAGAAATGAACAAAGAAATGGAAGATAGTCTTTGGTTTGCCACATGCAATGCAATCTGCAAGGATATCCCATTAAAGAGTTTTGGCCTAGAGATTGTCATTTCAAAAGTTTACAGATGAATGAAGGCTGCATGTGCCTTATTGACAACAAGTTCATGCCACACTAGGAGACTCCCTGTTACATTATACTATCATCCTAGCTTTTCTTCCATAGAAATAGGTTTCATTATGGAACATAGCTCCAATTTGACTATGCTCCATGGAAGTGTTACAATAAATCTTAGTGACTGAAATGTGAGTCTACAAAAGTGGAGGCTGCAACCTAGAAGGCCAAATGATGGGTGCAAGACCTACCCTATTGGTTGCAATTTAAGATATTGCAGATAAGGTGAAGCCATCTAAAGTTTCCCTACGGTTGGAAAGAGCCTCAACTGAGAAGAAAGAGGACAACATTTTAAAATAGGGAATCATGCTCAACCTCGAGGTGCAAACTACAAACTATGCACCATTGGGTCATATCTGAACATAGTAACAAAGCTGCAGTATGCCAAACTACCTGCTAAAGGAAATCTCATCATGGAACAAGTAGAGAAGAAATGAAATGGCCACTTGCTTCATCTTTGCCTTTGGTTCATGAATATAGCTAAAGTTCATAATTCTAGTTATATATAAAATTGAAAGTGCAACAAAAGGAACAACATGCTGAGATAGATACAATTTAAAGTGCAAATCATCCCAGTGGGCATAGAAGGCCCCACTCTAAACCAATGAAGTTTCCCTGTAAGTACAAGTACACTTTGTATTATTGTATAAAATGCTTTAGACAAGGTATGCCTAACCGTACTGAACCGTTTGATACGGAGTGTACCAAACCATACCAGTGCAAAACCAGTATGGTTCATCATTTCGAAATGGTCTGAGGTTGGTACTATCTCAAATGACTATACATAGCCCAGAACCACCCTATACCAACCTCTTATTGACCTCATACCATACCGAACCACTTCATAACAAGCCAAACCATCCGGTTCGGCTTGGCATGAGGTGGTTTATAAGTTAGAACCTTCCATTTCACCCAATCGATACATTATCAGTTCGGTACATCATCAATACGATATGCTCCATAGCAAATCGTACCAGTGCAGTAAAAAAAGGGTACCAATTCTCAATATGGCAAACCTTGCTGATCTCTTTACAGGCACTGACTGTGACATACATTCAAAGACATGTGTCTAAAGCATTTATTTACTTTCTATTTCTGAGATCCCACACATTCAAAGACATAGGCACTGAATGTGACTAAGACTAGTCCATTTAATACTTTACCAGTTTGAGCAATCTAGAACGACAGACTGGAAAAGTTGGTTTATATAGATATACCTTTATTTAATAAATATACTCCAAATCGATTTTATAAAGGTACCAACTGGATTGAGCATATTTGTTACATATAGGAATGTCTTGATTACAGAGAGAAGCATCAAAACTTGACAGGCATCACTATTGGTCCATCAGAGAAAACCATGTACTCTATATAGCACAAATATGCTTCAATCAGCTTCCAGAAATACAGTAGACCAAGTCACAAGAATTCAAACATGTCTAACCATAGTAATTTCTACAAGGTAATGTCCGTTAATACAAAAATTGCTAGTCACATACATGAATATTTAAATGTTGACTCCATAAAGTGATCCAAAAGGTACCTCAGCTGCAGAATCTAGCTGTAAAAGAACAGGAACAGGAGAACCAAAACTAGGAGTTACGATTCCTGCTCTTTCTCGAGTTTTATGATCCAAAACTTCCAACTTGAACAATAAAATCTCAAACCTGAATTGATAAACATATGTGAATAACTACTAGCATCAAACAGATGAGAGTGTGTAATGTGAAATAGATAATGAAATATTGTCAGATGTTTTCAAATAGACAATTGCTATTATTTTGTGAAGCAAATATTCACTTTGCCTCAATTTTTGGGTCCACACAATTCCAACAACGGACTACAATACCAATGTTAAAACACTAACATGATAGTTCATATAATTCCAACAAAAGACTGGAAAACTTGTACATAGACAATGATGTGATAGTTTTTCCAGAATGATACATCTCATCTCTAAACTGCATGAGTTTGGTGCATTCCTGCAGCCTGATCGCTATGTTTAAATTGTAAGTTTTAAAATATGACCTTTGTGGAAAAACACTAATTATATCCGGTAGATTTATCTCTCATTTCTACATTTGAAGAAAATATTTGCATCCTTGTGACAGAGAAACTTAGAGAAATTTTAGACTGCAATGGCATTTAGACACTATAACTAGGTGACCACCAAAGCACTCTTTCCATTGATGCCCAAACTCAACCATTATTATTGGCAAATCATATTGAAGCATTCAGAACACAGACGCATGTCCAACAAATAGGTGCATGACAGCTTATTGATCAACAAATCACCTTGGATGTACAAATGCACATTATTTCGTAGATTTTATATTTAGTCCAACTCAATATCTGTTACCTTTTAAAAAAATGACTCCTTTTCACTTTTACAATATGTTGGACACAGGAAGGTGTTTGCACAAGAAATATAATTTTGTTAAGATATCACTGCTTAAACAAATATACTTCCACCCCTCATCTTATTTCTTGCTTGACTATTTACTAGTTCATACATAATTAGAAAGTAAAACACAAGTAATCAAAGAATCATATCAAATGGCGGCTCTGTCATTATGAACAAGGGACTTTAGTCAACTATGAGTTTTGAATATACTTTTCAGGTGCAAGGATTTTCTTTTCATTGTTGAACTCTTGAAGCCAATCTTCATCCTCATTGTCCAGGTCATACTCAACAAACTCCCCGATCTCTGTCCTGGCTGCAAGGATGAAGCAACTCCAAATAATTAGAACCCATATACACAATGAAGGATATTTTTCATTTGAAAAATGACAGTAACAAACCTCCTCTTCCACGTAAATATGATGGAGGGTGTGTGAAAGTGCAAGAGTAGTCTCTTTCATATGTATCCACAACATTGAATTGTGGAGTAGGTATCTCAGGTGAACTTTTCTTGATAGAATTCTGATGCACCTAAAAGACGCGAACAAAGTTAGCTAAATTGTTATTCTCATCAAATACGTTAGCAATTATAGGAATGTTTTAATGCTTGTGCCTATTTGTACATTGTGATTCCACATATAATCACATTCACAAACAAAGTGACTGATAAACATAGCAGTCATGCAAATAAAAGGCTTATTAACTCCAGAATATCCATCCACAACCAGAAAGATTTCCTTTCCAGAAGCTGTGATGGAAGCTATGAGGGGCAAAGAAGAATATAGAAGGTTTAAACAACATGTGTTTGTGTGCGTGCGCGCACGCAAGCATGTGAGAGAAGAGAGAGAGAGAAGGTTAAAAAAGAGCTAAAGAAGAAGAAGAAAACATTCTCCACTAAAACCATCACATTGGAAAGGCTGACCGATGATGCATAAAATTCATGGCCATTTTTAGTATCGTGTCAACTAAGGAAGAAAAAAAAATGAAAATTTACATTTAATCTTGTGGGTTCAGTGTAGATCTGCCGCAAAGCAGAAGCTGAGTTTTCATTAGGGGTCCACCTGCAATACAGACTTGGAGATCAATGTTTAACCTGTGCTCAGCCTATCACTGAGAAGTTATCATGGAGCAGTTCCACTGTCTATTGCGGGCAAGCCCTAATCAGAAATCTGTTTCCACTTGGCAACAGACCTAAACTATGCTCCTCCCTTGTTAGCTTTGAAAACAATAGGTCCTAATAAAAAGTACTAAACTGGATCCAAAATTAACATATAATCAGATAGACGTGTAACATTAAATGCTATTCTCGTAAAGGACCATTTAAAAGGAAGTTTCTCTAAATTATCATTAGCTGTGGCTTCATTTAGAGAAAGACCATTTGGGGCATGCTAAAGTCATGGCATTCTGCTTCCCAAAAGACAATCATTTAAAAATCTCTTTCAGGAATAATGGCATTAATCAGTTCACCAAAGGTGTTTGCAAGTCTCCAGCAAGTTATTTGCCTTCTGTCCACTTCTACAGTGAGGCAACTATCACATGTGGTTCTAATCTTCCATACCAAAACTGAAGCAACCATATTAAGAGCTAATATTTTGTCACCCACACAATTCATCTCTCTAGTAATTCAGAAAGTAGTAAAACAAGGGCATAGTTAAAGCTGCAAAAAGAAATCATTCTTAAAATTTAATAAAGTTTATGACAAGGGTTTCCTAATTAAAGTGGTTGGACCTAACAGCATCCCTATTAAGATTTGAAAGTGTTTAGGTAACATGATGGTCACTTGGTCAACTAATTCATTTAATAAAATTTTAAAGATTAGGAAAGAATAGCAAAAAATCACTATAATACTGAAATTCAAAATTGTTCAAACTATCGTAGTATTAGAATCATGAACCATACTATAAAACTTTAGAAGAGAGTAATTAAAAGTAGACTGAAATGTGACACAATATTATCATATAACTAATTTTATGCCAAGAAAGTCAGCCATGGAAATTATTTTCTTCTTCAAAAGTCAATGACGAAGTATTAAAGGCATGTACAATGAAGCGATTACTGGAGTAAGAACTATCAATGATAGCATCAATGATTTTCTAATCCTAAGAGCGTTACATCAAGAATCTACTCTAAATCTTTAACTTTTATGCTAGTTATGGACGAGGTAAATAGGCATATTTAGGACAATATTCCTTGGAGCATATTAGTTGTGGATGATATAATCTTAGTACATAAAATTAAGTACATTGTTAATTGTAAGTTAAAATTATAGAGAAATGCATTAGAATCTAATGATTTTAAGTTAAATAAGATCAAGATGAAATACATAAAATGCAGTTTTAGTAAAATTAGAAATGAAGATGAAATTAAAGTAAATATTGAGGATCATAAAATTTATAAGATTGATCATTTTTAAGATTTTAGGATCAAATATTCATAAGAAAGAAGACATCGAAGAGAAATATTATCCATGAAATTAAAATAGGTAGGATAAAATGAAGAAATAAAACTATAATATTATATGATCATAGGATACCTACCAAGTTATATATATATATATATATATATATATATATATATATAAGACAACTATACGACCAACTATACATTATGGTACATAATGTTAGGTAACAAGAAAACAATATGCACAAAAGATGAGTATGACCAAAATAAAATATTGCGATGGATTTGTAGTAATACAAAATAAAATAAAATAAAAAATAAAGTCATTCATAAAGAAAGTAAAATAGTATTGATTGAAGATAAATTAAGAGAATGATGGCTTAGATTATTTGGACATGTATAGTGTAGACCAAGAGATACACCAAAATGAATAAACTATATCACACATGCAAAGAAAAAGAGGAATAAATGAATACCAAAAATTTCATGGAAGGAAATAGTAAGGAATGCTTTGGAATCTCAACTACTTTATAGAAAGCCCTAAACTGGATTCATGTTACTAACACCAACTAGTATGAGATTAAGACTTAGCTGAGTTGAGTTGTACAAGAGCTCCCTTAAGCATCTTGTAGCCATATAATGTGACTGTGATGCTATAAAGGATTCAATGCAATAAAGAAGAAAAGAAGCATAGTCAAGAAATTATTTGGTATCCTAAGGTGTTTGCACGGCTAGAAGGACATTTAGGCAGACTACCCCTCGGGCATCTCATTTCAAAAGTCTCAATCACTAACAAGAAAAGATATTGCTTTCTGCCGATAGAATATATCTATCCGACCAATATAGAAGCAATGCAAAAAGGAATCACCAGAATTACTCATGTCAAAAAAAGAAGTACCAGAATTCCAGCTAATATGCAGCTGCATATATGTAACTCACTTAGCCGACCCCACGTAGTTGGGAAAAGGCTTAGATGAGTTGAGTTGAGTTGAGTTGAGTATGTATGTAACTCACTTGCTAGAACGATTAGCATGCCAAAAGAGCAAAAGAAGCAGGAAGAAGAAACTAAAGAAGATAAGCTCGGTTACCATTCCAGACATCAAACTTCAATAAGCATTACCTCACTGTCAACCTCAGCAGCAAGCCGGAGTTGCTGGGAGTTTCGGGTAGAGGAAGCAGTGCTCGGTGCCTCATCATCCTCAAAGTCCTTGATAGATTTGAGGATTGGTAGCTTCTTATGGATGTCAAGGGGACGAGGCCTGAACGACAACCTACTCATGTCTGCTCATCTCCTATGCAATACTCCCCTGACTCCTACCCTGTTCATGCCACCACCACCAATGCCGCTCGACAAACTCAGGACTAAACACCAGCGAGCAATTCACCAGTCAAAGCTTCTAACAAACCCAGCTGAAATGAATACAAAGCTCAAAAGGCACTCACCAAGCACACGACTTCAGCCTACAACAGAGCGCAAAGCCTACTAGCTGCCACAAAACACCACCGGATTCAAAAAATGAATAGAGAAGCAGACCTAAAAAGCCCCCATGTTAAGAACTTTACGCCCAATTCCCCAAAAGGGATAACAAGGCCTAAAAATGGAAATTTTCCCCTGTTCCGGGATGCCCTAGGTTTCAAAAAAAAAAAAAAAACAAGAACCGCACAATGGACCGTTTATTTTCAAATTTCGACTCCAATACAAATCCCAGCCCCAGAAGCGAATCGAAAAGAAGAAAGAACGAATCCGCCGCGCCAAATTGGGGTTTTCCGGGCGGCACCGGCCCGAATCGAGGGATTTAGGGCACGGGATCTCTCGGGGAGCGATTTATCGTTCTAGGGATTTAAGAACCGAGAAGAAAATCAATAAATTTATCCCCAAATAAAGGGACAAATAAGGGGAGAAGAAGGAAAATTTCTAGGGTTTCAATTTGCTGTTTCTAGGGTTTAAAAGGAGGGAAAAGGAGGGAAGCAAGGCGGGGAAGAGCGGGGAGAAAAGAGGGGGTGCTCTCGGGGGGCCTCCCTCTTCGATGCGTCGAACGACAGCGAGAGATCTACGGCTGGAATACGAGTATCTAGGTAGAGTATGACGATCGTAGGGCTGAGAAGGCTCGATGGACGACGTATAAATATAACAAATACCGCCGAAACCTTGTCGGAGTTCGATTGGTAAGAAAAGAGGGGTTGTTTGATAGTTTCGATGACTAACGGCCATGCAATAGAAGGAAGCCAAATGAATGCTTGAGAGGGCTTCTTATATATATATATATATATATATATATATCAGTCTCAAATATCAAGAATGATACTGCCTTTGGTATCTTGTCCGATTGTAAAATATTTAGAATATGTTTTGGCTTATTTTAGAAAACTTATATTTGAAATCTGCATTGCTGGAGTTCGGAAATATCAAAAGAAATGCGTCAATAAGCAATCCAAGAGAGGAATGTTATCATAATCCTCTTGTACGGAAACAAGAGCATGTTGTACGTTTTTTTTTTTTTTGGTAAATTCGTTTGAAAATAGAAATATTCTAGTACTGTACACTTACCTTCTAAGATAGATATGAGAACTTTAAGCATAAACATGTGCCTTTTTGATGATATTCTTGGCATATTTCTTTCCGAACCTTGACATATATTTTTGCATGAAAATCATAACCATGAAATACTTAATTTCTCCTCATGCTTAAAAGAGTGGACTAATAACATTGCAATCCAAAATTTCCTTCAATGCATTTTATTTTATTTTTAATCATTCAATAGTATTGATCATGCTATTGGCTTTAAGACAAAGAAAAAAGATTTTGGATTGAAGATTGGATTAATAAATTACTACTTCTAGGTCTATTAATCTCTTTCTTGTATATCCACCCTTAGAACTCTAATTTATGCTACAACATCAAAGAAAATGAGGCCTACCATTATCTTCCTCTATGTCACTGTTGATGCCCGATCACTTTGAGTCGGCGTCCTTGAGCGTCGGCCGTTCCTCTACAGAAATATCAGAGCCCTTCCTTTGTCTTCAAAGCCTGCAAGAAATCCCACGGCCGGGTATTCCGGTGGGGACCCTCCAACGCTCAAGTTAGTGTTCCGGGATAGCCGTGAGCTTGAGAAACTCGAAAGAGAAAAAGAGAGAGGCTCAAAATGAGCGTGTTGAGTTTCTTAGAGTTACCTCTTCTTACCTAATTTGTTTACCTTTATAATGTGTAACTTGCTTGAGAGGTTTGGGTTTTTGTCCTCTAGTGGAAATTGAGCCACGTGGGTCCTCATGATGGACCATGACTTTTGGGGCTTATCTGATCTGAGTGGTTGGGGGTGTCATGATGATTGAGAACTTTTGGTAGATAAAATGTCAGGATTAATATATGTGAGACCTGAAGTACTACCACCTGTCGAAGCTTTTATGAAGACACTTCTTCTTAGTGGCATGTCAGAGCTGTAGGCATTGTCTTTTAGTGACATATCAGAGCTAAAAGCATCGTCCCACCTCATGCAAGTCATGATTTCATCCGTAGATCGAGTGTGCACAGCTGGCCTTTTCTAGTACATTGATCTTGAATATTTATTTAATGGCCAGAGTCCTTGTTTAGTATCCATGAGTCCCTTCTTAAATTAAATAAAGGCTAATAGTACCCTCGAACCCATAGGCCACTCAAGGATGCCTCTGGCTCATGCATATGCCATCTGACACGTGGAGAAGCTATATCTCCCCTTCATCTAATTCTATTGCCTGGACCTGGCCCCTGGTGAGCTATGGAGACCGTACCCTCTACCTGGCGTGTAGAGTCAGAAGGTCCGCGGAAGGTCGGGGCCGTTGGGCGAGGGGCCAGCGTGGATGGCCGGCTGGGAGGAGCTTACTGACTGGGAGAAGCAGGCCGCCTAGGGATGCTAGTGGCCACCTAGGGCTTCTGCTCCACGAGGCTGTTGCTGGCTGAGGCCGGGAAGGCATCTGTGGGACCTGGGTCCGGTGAGGTTGCCTAGGATTGCTCTTGGCCGCCGTCATAGGAGTGTCGAGGCCGTCTGGGATTGCTCGGGGCCGTCTAGGCTGCTCTTGGCCACCGTCATGGGAGTGTCGGAGCCATCTAGGATTGCTCGGGGCCATCTAGGCAGCTCTTGGCCGCCGTCATGAGGGTATCGGGGCCGTCTAAGATTGCTCAGGAGCCGCCTAGTTGGGAGAAGCTTTCGGGACGCCTAAGATGAAGATGGGTCCCGAAGTTATTACCGAAGTACCCTTACGTGCATTGCATGGGGCCAAAAAGGGAGTTAACCCATAAATGCACATGGCCTTTATAAGACCATAAATGCCCTAGCGCATAACTGCGATAGAGAGCCATCGTCGTGGTGGCATTGGGAGTCTGAAACCGAAGCCGCCTAGAAAGGTTGCCTAGGATGGCCGCCTAAAAGGCCCGCCTAGGATGGCCATTGAGGAAGGCCCGCCTAGGATTGTTGACCCAATTGATGATTTTGATGATTAACAAAACTATCTGAGTATAACTCTTGAAGGCTCTGATGATTTTGATTTAGTGTTTCAGATTATAAGACTATTGAATGATCAAAATCAGGAGTTACATAGTGTTCTGGATCGAATCTAATGTCTAGGTAAGATTGCAGACATTAGAGTCACTCCGAGAATCACAGAGCCGACTCCGGAACTGGCACGGTCATTAGAGTCGACTCCGAGACTGTTAGAGTCGACTCTCACAGAAGAAGCAGAAAGTCGATTTTTCTGGCCCCGACCTAGAGTCGACTCCGGGTAAGTTAGAGTCGACTCCGAAAAGTTTCTTGTCGACCCCAGAAAAGCCAGAGACGACTCCAGAAATACGTTTTAAATACCTCGAGCTAGAGCCGACTCCAGAAAAGTTAGAGTCGACTCCAACCCACCTGGAACGAAAAATCAAGTTGCCAGATCAGCTCTAACGGTAATATTTCTATTTTACCTTATTTCTAACGGATATATTTTGATACAAGGTACACTCCAACGGATAGTTTTCTTCCAAAATGGTTGAAAGAAATCTATAAAAAGGGAAGTCTATTGTTCAAAAAGAACGGAAAAAAGAAGAAAAGAGAGAAAATCTAAGATAGAGAAATCCCATTTCAAAAATCCGAGAGCTTGAATCTCAAGAGGAAAACCTTCTAGCTCAAATCCACTCCACTCCAAAAGCTCAAGAGGAATCCAAGCGTTCAAATCAAAGTTTGGGATTTCCCAACTTGGAGAAAGGAGATTCATTTCTTGCTTTTCAACTCTTCTCAACTGCTTCAACTGTGAAGAATCGGAGCTGAGGCTTGATTCAATCCAGCAAGGAAAAGAAGAAAAGAAGAAAAGCTCAAAAGCCAACCAATCTACAAATCAGGCTTTTCTAAACCTTGTTATTCTTAATTTGTATATTTGCTCATTGAGGAGCTTTGTATTTGAAAAACAATACTTATTTTGTTTGTGCCTAGTTCAATCTGGGGGATTGAACTAGTGGAGGTAGTTTACCTCGGTTCAAGCTTGGTTAAGCTTGTGTTAGGGTTTTTGTGCTGGTGAGCCCTTGAAAACCAGCTGGGTTCGTTGTGCGCCCGGGAAAACAACAAGTTTGAGTTGTGAGCTTGTAAAACAACTCGGCTGTAATCTAGGGTGATTATAGTGTGGACCCAAGTGAATCTTGGGAGTGGACGTAGGTGTTGGATACACCGAACCACTATAAAATCTTTTGTGTTTGCCGTGTTCCATTGTCTCTTTCTCTATCTCTATCTTATTCACTGCACTTTATAGTTACCTTGCATTTGCCTTCATTAATCTCAAGCAAACTATTTTAAAAAGGCTAATTTTTTAAAGAACCCAATTCACCCCCCCCTCTTGGGTTGTCATCTGGGCCAACAATTGGTATCAGAGCAAGTGCTCATTAGATTTTGATCACACGATCAAGAGCTAAAGATCCAAATGGCAACACAAGTTGGATCATTTGCTGAAGGTCATTCTACGAATAGACCTCCTTTATTTAATGGTTCAAACTATTCATATTGGAAAGCTAGAATGAGGATATTCATTCAAGCTTCTGACTATGAATTATGGGGTGTTATAATTAATGGACCTAGTACACCCACACATGTTATTGATGGCACTATTGTTCCTAAGCCCGAAAGGGATTGGAATGATAATGATAGGAAGAATGGCACAGCTTAAATGCTAAAGCCATGAATGTTATATTGCTCCTTAGACGCTAATGAATTTAATAGAATCTCCACATGTAATTCCGCAAAAGAGATTTGGGATAGATTAGAGGTTACCCATGAGGGTACCAACCAAGTAAAAGAATCAAAAATAAATATTCTTGTTCATAAATATGAATTGTTTAGCATGGAACAATCTGAAACCATTGCATGCATGTACACTAGATTTACAGATATTGTAAATGGTTTAAAAGTCTTGGTAAGACATATACTAACTCTGAACTTGTTCGAAAAATTCTTAGGTCACTACCAAGATCATGGGAAGCAAAATGACAGCAATCCAAGAAGCAAAGGACCTCAACATTACCCTTTAGAGGAGCTTCTAGGATCCCTAATGACCCATGAGCTGACAATGAAGCAGCATGTTGAGGAGGACACAAAGAAGAAGAAAATGATTGCCCTCAAAGCTGCAAAATGAAGAGAGCAGCAGTGATGATGATGATGATGATGATGAGACTGCTCTCTTAGCCAAAAATTAAAAGTTTATGAGAAAAAGGCCCTTCCACAAAAAGAAATTTGGAGCAAGTGGGAAGGAGAAAAAGATAAGAAAAAGGACAAGGAGAAAGAAAAAGAGAAAGACCCCTTGACTTGCTATGAGTGTAAAAACCGGGGCACTTTAGAATGATGTCCTTTGAAAAAGCCTACAAGAAAAAGAAGAAGGCTTACATGGCAACTTGGTCTGATGAATCTTCTTCGAAGAAGAAGAACAAAAGGAAGTTGCCAATATATGCTTCATGGCGGACGACAAACAATGAGGTAAGTTCGAAAACCTTGATGAATTTACTTTTGATGAAATGTTTGATGCTTTTAATGAACTTATGATTGATTTTAAATTTTGAAAAAGAATATAAGTTTTGAAAAATGAAATTTACTTAAAAAGAAAAATGAATTAGCTTTAGAAGTTAAGAACTTAACTAATGAAAGAAGAACTTAAAAGAAAGAGATAATTTTAATCAAGAAAAGAAAATCTGAAAGATTTAAAAGATCAATTAGAAATTAGCTTTAGAAAAAGAAAGCTTAAAGACAATGAATTAAAGAAAGAAGTTAAAAATATAAAGACATTGTTGAGAAATTACCTTAAGCTCAACTAAACTAAACATGATTTTAGATAATCAAAAAGCTTTTGACAAAGCTGGTTTAGGTATAACACTAGGAAACAAAAATCTTTAAAAATATTTTTGTAAAAGCCAACAAAGTAATATAACTTGTTTTAAATGTAATGAAAAAGGACATAAATCTTTGAATGCAAAACTTAAATAATAACAACAAGTTAAATATTAAAGAAAAAAAATATGGGTTCCGAAAGGAACAATTTTTGTTGCTACTAACCATGAAGGACCCAAGAAAGCTTGGGTACCTAAACATAAAGTTTGATTATGTTGCAGGAATGTCTTGTAGCCAAAAGATCAAAGAAAAAGTGGTATCTTGATAGTGGCTGCTCAAGACATATGACGGGTGACAAAGATGAATTCATCACCCTGAAGAAAAGAAAGGAGGAGTTGTTACATTTGGCGATAATGGCAAAGGCCAAATCTTGGGCCTTGGTAAATTCAAATAACTCCTCACATTTATTGAAATGTACTTTATGTTGATGGTTTAAAGCATAATTTAATTAGTATAAGCCAATTATGTGATAAAGGTTTTAAAGTTTCATTTGAATCTTCTATATGCACTGTAGCTAATCCCATTGATAATAGCATTGTTTTTATTGGAAATAGAAATGGCAATGTATACTTGATTGACTTAGACAAATTGTCTACTAAGTAATCATTGCTTAGTTGCTAATAATGCTAATATGAATGAGATTGGTTGGTTGTGGCATCGTAGATTAGGTCATGCAAGCACACACCTTATTTCAAAACTAATTAAAATGGATTTAGTTAAAGGTTACCTAAATAGATTTTGAAAATAACAAAATATGTGATGCATGTCAATTTGGAAAACAAACTAGAAGTTCTTTCAAATCTAAAAATGTTGTTTCAACTTCTAGGCCATTAGAGCTACTTCACATGGACCTTTTTGGACCAACTAGAACCACAAGTCTAGGAGGAAAGAAATATGGTCTTGTGATTGTAGATGATTATTCTAGATTCACTTGGGTAATGTTTTTAGCTCACAAAGATGAGACTTTCTCGATATTTCTGAAATTCTTCAAGAAAGTCACAAATGAGAAAAACACTACCATAGTGTCTCTAAGAAGTGATCATGGAACTGAATTTGAAAATCACTTATTTGAAAGTTTTTGCATGAAAATGGTATTAATCATAATTTTTCAGCACCTAGGACCCACAACAAAATGGTGTAGTTGAAAGGAAAAATAGGACTCTAGAAGACATGGCCCGTACCATGCTATGTGAAAGTAACTACCAAATACTTTTGGGCGGAAGCTATTAACACAGCATGTTACATCTTAAATAGAGCCTTAATAAGACCAATTTAAAGAAAACACCTTATGAATTATGGAATGATAGAAAACCCAACATAAATACTTTCATGCATTTGGTTGTAAATGTTTTATTCATAATAATGGTAAAAACTTAGGAAAATTTGATGCTAAATCTGATGAAGGAATATTTTTAGGTTATTCAACAACTAGTAAAGCTTATAGAGTGTTTAACAAGAAAACCTTAATTGTTGAAGAATCTATTCATGTAGTTTTGATGAATCTTTAGCATCAAGTTCTGAAAAGATTGATGATGAGGAAGATACAAACATTTGAAAAAGATCTTGAAAAACTTAATATTGATGTATCTTCAGATCATGAACAAGAAGCTAAAGATAATGATTCACTAAGGCTGATGATGTAATACTAATCATAATGATATAGATCTACCAAGAGATTGGAGATATGCTTATAGTCATCCCAAGGAATTGATTATAGGTGATCCATCTCAAGGAATAAGAACTAGATCATATGAGAAATATTAGTAATCATCTTGCATTTGTTCACAAATTGAACCTAAAACCATTGAAGAAGCTGAAAAAGATAATAATTGGATGTTAGCTATGCAAGAAGAATTAAATCAATTTACTAGAAATAATGTATGGACATTAGTTGAAAGACCTAAAAATCATTCTGTTATAGGATCAAAATGGGTTTTTAGAAATAAACTAGATGAAAATGGCATAGTAATTAGAAACAAAGCTAGATTAGTTGCAAAAGGATATAATCAAGAAGAAGGTATTGATTTTGATGAAACCTTTGCACCTGTAGCTAGATTAGAAGCCATTAGGCTATTACTTGCATTTGCATGTCACATGAACATTAATTTATTTCAAATGGATGTTAAAAGTGCATTTTTAAATGGATTTATAAATGAAGAAGTTTATGTTGAACAACCACCAGGTTTTGAAGATCATGAATTTTCAAATCACGTTTTTAAATTGCACAAAGCATTATATGGTTTGAAACAAGCACCTAGAGCTTGGTATGATAGACTAAGTAAATTTTTAATTGAAAATGATTTACAAGAGGAAATGTTGATAAAACATTATTTTTGAAAAGAAAAAGTAAAGATTTACTTGTAGTACAAATATATGTTGATGACATTGTATTTGGTGCTACTAACGATTCTCTATGTCAAGAATTTGCTAAGTTAATGCAGGGAGAATTTGAAATGAGCATGATGGGAGAACTCAACTTCTTCCTTGGACTCCAAATCAAACAAAGCAAAGAGGGTATCTTTATCAACCAAACAAAGTACACAAGAGAATTCTAAAGAAGTTTGGTATGGAATCAATTAAACCCCTCGGAACACCAATGAGTCCTTCATGCAAGCTGGACAAAGATGAAGAAGGTAAGAAGGTTGATCAAAATATTATCGAGGTATAATCGGATCCCTACTTTACTTAACTGCAAGTAGACCAGATATTATGTTTGCTGTATGTTTATGTGCTAGATTTCAATCTGAACCTAAAGAATCACACTTAATTGCTGTTAAAAGAATACTAAGATACTTAAGTGGAACAAAAAATGTAGGTTTATGGTATTCTAGAGACTCAACATTAAATCTGATTGCATATTCTGATTCTGATTATGCTGGATGCAAGTTAGATAGAAAAAGCACAAGTGGTGCATGCCAATTTTTAGGAAGTAACTTAATCTCATGGTTTAGCAAAAAGCAAAATTCGGTTGCATTATCTACTGCTGAAGCAGAATATGTTGCAGCTGGAAGTTGCTGTGCTCAAATCCTATGGATTAAGAGACAACTTGAAGACTATGGTATCACACTTGATAAGACACCTATAAGATGTGATAATACAAGTGCAATAAATCTAACTAAAAATCCAATTCAACATTCAAGAACAAAGCATATTGAAATAAGATATCACTTTATAAGAGAACATGTAGCCAATAATGAAATTTGTCTTGATTATGTGAATACTGAAGAACAACTTGCAGATATATTAACAAAACCCTTAAGTGAAGAGAGATTTTGTTATCTTAGAGGAGAATTAGGAGTTTGTGATCCTTTGGAATAGTTTTCTGAAACTCTTAAGGACATCTATCTAGATTTCATCATTTTCTTGAAAAATCTTGATATTTCAATAAGGAAATCTATCTAGATCTTGATTCATTGTTTCCCCAATTGCTAAGGAACATTAATCTATAATTTGATGATTAATTTGAATAGTTTCAAATCCTTGAAACTTAATTTTTTATCTCTGAAACTGTTAGAGTCGACTCTGACAGTTTGTGGAGTCGACACCTGAGTTTTTGATGTTCTGTCTAAGTGATTAGAGCCGACTCTGGCTTTTGTGGAGCCGACTCTAATCGAGCGCTGACAGATTTTCTGGTTCGGAGCCGACACCCAGTTTTCGGGAGTCGACTCTAAGTCGAGCTAGGTCAAAAATAAAAAGGCGGAGTCGACCCCCAATCATTCCAATCGTCTCCTAAACCTCTCCAAAGAACTCCAAAACCTTTCCAACTTCCCCAAATCTACTCAAAACCCTTGATTAATCTTCCAATCTTCTCAATGGCACCTAAGAGGCGCGGATTCGTCGGTGGAGCATCCGTTCCAACGAGGAGACGCACTGTTCGGAGGCAACCCTCGCCTTCTCCTCTTCGGCCACTCAAGAGGATTCCCCTCCTTCACCCTCTTCACCAAAGGTTGATCATTTAGCGGTAAGACCATTACCACTGGGAGAAAAGTAATTTTGATTTATTTGAATCGGAAGGGTTCTCTATTGGAAGAATTTGAAAGAAATGGGATGGGAAAAATTTGCTCACTTAGATATACCCACTTATCCAGCCTTAGTAAGAGAGTTTTACAATGGATTAAGCAGAGGAGAAGGTGGTTTAATCAGCATAGTAAGAGGAACAAGAGTTGACAATAACCTGAGATTCTTGGAAACCTATTAGAAATGCCCACAATCGGATTATGGAATATCAACATGATGATAGAAGTGGAGCATTGACAAGAATGCTAGGGAGAGATGTGACTGAGTTTGAAGAAATTTGCAAATCAATTAAATCTAGAACTCAGATTACTGCATAATATTGTGGAAGAATCTTATTTCCAAAAATTGGTAGATTCGAGTATGTCTCGGAGCGAGACGTTCTTTGATGGACTGCATTATAACTGGAAGGCCAGTCAATTTAGCTGGCATGATGATTGGATACATGGCAGAGGCAGCTACAAAGAAAAGATCTACACTGCCATATGGTATGATTCTGACATTAATCTTTAGAAGCCAAGGTGTGCTCATTATGGAAAATGAACCCTAAGAAAATTGAGACACACTGATTATTATAGCATTTCTACTATTCATCGGATGGGCTTCAAGAAAGTTAAATGGTGTTTGGATGAAAGGAGGAAGAGAGGAAAGAGCAGAGAGAGATAGGGCAGAGGAAACCAGAGTAGAAGACATCCCTGGACCATCCACTGCGGGACCATAGTCCCTGATCCATCTATTGCGGGACCTTCTTCAGCTGGACCTTCAGAGGCCGGACCTAGTTCTATTCCCTCACCTCCACATCAGTCTATAAAAATTCTGGAGATTCTCTGATGAACAATTGGTCAGTTAAGAGCTTTGCTTGCTGAGTATGATAGTCAGAGATCTCATGAAATTAATCAATTAAAAGAAGACTTTAATCAGTTGAAAGAAGAACTTAATTCGAGACTGGACATGCTATCCTTTACCTTAAGCAATTCTGTTGAATCCTTTGGTGCTGACTTCACAAATCTTCGAAAGGATGGAAGGCATTGCTGATGGATCAGGATCTTATGTTCATGCAACTGGTCAATTGAAGAAGGACATTGACCTTGCAGTCTCACAAATTGAAGCTTGCCTTGAAAATTTTAAGAAATCACAAAAGATGATGTAATGGAAATCATAGGTCATCTGAAGAAAATTGTATTCAAACACATCTGACCTTGATTTTGATTTTGATAGTTTGTACTTAGGAAGTTTTTGAATATCTAATGTAAATGAATCAACTAATGTAATGGTTCTTACTTATGAAATGCAATTTCACATTTTCAAATATTGACTGCTTGAATCCCTATGCTTTATTGAGTTTTATATAACTTTCTTTATCTAATACTCTCCTTATTGCTGATAACAAAAAAAAAGAGGAGAGATGGTTGAATATGCAATATGCAAAGAAAGATTGAATATGAATATTGAATATGCAAAGACTTGAAATTTTAATGAAGATGGTTTATATGCATAAAGAAAGAAAGAAAGGGGAGAATTAATTGTTATTGAATATGCAAAGACTTGAAAATTTAATCAGTTAATTAAAATTTGATGCTTTTATGCAGGGGGAGCTTAACAAAAAGCTCATTGCAATTTTATGCACATTAAGATTAAATATTCATAATTGATGGATTATATTGAACTCATGCACAATTTTAAAAGTTTACTTTGAATATTGGCATCAAATCCTTCATTAAAAATGTTTAAGTTAAAATGACTATAATCTTTAGTTTGAATGAATTTTTGAATGCATATACTCAAAGTTTTTGTTATCATCAAAAAGGGGGAGATTGTTGACCCAATTGATGATTTTGATGATTAACAAAACTATTTGAGTATAACTTTGAAGGCTCTAATGATTTTGATTTAGTGTTTCAGATTATAAGACTATTGAATGATCAAAATCAGGAGTTACATCGTGTTCTGGATCGAATCTAATGTCTAGGTAAGATTGCAGACATTAGAGTCACTCCGAGAATCACAGAGCCGACTCCGGAACTGGCACGGAAGTTAGAGTCGACTCCGAGACTGTTAGAGTCGACTCTCACAGAAGAAGCAGAAAGTCGATTTTTCTGGCCCCGACCTAGAGTCGACTCCGGGTAAGTTAGAGTCGACTCCAGAAAAGTTTCTTGTCGACCCCAGAAAAGTCAGAGACGACTCCAGAAATACGTTTTAAATGCCTCGAGCTAGAGCCGACTCCAGAAAAGTTAGAGTCGACTCCAACCCACCTGGAACGAAAAATCAAAGTTGCCAGATCAGCTCTAACGGTAATATTTCTATTTTACCTTATTTCTAACGGATATATTTTGATACAAGGTACACTCCAACGGATAGTTTTCTTCCAAAAATGGTTGAAAGAAATCTATAAAAAGGGAAGACTATTGTTCAAAAAGAACGGAAAAAGAAGAAAAGAGAAAATCTGAGATAGATAAATCCCATTTCAAAAATCCAGAGAGCTGAATCTCAAGAGGAAAACCTTCTAGCTCAAATCCACTCCACTCCAAAAAGCTCAAGAGGAATCCAAAGCATTCAAATCAAAGTCTTGGTGGATTTCCCAACTTGGAGAAAGGAGATTCATTTCTTGCTTTTCAACTCTTCTCAACTGCTTCAACTGTGAAGAATCGGAGCTGAGGCTTGATTCAATCCAGCAAGGAGAAGAAGAAAAGAAGAAAAGAAGAAAAGCTCAAAAGCCAACCTATCTACAAATCAGGCTTTTCTAAACCTTGTTATTCTTAATTTGTATATTTGCTCATTGAGGAGCTTTGTATTTCAAAAACAATACTTATTTTGTTTGTGCCTAGTTCAATCTGGGGGATTGAACTAGAGGAGGTAGTTTTACCTCGGTTCAAGCTTGGTTAAGCTTGGGTTAGGGTTTTTGTGCTGGTGAGCCCTTGAAAACCAGCTGGGTTCGTTGTGCGCCCGGGAAAACAACAAGTTTGAGTTGTGAGCTTGTAAAACAACTCTGCTGTAATCTAGGGTGATTATAGTGTGGACCCAAGTGAATCTTGGGAGTGGACGTAGGTGTTGGATACACCGAACCACTATAAAATCTTTTGTGTTTGCAGTGTTCCATTGTCTCTTTCTCTATCTCTATCTTATTCACTGCACTTTATAGTTACCTTGCATTTGCCTTCATTAATCTTAAGCAAACTATTTTAAAAAGGCTAATTTTTTAAAGAACCCAATTCACCCCCCCCTCTCTTGGGTTGCCATCTGGGCCAACAATGGCCATTGAGGAAGGCCGTAGAGGAAGAGGCCGGCTAGGAGGACTTTGAGGAAAAGGCCGCCTAGGATGACCGTTGAGGAAAAGGCCGCTTAGGACTGCCACCTAGAATGGCCATTGAGGAAGGCCGTTAAAGAAAAGGCCACTTAGGACTTCCTCTCTCTCTATTCAATTGAATGCTCTCTAATAAATGCCTTGGAGCGAGGGCCTTTATAAGACATATAAATGCCGTTGAGAAGGCCGTTGAGGAAGAGGCCGCCTAATATGGCCGCTTAAGATAAAAGGCCGCTTAAAAGGCCGCCTAGGATGGCCGCCTTGCCGCCTAAGATGAAAGGCTGCCTAGAATTATTGAGGAAGGGCCGCTTAGGATTGCCATTGAGGAAGGCCGCCTAGGACTGCCGCCTAAGATGAAAGGCTGCCTAGAATTGTTGAGGAAGGGGCCGCTTAGGATTGCCGCCTAAGATGAAAGGCCACCTATGTTGAGGAAGACCGCCTAGGATTGTTGAGGAAAGGGCCGCCTAAGATTTCCTTTTGTCTCTGTATCATTAAATGCTGCCCATTAATTTGCACAAAAGGCGATCCTTGGGAGAACCCACTCATATCACATAGCTCTTTTTCCCTCTTGTTCTCTCTCTTCATTATGACAAACACGCAAAGCTGAATTAAATGCCCACAGCATCCTTAAAGAGAAAATCTAGTAAGAGAAAATCTAGTAGGCCAGCGAGGCCGCCTAGGAACTAAGCCGCTTAAGAAGGCCGCCGAAGATGGCCGCCTAAAAAAATTGTTTGAAAATTTCTGTTTTTATTGCCCATGGGCCTATTAACTGGTCCTATCAGATGCTCCCTACACTCCTTGAGCTTGTAGGTCCTATACTAACCAAGCTGAAGGAGTGTAAAAATTTTTAAGCAACATTGGGGGTAAGTTTATTACCTTGTGCCCGCCACTTAAAGCAGTGTACGCTCAATTTTTTTGGGGGGGGGGGGGGACGCTCGTCAACTAGTTGGCAAGGTAAAAATAGAGCTGATGGAGCTGCACTAACGCCGCTGAGGCTGAGAGATAGAGCCAACGAGGCTGCAATAAAACCGTTAAGATTGATATAGCCGATGAGGTAGAGCGATAGAGCCGCTAAGGCTATAATAATTATGCTGAGGTCGTAATGATGCCGTTGGGACAAAGGGATAGAGCCACTAAGGCTGATAGAGCCGATGAGGCTGCAATAAAGCCATTGAGGCCGTAATGATGCCGCTGGGGCAGAGGGAAAGAGCCAATAAGGCTGATAGAGCCGATGAGGCTGCAATAAAGCCGTTGAGGCCGTTCGAGACCAGCCCGAGGGCAGGATAGGGCCTAACATGATTGTGGCCGCCTAGGACCAGCCCGAGGGCCGGCTAGGGGCCTAACATACTTGTGGCCGCCTAGGACCAGCCCGAGGGCTGGTTAGGGGCTAGACATGGCTGTGGCCGCCTAGGACCAGCCCGAGGTTCGGCTAGGGGCCTAACATACTTGTGGCCACCTAAGACCAGCCCGAGGGCCGGCTAGGGGCCTAACATGACTGTGGCCGCCTAGGACCAGCCCGAGGGCCGGCTAGGGGCCTAACATGACTGTGGCCGCCTAGGACCAGCTCGAGGGCCGGCTAGGGGCTAGACATAACTGTGGCACCCTAGGACCAGCCCGAGGGCCTGCTAGGGGCCTAACATGATTGTGGCCGCGTAGGACCAGCCCGAGGGCCGGCTAGGGGCCTAACATGACTGTGGCCGCCTAGGACCAGCCCGAGGGCCAGCTAGGGGCCTAACATGACTGTGGCCGCCTAGGACCAGCCCGAGGGCTGGCTAGGGGCCTAACATACTTATGGCTGCCTAGGACCACTCGAGGGCCAGCTAAGGGCCTAACATGACTGTGGCCGCCTAGGACCAGCCCGAGGGCCGGCTAGGTGCCTAACATACTTGTGGCTGCCTAGGACCAGCCCGAGGGCTGGGTAGGGGCCTAACATGGCTGTGGCCACCTAGGACTAGCCCGAGGGCTGGCTAGGGGCCTAACATACTTGTTGCCGCCTAGGACCAGCCCGAGGGCCGGCTAGGGGCCTAACATGACTGTGGCCGCCTTGGACCAGCCCGAGGGCCGGCTAGGGGCCAAACATGATTGTGGCCACCTAGGACCAGCCCGAGGGCCGGCTAAGGGCCTAACATGACTGTGACCGCCTAGGACCAGCCCGAGGGCAGGCTATGGGCCAGACATGACTGTGGCCACCTAGGACCAGCCCGAGGGCCGGCTAGGGGCCTAACATGACTGTGGCCGCCTAGGACCAGCCCGAGGGCCGGCTAGGGGCCTAACATACTTGTGGCTGCCTAGGACCAGCCCGAGGGCCGGCTAAGGGCCTAACATGACTATGGTCGCCTAGAACCAGCCCGAGGGCCGGCTAGGGGCCAGACATGACTGTGGCCACCTAGGACCAGCCCGAGGGCTGGCTAGGGCCTAACATGACTGTGGCCTCCTAGGACCAGCCCGAGGGCCGGCTAGGGGCCTAACATACTTGTGGCCGCCTAGGACCAGCCTGAGGGCCGGCTAGGGTCCTAACATGGCTGTGGCTGCCTAGGAACAGCCCGAGGGCCGGCTAAGGGCCTAACATACTTGTGGCCGCCTAGGACCAGCTCGAGGGCCGGCTAGGGACCTAACATGACTGTGGCCGCCTAGGGCAGCCCGAGGGCCGGCTAGGGGCCTAACATGACTGTGGCCGCTTAGGACCAGCCCGAGGGCCGGCTAGGGACCAGACATGACTGTGGCCGCCTAGGACCAGCCCGAGGGTGGGCTAGGGGCCTAACATGACTGTGGTCGCCTAGGACCAGCCCGAGGGTCGGCTAGGGGCCAGACATGACTGTGACCACCTAGGACCAGCCCGAGGGCCGGCTAGGGGCCTAACATGACTGTGGCCGCCTAGGACCAGCCCGAGGGCTGGCTAGGGGCCAGACATGACTGTGGCCACCTTGGACCAGCCCGAGGGCCGGCTAGGGGCCTAACATGACTGTGGCCGCCTAGGACCAGCCCGAGGGCCGGCTAGGGGCCTAACATGGCTGTGGCCGCCTAGGACCAGCCCGAGGGCCGACTAGGGGCCTAACATGACTGTGGCCGTCTAGGACCAGCCCGAGGGCCGGCTAGGGGCCTAACGGACTGTGGCCGCCTAGGACCAGCCCGAGGGCCGGCTAGGGGCCTAACATGACTGTGGCCACCTAGGACCAGCTCGAGGGCTGGCTAGGGGCCTAGCATACTTGTGGCCGCCTAGGACCAGCCCGAGGGCCGGCTAGGGGCCTAACATAGCTGCCTCGGGGTTTCTCACGCCGATCCAGGAGTTTGACTCGGGGCCGCCTAATGCACAAGACTTGAACCTCCAGAGGTTTCTCGTGCTGGTCCGGGGTATCTGTGTCTTTTGGGCTGCCGAGGTCCTTTTGAAACCCCAAGGGGTGACCCGAGAGTCATTGTGGTGGGACTATGCTCGGGAGCCTTTAACCCCAGAGGGTGACCTGAGGGCACTTTAATGGGGCGAAAATAAAACAGCCTTGGGGGTTTTGCGACCGGCCCGGGCGTTGACTTGGGGCCGCTGAGACCACAGGGCTTGAACCACCGGAGGTTTCTCGCATCGGTCCGGGGTGTCTATGATCTTGGGACCACTAAAGTCATTTTGAAAATATCTCGGGGGTCGCTCGGCCGGTCCGGGAGTTTGACTCGGAGCCGCCGAGACCATTGGACTTGAACCATCTCGGAGGTTTCTTGCACCGGTCCGGGGGTGTCCTTATGATCGCGGGGCTACCGAAAAACTACCTTGGCGGTCGCTTGGCCGGCCCGAGTGGTTTTTGAGAAATTGAATAAAAAACTTTTTTTTCTTGTACAACATTGCCATAGGGGTTCAGCTTAGGGCCACTTAGGACACAGGGCTTGAACCTCCGGAGGTTTCTTGTGCTGGTCCGGGGTGTCTGTGTCCCTTGGGCCGCTGAGGGGTTAGGAAGTCAAATAGAAATCTATTGGATTATAAAAAGAAACTTTGTTCTCAGAGTGTGGTATACTTAGCTTTCGAGCCTTTTTGCCTTTGCATCATGTTTGGTGTCAGCGTCGATTAAGGGCTTGGAAGCTTTTCTTTGGAGAAATTGGTCTCCTGCTGCTGACCTGGGTACTTCAGCCCGCTAGTGGTCTGTCCCTCAGGAAATCGGGTCCATTGGAACGGAGGTGCCATTGTCCTCGCTTGGGCGTCATCGCTTGTCCATTGTTGAGGATGCTAACTCTTCCCTCATCAGATGCCCACCAGCATCATTTAGTATATGAGAGTTTTTTTTCTTCTGGATGCTGAGGCTCTACCACTTGCGGTCGCTTTGTTTCCCTACTTTTGGATGTCAGTTTTTTCTTCTGGACACTCTCCCTGTTAGTTTCTTCTTTCTCCGAAATCTGGTTCCCCTCCTCAGGTAACTGGGAACAATCCTCAGAAACCTTCAATTGTTCAAAATCTTCTTCAATGTTATGCGTATGGGGTAAATCCTTTGCAAGCTCTCCCACCTCCTCTACAAGCTTGTGTCTACGTACACATGATATGAGCTCATCCCGCTTTCGATCCAGAGTTTCACGTCCTGACTCCTCTTTCATAGCTTTCTGCCCTTGCGCAGTATTTTTCCTTTGAGAGAATTGGTCACCCTCAGTGCTGGAATCTGAGAGCAGCTGGAATCGAATCCGCCAGAGGGCTCGGGCTCGGTTTGGCTCTTGGGTGCAATAGATAGGAAGAGAGAGAGACAAAGCCCTTTTGTCTTCATCTTTCATCTTACATTAATTGCATCAACACCTCTTGGCCTACTACCACCAAAAATCAAAATGCCTACAAATGCTTGAAGTGATGGGCCATGGATAATGTCCCAAGTTTGCCCCTTTTTGGAAATTATTATGCTGACCATGTTGCAATCCACCTCCGGCTGTTTGTTGAGCCTTTAATTGAGCTCCTCTGGCCGCTGGTACTGTCCATCCAGATGCTTCTTTAGGATTAAGATCTTTCCCAGATGGCTCAGAAGATGAGCAATGAGAGGAGCGGCAGCTTGAGCGGGGGGTAGGAGACTGCAATCTCCTGAAAGCTTCACGATGGTCTTTTCCTGCTCAGTGCGATGTGGATTCCCCCAGCATGATTGGTGAAGACCTTCGGCACGTGCGTCACCACCATGACTATTTTAGAGGGGACAAAGACTTATAGATCAGGGAGACAAAGCTCTCTTTCCTTTAGCACAGCTGCCCCCTACCTGGCGCGCCAATTTGTTGATGCCCGATCACTTTGAGTCGGCATCCTTGAGCGTCGACCGTTCCTCTACAGAAATATCGAAGCCCTTCCTTTGTCTTCAAAGCCTACAAGAAGTCCCAGCCGGGTATTCCGGTGGGGACCCTCCAACGCTCAAGTTAGTGCTCCGGGCAACAGCCGTGAGCTTGAGAAAGCTCGAAAGAGAAAAAGAGAGAGGCTCAAAATGAGCGTGTTGAGTTTCTTAGAGTTACCTCTTCTTACCTAATTTGTTTACCTTTATACGTGTAACTTGCTTGAGAGGTTTGGGTTTTTGTCCTCTAGTGGGAATTGAGCCACGTGGGTCCTCATGATGGACCATGACTTTTGGGCTTATCTGATCTGAGTGGTTGGGGGTGTCATGATGATTAAGGACTTTTGGTAGATAAAATGTCAGGATTAATATCTGTGTGACTTGAAGTGCTGCCACATGTCGAAGCTTTTATGAAGACACTTCTTCTTAGTGGCATGTCAGAGCTGCAGGCATTGTCTTTTAGTGACATATCAGAGCTAAAAGCATCGTCCTACCTCATGCAAGTCATGATTTCATCCGTAGATCGAGTGTGCACAGCTGGCCTTTTCTGGTACATTAATCTTGAATATTTATTTCCAGAGTCCTTGTTTAGTCTCCATGAGTCCCTTCTTGAATTAAATAAAGGCTAATAGTACCCTTGGACCCATAGGCCACTCAAGGATGCCTCTGGCTCATGCATATGCCACCTGACACATGGAGAAGCTATATCTCCCCTTCATCCAATTCTATTGCCTGGAGTTGGCCCATGGTGAGCTATGGAGACCGTACCCTCTACCTGGTGTGTAGAGTTAGAAGGTCCACGGAAGGTCGCGGCCATTGGGCGAGGGGCCACCGTGGATGGCCGCTGGGAGGAGCTTACTGGCTGGGAGAAGCAGGCCGCCTAGGGATGCTGGTGGCCGCCTAGGGCCTCTGCTCCACAAGGCCGTTGCTGGCTGAGGCCGAGAAGGCATCTGTGGGACCTGGGTCCGGTGAGGTCGCCTAGGATTGCTCTTGGCCGCCGTCATAGGAGTGTCGGGGCCATCTGGGATTGCTCGGGGCCGTCTAGGCTGCTCTTGGCCACCGTCATGGGAGTGTCGAAGCCGTCTAGGATTGCTTGGGGCCATCTAGGCTGCTCTTGGCCGCCGCCGTCATAGGGGTGTCGGGGGCCGTCTAGGATTGCTCGGGAGCCGCCTAGTTGGGAGAAGCTTTCGGACCGCCTTGGATGAAGATGGGTCCTAAAGTTATTATCGAAGTACCCTTACGTGCATGCATGGGGCCAAAAAGGGAGTCAACCCATAAATGCACATGGCCTTTATAAGACCATAAATGCCCTAGGGAGCCATCGTCGTGGTGGCATTGGGAGTCTGAAACCGAAGCCGCCTAGAAAGGCTGCCTAGGATGGCCATTGAGGAAGGCCGCTTAGGACTGCCGCTTAAGATGGCCATTGAGGAAGGCCATGGAGGAAGAGGAGGCCGGCTGGGAGGACCGTTGAGGAAAAGGCCGCTTAGGATGACCGTTGAGGAAAAGGCCGCATAGGACTGCCATCTAGAATGGCCATTGAGGAAGGCCGTTGAGGAAAAGGCCACTTAGGACTTCCTCCGCGGTCTCTCTCTCCTCGTGGTCCATGACTTGAATGCTCTCTAATAAATGCCTTGGAGCGAGGGCCTTTATAAGACCTATAAATGCCTCGGCACATAAATGCCATTGAGAAGGCCGTTGAGGAAGAGGCTGCTTTAGATGAAAGGCCGCTGAGGAAGGCCGCCTTGCTGCCTAAGATGAAAGGCCGCCTAGAATTGTTGAAGAAGGGCCACCTAGGATTGCTGTTGAGGAAGGCCGCCTAGGACTATCGCCTAAGATGAAAGGCCGCCTAGAATTGTTGAGGAAGGGGCCGCTTAGGATTGCCGCCTAAGATGAAAGGCCGCCTAGAAAGGCCGCCTATGGCCATTGAGGAAGACCACCTAGGATTGTTGAGGAAGGGGTTGCAATAGAGAGCAAAGCTGCGGACGAAATTAAATGCCCACAGCGTCCTTGAAGAGAAAATCTAGTAGGCCAGCGAGGCCGCCTAGGACTAAGCCGCTTAGAAAGGCCGCCGAAGATGACCGTCTAGAAAAATTGTTTGAAAATTTTATTTTTATTGCCCATGGCCCTGTTAACTGGTCCTATCAGTCACCATCAAATATCTAGTGTTTGACCTCCACCCTACTCTCACCAACCTTCTCTTCTAATATTAGAAGATATTGTTTCATAAATCAAAAGATTTTATCTTGATATCACCTTACAAGGCATATGATTTCTAAGTTTTAAATACATGAGCATATAAGTATCTTATGTTAACATTTTTTATTGTCAAACTAGATTACTAGAAATTTAGGTGGAAAATATATTAAAATTTAAAAATACTCCTATTTTGTAAAGTGAAAAGAAACTAAAGTATAGCAATAATTTTAAATATAATAATTATGTATTATACAAAAATAATAACTAATTATATTATTTTAGTACAAATAATTATTTAAAATATATCACTATAATTATTTATTATAAGTCAATAATTATTATAAATATTTAATATAATTCAATATTACAAAATTTTATGATTAATATTGTATATTAATAATTAATTTATAATATTATATTAATAATAATAACTGTATTTATATATTATTAATATAAAATATATATCCATAATATGCCCTATTTATTATATTATAAAATAAATATAATATGAAATAATAATGTAATATTTGATATTATTAAATTATATTAACTATATGATATATTTAGATATTAATATGTTGGTATAAAAATATTATATAATTACAATAAAAATTATATAAAAATAATTAATTTTTATATAAATTTGATGTAATAATTTTATTGTTTATATTATATATAATAAAAAATAATTAAATTTTTGATACAATATATTATATTATAAACGGTGTATATTACTTATTTACATGTTTCATAAAACATTTATACATAATTAATTTATAGTTAATACAATCTAAGTGAGAAGCTTTTTTTTATTTGAAAATTTTGGTATTCTATTTCCAACAACCGACAATCTCACATTACCATCACCTTTGATGGTAATCATATTACCATATTTATGATAATATGATTCTTATGGGTGTCTCAAATACCTAAATTGAAGCTTGGATTTGCTAAATCAAATACGAGGATCTTAAATATTTATGTAGGATGCTTGGTAATTTTTCAAAACTCCACGAATTGAATACCTTAAGGTTCCTCATCTCCTTTTATTATAAAAGTCTATCTTCCTTTTATTTCATGTCTAACTAACTTCTATCTAAGTGCATTGAGAACGACCGACTTTGTATATTCCTTAAGCCGGGAGACTTCTGCCCTTCTCTGTTGCAGCAAATAATGTATTCTGATCTTTCTGGGCTGATTCACACTAGACAAGTGTAATCGTCCGTCTCTACCCAAAAAAAACTATTTCAATTTGTACTCAATACTATTAAAAAAAGAAAAGGATAACAAACGAAACAAAAAGGATGAAGATTTAAATGATAAAAAGTATGAAAACTCTATTTTATTTATCATTTCTTGAGAAACCAAAAAACATATAGTGTAATTTATTTCATAATTCCATTGAAAAATCTTTTATAAATCATTCAAGAACTTGATGATGAAAATATCATGAAATGCAAATTTTGAAGTGGAGAGAGAGAGAGAGAGAGAGAGGATGATGAGAATACTAACGATGGGAAGAATGAGAAAGAGTTCTTTTGAGGCAGAGGATTAAAAAAGGGGCATAAGATATGTACCCATTGTAACAATGGCCAAGGACACAAAAAATCCATCCCTTTTTTAGTAGTTAAAGCTACTAAAATTAAAATTAATTATAAAAATCTAAGAAAATTTTAATTTCTATCTCAAATCAAAGACATCAATTTCAAAAATATGAACCATCCCAAAAAAAAAGTTAATGAAGCTATTTTTTGTAATAATTAATAGTTGTCAAGCCCTTGATAGTATCTTTCCCCAAAATTAATAACTTGAAATGAGCCCAATTTTTTATTAATAGTTGTTTTCCCTTTTTAGTCTTTGAATTGCAATAATATAAACCAAGTCAGACTATGCATTTTTTAAGAAAATAAGTGGATTGTTATGTTTTGGTCTTTTTACCTTGGAAATTCATAATATTGATTTTGAATTCAACTAATTTGTGCAAAAGCTAATTTAAGAAGATTGCATATCTTTTCTCCATTTAGACTAGCATAATCTAATTAATTATAATCACAGTTGTTTAGCTTCTAGAAAATAATTATGATAATTATTTGGCTTTTCTAACTATTTGAAGTTAGCTTTATACATTTTTACTCGCTAATTATTTCTATTTGGGACTATCTTTTATGTTAAATTTTATATCTAATGATGTTAATAGAAGAAACAATGTAAACGAAGAAAGAGTACATGTTTGACTCTAATTATCATTCATATCCCGCAAAAAAAATATTATTTTTAAAATGATTTCTATTTTTATTTTTTATTATGCTAAACATTTATATATAATCAATTAGTTTTTAAGAGTTGTTACGTTACACATTGTAGTGCATTTTGATACTCAAACATAAGATAGCTTTTGATACTTAAACATAAGATATCAAATACTTTATAAGAGCATATAAATCTAAAGAATATGGGCGTCACTCAACCAAATTTCAGCTATCCTAGTTTTATTTATACTCTTTGTAGTATAACCTTAAGATAATGAGTTTGGAGTAGGGTTATAAACGGATCAGGTCATACTTAATTCTAATTCCATCTAATTTCATATTTATGTTGTGATTTAGGAGCTAGACCCAATCCATTTACTGTTTGGGTTAAGTCAAATCGAGTCCATAGAAAAATTTTAAATCCAATAAATCATTCAAGTCAATTAAGGGTCAAGTATGACCTATATCTAATTTAAAATATTTGGTTTGGATGACATTAAGTTAGGTCTTATTTCTATTTGAATAAGACATCTAACTATTTATTTAAGTTAGAATCTAGTAGTTGATTTAGATTCATTATAAATTTTAAATAAGAATTAAAAGAACCAACTTAAACTTAAATTTTTATTCAAAAATATTTAATTATATCCAAGAAAATGATTATATGTAAGTTTATAAATTATAATTTTTTAAATATTTATTGATATACTTAAACATATTATAAATAAGAATCTACTAGAACAACGAATGAAATATAAATATTTAGATATGATTAAGTAAAAATAGATGAGAAGAGATCTAGTTGTTAATACGAAAAGAAAAATTAGTTTAAATATAAGTTATTTAATAATTGATAAAGATAATTGGAGGGAATAAAAGTAAGATTTATATAGCTAATATGCATGAATAGGCCTGAATCGGGTTCGGGGTGATCTAGTCAAAAAAATACAAGATCTAGATCTGATCTAGAATTTAGATTGACTCTAATTTTTAAATCCAATTTGATCCATAGGTCTTTAAATATAGAATAGGCCGAAATCAAGTCGTCAAACCAACCCATTGTATGCGAGTGGCCTAATTCATCTCCTTACAAGTTACTAAACCATTTTATTGAGATTACAATATATTCAATTTTATATATTAAGCCTCCTTGCAAAAAAAAGTGATAATAACTATTATACATATGTTTATATTATCCTCGGTGGATCATGTCCATACTTAAAATTGATAAAATGATGATTTTATCATATAGAATAAATTAGTTTTCAGATTTATATGTCATGATAATTTTAATGTAATTTCCATATCTATATAGGACTTGAGTTCTAGTTTTTGTATTTATAGTAGATCCCTCTTCTATATAAGCACATATAATCTTAGCTTTTAAGATGACTCATGCTTGGAATTTGGTTCAAAGGGGGACTTGTGTTAGCCCTAAGGGAACCTTGGTCTTAGGGTAAACTTAGGTAATTTAGAGAGCTACCGAAAAAGCTCAAAAGAAGATCTTATTGGTTGCAAGCAAGCTTGAGAATTTGTGAGAAAAAGTTTCTAATGAAAAAACAATCCTTATAATTTTAGAGTTTTGGTGAAGAAGAGTCCTTGTGGTCTTCGAACATTCTTCATAATGAACTCTTAACTCATAGATGCAGACCAATAGGTTGAATCATGTAAATTTCTACGTTTACTTTTTTTTTTTTTAATTTTACTTTTTATTTTTATTGTTAATCTCTCCCTCTATGCACCCTCTATCATAACAAACTGATATCTAAGCTTTTTTTTTTTTTGCACGCCTCCATATCATAATGCATATCAACAAAACCTATAGCTTCTCTCATCCATCTATTTTAACAACATAGTATCCCAATAATAAGTTTCTTGTTATTTGTCTCCTAGGACTTATTTGGTTGGAGAGAAAATAAAAAGAAGTAGAAAGAAAAACTTTTCTTCCTCTCATGTGTGGGTTACTACTGGGTTACATCCATTTTTCTCTTTTCTACTAGAAAATAAAAATCATAGAAAAAATAGTATTTACTTTTTTTTTTTTCATCCTCTTTTCTCTCGTTTTAGGAAAACCTTTTTATAATTTATTTTTCAAAAAACGTAAAATGAGGGCCCAGATCTGATCATCAAATAGGCTTTATAAAATTGTCTTGCTATATTTCCTAACCTTAAAAAACCTTCCAACATTAACGAAGCAATCCAACAGCTGATACTACCGTAACGTAATTAGCCAAGTCAATAAACCATCCATCTTGCTATCGGTTTCGGATCTTAAACTATCATAACCTGATCCGATAAGTAGTCGGATCCTGCATGATCGGTTTACCGGATCTTAACTCAAATGTCACCCAACGGCCTCCCGCCAAACCGAAGCTCTAAAAGCGGCACCCCCAACCCCGCGTTTCCCCCGCCACCTGTAGACCATCCTACGCTCCTGCTGCGCCGACTACCACCGTCAGCTCCCTCGTCGTCGATGGCCTCTTAGGCAAGCCCCTCGCCCTCCGTCTCCTCGTCGAGCTCCTCGCCTCCCCGAGTGCCTCCCCTCCTCGCCCTCCTCCTCTCCCATATCTCTACATCCGCCTCGCTCCCGCCTTCACCACCTTCCTCTGCAAACTCCTCATCCGCGCCTTCTCCTCCCAGGCGAATCCCTCACCGCCTTCTCCCTTCTCCTCCGCCGTGGTGGCTTGTCCATCCTCGGCCGCTTCACCTTCCCCTTCCTGGCCAAGGCCAGCTCCAATCTCAGTTTCTCCTTCGAAGGCCTGCAGATCCACTCCCAGGCGCTGAAACGCGGGTTTCAATCCGACGTCTGTGCTGTAAATATCTCAGCATATATTATGTTCTTGTCGGGACATGGCTTCGGCTTAGAAGCTCTTCGATTCCAGCTCCGGGGCATTGGATGTCGTGTCTTGGATCACGATTATCGATGAATATGCAAAACCCGGGCAATGGAGGTCGTCAAGGGGGGGCTTTTTTTTTTAAAATAACGCCGGTGAGAAATGAGGTGTCTTGGAGCGCAATCTTTTCGGGTTTTTCAGGAAAGGGTGAGCTGGACGTGGCTCCATCCTCGTTTGATGGTATGCCAATTGGGAGGAACATTGTGACTTGGAAGCTGTTTGACAAGATGCCGATGAGGAAAGTGGTGTCGTAGAATTTGATGGCTTCACGGTATGCTCTGAATTAGTAGATGGATTTGGTGTGAGAGAGTTATTTGATCTAATGCCAGAAAGAGATGTGGTTTCTTAGAGCTGCATGATTTCGGGCTACGCATAAAGTAACCGGTTCATGATGGCACTGCAACTCTTTAAAACAATGCAATTGGAGTAGAGTAGAGCGGAAACCCAATGAAATCATGATGGTCAGTGTGCTCTCAGCTTGTGCACACCTTGAAGCTTTTGGTCGGGGGAACTGGTTCCATGCGACAAGAACCAGGTGACTTTAGATGATGACTATAATCTAGGTGCTGCATTGTTATGTATGCCAAATGTGGAAGCATGTAGACCACGGCTAAATTCTTGCATGCCTTGGCTACAAAGAATGTTTCCAGCTGGAGTGCCTTGATCATAGGGTTAGTGATTAATGAGGTAGCTTATGAATCTCTTGAAGACTTTGAGTTGATGCAGAGATCAGGGACAAAACCCAATGACATAACCTTTGTGGGGGTGTTAACTGCATGTACTCATGATGGGTTGGTGGATGAATGACGAAGGTACTTTGAGAATATGTCAAAGGCTTATGGGGTTCAGCTGGTTATGAAGCATTATGATTGCATAGTTTATTTGTTGGGCCGAGCAGGTTGTTGGAAGATGCAGAAGGGATCGTTAGAAGTATGCCGCTGAAGTCAGATGCAATGGTTTCAGGTGCTTTGTTTGGTGCTTGTGGGATTCACAGAAAGGTTGGACTTGCAGGTAAAGTGAGGAGTCATGTTCTCAACTAAAGCCTCAGTAATTTGGTCGTCATGTTCTACCATCTCATATTTATCCTGCTGTTGTAGATCAGATGAGGGGTTAATTGTAGCGGAGTGGCATCAAGAAAGAGCCAGGGTCTAGTTCTGTTGAATTAGATGGAGTTGCTTCTGAGTTTGCTGCAGGGGATTTCTCCCATCCAGAGGCCAGAATGATGCATTCCTGGCTAGATGTAAAGGGGTGAAAGCTAAGACCTGAAGATATTCTGTTATATTTTGGAGAGGAAGATAAAAGAGGTATGCTTCTCGAGGCACAGTGAGAAGTTTGTTTCAGCATTTGCCTTGTGGTATGTGAAGTGCTTATGGATATGTGGAGACTGCCATTTATTTATAAAGCATGTGTCAAGATTATACTCAAAAGAAATTGTTGTGAGCGCAAGGATTATTGGTGGTATCAAAGCATTGCTGAAACCCATATTTTGTCGGAAGAGTTGCAATAAATTTCAAGATTGTGTTTGGTGGCGCCTACTGCTGCTAGATGGCTCCATTCTGCTTATGTGCTTTGAAGTTTAAGATGCTCTTTTAACCCACAGAAGGAGCCCAGATGCATAACTGCCCTCACCAAGAGGCAATGATATCAATATCTTTTGCTGATCTTTCATCAAATAGTTTACTACAGTCAAGGATGATCAGCTTGGACAGATGAAGGATTTTACGTGGTACCTCATCTCTAGAAAGCTGCTAACATCTTTAAGATGCCTTTGAGAGATTTACAGTTCCTGGGAACGGGGTTAGCGATGAAGTCTCGAGAAGAGTGTGCTAGTTTTGAGGAGGAAATGACTATGAGGTGATACTCTCAATGACCTAATGTTTGATCATCCATTGTGGATGTTGATATCAATGAATGGTGTGTTATATATATCTATATGGTTTTATTTAATTTATGAGTTGTTGTCGTTATTTAATATCAAAGGGCAATATTGTCATTAGTTGCTTGGTGTCGATTGATGGAACTGCCATCTTGCGGTTATAAGAGAATGGTCCCAACCTTTCGTAGAAGTTTCATTTTAGGTATTATTAAAATAGGATCATCCATCAATCCTTATAGAAGAGGAAAAACTACGAAAAGGTAGAAGATCTTTCTTAAATCAAAATACAGAAATGTCAGATATGTTTGATTCAAAGGTATATCTAATTTAATATTTATATAAATGATTCATGGTGATTTTGGGTCTCAATTCTATCAAATTGGTATCAGAGCCAACCATGAATCCTTTAATTTTGGTTTTCTTAAATGTCAGCCTTCCGTTAAATTCTTTTTCCCACTACGGTTTGTTATCTTGCTTGATTCCTGGGGAAAACACACGGAAAAGGAAAGAGGACAAAGGGGTTATCAACAAAAATGGCCATTCCTCTCCAAGAACCCACATTCTCCGGGTTGGGGATTTCATTCCTTTTCATTTGTATTAATTGATACGGAAGAGAAAAGAGGAGAGGGGTTATCAACAAAAATGGCCATTCCCTCTCCAAGAACCCACATTCTCTGGGTTGGGAATTTCATTCCTTTTCATTTGTATTAATTGATTATTGAATATGATAGTTCATGATTTATATGAGGAAATAAATCATCATAATCCAAGGCACCAATATTATTAAATTATATTGATTAATGTTCACCAAAGTGACTTAATTGATTCAATTTATAATAATAATAGAGTTGGTGTTTAGAGAGATAAACAATGGTCAAGCCCAAAGGTGGATCATTGAGTTTGTTCATCTAAACAAATTGGGGTAATTAATGTATTTGCTATGATTATTATTTTTTCTCTCAAAGGAATTAATTTTTAATTATATCTTTTATGATAGCCCCAATTGGTGAATAATGTTTTCACTAGTGGGAGACTAACATATATATAGTTTTGTCCCAAAGGACAAATTATTGTATGTGATGTTGATTCCATTCAGAATTAATTGTTATGAGTTATGTTGATTAATTCTGAAAAATTTAGTTGACTTCCCCCATCAATTAAATTGTTTAATTATGTGGCCTTATTATTTATTGTATGTGATGCTTATTTAGTGATGTTATTTATTTTCAGTTGGTTTATTACCGTGTGTGAAGGCCTTGACTAGGTCTAATTTCTTGGACTGGAAAGATGAAGTATTGATTAACTTAGGGGTAGGAGACTTGGACTTAGCCTTTAGAATGGATGAGCCACCTCACCCATTGTCACTAGTGGTCCAGAGGTGAAAAGAGAATGGGAACGGTGGAGAGATCTAACCGTTTAAGCCTAATGTACATAAAGAATAATATTCCTAAATACATTAGGGGAGCCATTCCTGATGCACCATTGGCTAAGGACTACCTTAAAGCCTTAGAGGAACACTTTACTGTTTCCACCAAATCACTGGCTAGCACTCTAATGACACAATTAGTGACTATAACCTACGATGGACATAGTGGGGTTAGAGACCATATCATGAAAATGACTGATATTGCAAGTCAATTAAAGAATCTGGATATGGAAGTTAATGACTCATTTTTAATCCACTTCATTATGAACTCTCTTCCTGCACAGTTTGTGTTTTCAAAACTATCTATAATGCACAAAAGGAAAAGTGGAAGCTGACAGAATTAATTGGCATGTGTGCTCAAGAGGAAGAGTGACTCAAGTCGAGTAAGCTCGAAGAAGCACATTATGTGGGTCAGAAATCAGTCACTAATAAGAACAAGAGTAAAAAATATAACAAATATGGGATGACACCAAGACCAATACTAATTCTGGATCCAGTCGAGTACATAAGACAAAAGGAAAGAAGCGAGTATAGTGTTTCTTTTGTAAGAAACAAGGCCATCTCAAGAAAGATTGCAATAGTTATAAGAATTGGTTAGCAAAGAAAGGTAGTACCCATTGTTAGTATATTTAGAATCTAATTTAGCCACTGTTCCATCAAATACTTGGTGGATTGATTAGGAGCCACTATTTATATTTCCAATTCTATGCAGGAATTCATAAGGAGCCAGAAGGTCAAACCAAACCAAAGGATGCTCATAATGGGTAATGGGTTGAAGCTCCTATTCGAGCTATTGATGTAGTTCACCTAGTCCTTGATAGTGGTTTTATCCTTATTTTAGATGATGTACTCTTGTTCCTTCTATGTCTAGAAATCTCATTTCTGTATCAAAACTTGACAAGTTAAACTATGAATTTTATTTATGTAATGTACTCTTTCCTTGTTTTATAATTCTAAATTTGTTGGTTCAGAATCCTTGAGTGATGATCTTTACATGTTGAACATTGATCCATCATTTTCTCAGTCTCTTTTATCTTTGAATGTGAGTACCAAGCGTAGTCTTGTTAACATTCATTCTTCAATGTTGTGGCATAAACGTTTAGGCCATATTCCAGAGCAAGACTAGAAAGGTTGGTCAAGGAGGGAGTGCTGAACACATTAGATTTTTCGGACTTTGGTTTTTGTAATCATTGTGCTAAAGGTAAAATGACAAGTCTAGAAATAAGAGTGCTACTAGAAGTAATGAGCTTTTAGCTCTTATTCATACTGACATTTGTGGCCCATTTCATACCACTACCATTAGTGGTAAGAAGTATTTCATAACATTTATTGATGATTACTCTCGCTATGGCTATGTGTATTTGATTGGTGAAAAGGCAGAGGCACTTGATGTATTTAAAATTTATAAAATAGAAGTTGAGCGTCAGCTTGACAAGAAAATTAAGGTTGTATGATCTGATCGTGGTGGTGAATACTATGAAAGGTACGATCAAATAGGTCGTAATCCAGGGCCATTTGCTAGATATCTACAAGAGTGTGGTATAATTGCTCAATACACTATGCCAGGTATACTTAAGCAAAATGGTGTATATGAAAGAAGAAATCGTACTCTTATGGATATGGTGAGGTTTATGATGAGTCATTCTGATTTACCAGAATACTTGTAGGGTGAAGCTTTAAAGACTGTTGCCTATATTTTGAATAGAGTGCCTTGTAAGGCAGTTTCTAAGACACCTTTTAAATTATGGACAGGTAGAAAGCCTAGTCTTAATCATTTCCGTGTTTGGGGTTGTATAGCAAAAGCTAGACTATATAGTCCACATGAAAGAAAACTTGATCCCAGAACAGTATCTTGTTTATTTGTTGGATATCCAGAAAGGTCAAGGTTATAGATTTTATTGCTCATCTAATAGTACCAAATTGATTGAAACTTTAAATGCTAGGTTTATTGAGAATGATTCCCATAGTGTTGGTATGGAGTCCAGACACGTGGTACTTAAGGAGGACCATAATTCGGATTCACTTCTTCAAAATAATATTTATTTTCCAACAGTTACCATGCAAGAAAGTGATGAAAGTACCAAGAGTCTGATGAACTTGTACCTCACATGGAGACTGAAATAAATCCTGTCTCAATAGAACCAATAGTTAATTTGCCATTAAGGAGATCACAAAGAGAAAGAAAGAATGCTATACCATATGACTATGTAGTTTATCTACAAGAATGTGATTTTGATATAGGTGAAGAAGGTGACCCAATGTCATTTTCTGAAGCCAAAGATAGTATTCATGCTTCTAAATGGTTTGATGCAATGAAAATTGAGTTGACCTCTATGTATAAAAATGAAGTCTAGGATCTAGTTGACTTACCTGAAGGAGTCAAACCCATTGATTGCAAGTGGGTATTTAAAACTAAAAGAGACTCCAAGGTAAAGTTGAAAGATATAAGGCCAGATTAGTTGCTAAAGGTTTTACTCAACAAAAGGGCATTGACTATAAAGAAACATTTTCTTTTGTGTCAAAGAAAGATTCTTTCAGGATTATAATAGCATTGGTAGCTTACCTTAATCTAGAATTGCATCAAATGGATGTTACTACTGCATTTCTAAATGGTTCCTTGTTTGAAGATGTCTATATGGTTCAGCCAAAAGGTTTAAGTCTGAAGGCAAGGAACATTTAGTTTGCAAACTTAAGAAGTCCGTTATGGGTTAAAACAGGCTTCAAGGCAATGGTATTTAAAGTTTGATGAGGTAATAAGATCTTATGGTTTTGAAGAAAATAAAATTGATGAGTGCATTTATCTAAAAGTCAGTGGGACCAAATTTATTTTATTAGTATTGTATGTTGATGATATACTACTTGCTAGTAGTGATCTAGGAATGATACATGAGACTAAACGGTTCTTATCTCAAAATTTTGAGATGAAGGATCTTGATGAGGCTTCTTTTGTTCTTAGCATAGAAATTCACCGAGATAAGTCTTGTGGACTTCTTGGATTATCACATAGAACCTATATTGATAGATTCTCAAAAGGTTCAACATGCAAAATTGTAAAGGGGAAATGCGCCCATTGTTAAGAGAGATAAATTTAAAAAGTTTCAATGTCCGAGAAATAACCTAGAGCAGGAACAAATGAAAGGCATTCCATATGCTTTGGTAGTTGGAAGTCTTATGTATGCTCAGGTGTGCACATGGCCAGATATAGCATTTGCTGTCGGGACGCTAGGAAGATATCAAAGTGATCCTGGTTTGGTTCATTGGAAAGCGGCAAAGAAAGTTTTAAGATATCTGCAACAAACAAAAAATTATATGCTCACATACAAAAGGACCGACACACTTGAAGTGATGGGTTATACGAATTCTGATTTTTCTGGTTGTCCATATAGTAAAAAATCCACTTCAGGTTTCATCTTTTTGATGGCTGGAGGAGCGATATCATGGAAAAGTATGAAACAAACTTTGACAGCTTTATCAACCATGAAGTTAGAGTTCATTGCTTGTTATGATGCCACTTCACAAGCACTTTGGTTATGAAATTTCATCTTAGGTCTTCAAGTGGTTAATTTTATTTCTTGACCATTGGTGATTTTCTGATAACTCTGCAGCAGTTATGTTTTAAAAGAATAACAAGAGTTCAGGAAGGTCAAAGCATATTGATATTAATATCTTGTTGTTAGAGAGAGGATTCATAACCAGCTAGTGTCAGTTGAGCACATTGGTACACGACAGATGATTGCCGATCCCATGACTAAAGGTTTGCCATCTATGTTGTATAATGAGCATGTTGCTCATATGGGTCTTATTAATTCATTTGATGTTTTTAGTTAGTGGGAGTTATGGTAATGGCTTGGTTTCTGACACTTTGTATTTGTGATCACATTTTTTATCCTCTTTTATATAGCATTTTTCATATTGGTGCACGTGTATGGATATTTGTTTTGTCTTATTTGTAAGACGTGGCGTTCTTAATTGAGACATTGTTGGACCAAAGCATGGCATACTTTTCTTTTGTCGGCTAATGTACATGTGTTATTGTCATTTTATTTTACTTGGATAAATTGTTTATCAATTTATAAAGGCCAAGTGATGTCCTTGTTAAATGATAAACGCATAAAATTAAATAAAACCAAGTGGGAGAATGTTATATATATCTATATGGTTTTATTTAATTTATGAGTTGTTGTCATTATCTAATATCAAAGGGCAATGTTGTCATTAGTTGCTTGGTGTCAGTTGATGGAACTGCCACCTTGCGGTTACAAGAGAATGGTCCCAAACTTTCGTAGAAGTTTCGTTTTAAGTATTATTAAAATAGGGATCATCCATCAATCCTTATAGAAAAGGAAAAACTACGAAAAGGTAGAAGATCTTTCTTAAATCAAAACACAAAATGTCAATTATGTTTGATTCAAAGGTATATCTATTTTAATATTTATATAAATGATTCATGGTGATTTTGGGTCTCAATTCTATCATGATGATAAGGCACTCCAGATAAGGCACTCCAGTATGTGCTCTTTTTGGGTTGCTGAAAGCTTCATCTCTTGTTCGTAAGTACACAAGTGGCTAAGTATCTTGTTACTGAAGTCGGGAGAGAAACTTTATGACAAATAATGCTTTCAGTGTTGATTGTTTTTGGGCTACTTTGGACCATTCAAAACCAAGGTACCAGATGTTTTGAATAGCAAAATAAGGTCTGCTTTGCAGCTTAAAAGTCAGCATGAGACAATACAATTCCTTGAAATTTTTTGAAGCTGCAAAGAGATGATGCATCTTTACAAAAAGCAATAATATAAATCTTGACAAATGCAGAATCTTGACCAAAAGCAATATATATATCTTGACAAGAATCCCGGGACAAATAAATTTTGAGGCTTGATCTCTGGCACAGTGAGAAGATTGCGATTTTCTTTTTTTTGAGTTCAGGAAAGCTGCTTTTCATGCTGCTGAAATATCAAATTGTCAATGTTGAGCATTGCTAGATCAAACATCTTAAGGTGATGATTTTGTTCGTAGCTAGGTTGATATAGCAAACATTTTTGTTATACATTACCTTCAGATGATAAAATTTAATTTTTGGGCATGTCTAATATTCATTTACTCTCTCGTACCTTTTCATCATCTGAATGAATTTCTCCACTAATGACAATGCAATTGTTTGATATTTCTTCACAATAAATCCTTCCGTTTTATACACATACTTCACAGTTCAGCATATTTGATTTACAATGTACATACTTCATCACACCCTTGAGTACAATAAGAGATTGTCAAATTGTCACTCCCACCTAATAAAGCAGAGATTCAGAAGCTGAGTTTGGTAACTCCAAATCACTAGAGGAGATCCTTTGTATCCCTGGAGACGCTTTAGTTTGGCAACAACAGGAATCACAAAATATGTAGTCCAGGTAGTTCCATGTGATGCATTTTTAGAACAATAGAAACCAAGAGTGCTTTTAAAAATCATGTTAAGGGCAGGGATGATAGTAAAAGGAAGCCTGGATCTGTGAAAACTTAATTATGTAGTAGCTCAACTGACCAGTTGTCATCTCAAGCTCCACAACATACATACATACATAGCAACTGCCAACTTCCCTGGCACTGAGAGACAAATGATGCTACAAGCTCTCTTCCAAAATTAAGGTCATTTCTAGACTTCTTCCTTTTCTGAATGCTCAACCGGTGATCCAACAACTTCCTCCAGGGCAGTTGTTTGGTGGGCGTTTTGCAAACTTGCAGAGGCTTCAGAGGTCTTCATCTCATCCCCTGAACCTCATTGCCAGACCTGTCTTGTCTCTTGCTTTTGGAGCCAAACTTATTCAGAAATGAAGAAATACTTGGCCTCTTTCTTTTCCTTGCACCCTCAGCCCAATCATGCAGGGTTGATCTCAGTTGCTTATCAAATATTGCTTCTTTAAACATGTTACCCATCTGCACCATTTAATAGATGTAAACATAAATAAATACATAGATGGAGGCACTGATTATAGGGAAGGCTTGAACAGAAAGGGATGCAATATCGTACCTGAGTGACAATAGCATACAGAGGAAGAGTGCTATAACTGCAAAGCACTTGAACGATCACACTGTCCAAGCGATCAATCTCATTATCAGTTAAAAATGACAGTGTGAGGGATTTTGAAATAGTATGTCTGATCAAAGAAATAATAGTAGCATGCATGCGTTATATTGCACAACAATGGGAGGTAAAAACGGAGTACTCTGAGGTAGCAGCCAACCAATATTATATCTGAAATCTAGCATTCATGAGAAACTAGCAAAAGAGATAGAGAAGTAGAGATTGTTTCATTTATTACCCTATAATGAGTCTGGGGATGATATAGCCAATTTTTTCCATGATGCAGGAGTCAAAGCCATAGGTGCTCTGAGCGTACCGAGATAAATTAGAAACCAAAATGACATTTCAGGTTAGATGTTATCTCAAATTTACTTACCCAGATCCAGAAGAAGAATGCAATCTCAAAGGAATTCTGAAATAAGATGAAATGGATTAAGTAAAGGATGATTCCAGGCCGACGAAACCAGAAATGGTGATCAGATGGCTTCACTCTTGGTGCTTCCTGGTCAGCAGTAGTTTTCACTGCAGCCACTTGAGCCAAACGAGTAATAATGTGTTCCAGCTTTGTACCCACAACAAGAAGAAGCTGAAATTTCCCAAATCATTGAATAGCACAGTACTTTTAACATGACTGAAGCTAAACTAACAGCTTATGCACATAGTTCAGTCAGAACCCAGGAGCACTCCAGGTTTCAGATCAAAGTGAACTATGATTCAGCCTGAGAAGAGCTATTAATAGACAACAGGAAGTAGTTAAATAGTTCCTTGTACTTACTATTAGTGGCAAGAAAGATAACCAGAAATAAGTGTGCCATCCTGGAAAACATTAAATATTCAAATAATCAAATGGCCATCAGTCACTGAAACATAAAGTACGAATTTAAGAATGAGAAATTAAATTCACTTGTGAATATATATACAAATCTGCATAGCTTTCATCAAGGTGGAAAGAAAATAGAAGTTAAACAAAAGCAAACAAAATGTTGCCTTGGTGAGATGACAGAATTTAATGAACCACTTTCATTTTGTGCAGGAGCTTATCAATATCCTCTTTTCATTTCTATTGCAGATGAACAACAACTTTGATGATTTTCTACAAAAATAGATGATGGAAAATCAACTATAACTAAACTGCCTTCCTAAAGCTGTCAAATCTTAGATTGGCATTTGTCCAAGCAATCTGGCGGTGCCCTCCTGGAGTAGAGCAAGTGCACCATAAGGAATTGCCAGTGCTTAACGGAAGGTTTGACTTTTCCTGATAAATAGTGCAGGCTTTATTAAAACTTTTTTTTGCAGGTGCCAATAAATGTTAAAGTTTAAGGATAATGGAACTTTGATTGCTTCTGATTGCAACAAAAGCCGAGAGAGAGAGAGAGAGAGGAACATTTTTAACACATTATTAAGCCATAAAATGATGATGAATTACTAACTATTATTATCCACTGGGACTTCAGGTCTGATAATTGGCAACCCCATCCTCAATGCGTGTGCTGGGAAGAGTTTGAGTTCAAATCCTCACAAAATTGGGATAGGTGGCACACCCAATGGTAATCCCTCTCTCTTGCACACACACAAAAGAGTAAATGTAGTAGCAACTAGCAAGTAAACGATATATATTCAATCATTTTACCAATTCCGATATCTAAATTACAAAGCTAACAGTACAAATATCTAAATACAGACATTTTAATAAATAATATTATATTAGAATAATAATGATGAACTTTATTTATTATTCATCAAGTGTCCAAAGAATTATTTATTTGTAGATGTGATAATGTCAGTGAATTTTATAACCAAGAAGTTGCACAGATACTGTTCTAATAACTGCAATTTTAATCTATAGGACCCAAACAATAAAATGTGTGCTATTTCAGAGCACCAATTTCAGAAGAAAACAATAGAAGTCAAAGATAAGAAAATAACGTATCATTCAAAATCCTACACCAGAGATTTTGACAATCTATATAGTGTTAACAGAATGGAAGCTACAACATACCAGTCACATTCAGCAAAAGGAATACGACAACAAAAAGCCACAGATACCAGCTGCATGTAGAGAAAGTATAGGTTTAGTGAACTGTTATAGAAGGGCTAGAAACAGAATTCTTTTTTATGGACTAGCTACCTGATACCAACAACCATCTTAAAATCATCCTCAAGTGTGCGCATCATGTACTTGTGAAAATCAAAGTTTGTGTTTGAACGGCAGTGTCTCTGGATTTCAAGCAATATGTATAGTCATTGTCTAAAGACAAAATAAATGGGCATGCTATCTGCACTGGCAACAAATTGAGGGAAACAAAAATAAAAAACCAAAAATCACCATTTCCAATAATCAAGGCTTACCATGATAAACCCTGATCTTAGTGCTTTGTAATCTGATTTAGTAACAGAAGCATAAAACTGCTTGAAGAATGACATCTACAATCAAAGATGAAATTAGGAGAGCAATTTCTCAGAATTAAATTATTTCATGAGGATGCAAATTATTCAAGACACATCTATTTGTTTTGAGAACTATTTATTTTCAGTCAATGAAGTGGTACATTAATGTTGGTTAAGAAAAATATGATTGCTGATCAAAAGAAAATACAAAGGAAAAATCATTAACCATGCTTTAGTAAAATATTATGGATTTGTTTTGTGCATAGTTTACTGAACCAGGAACTGGTACCATTTCAATTCCAGCCTAGTACAATATAGTATACCTGGTAAACTATCATAGTTTTGTTTCATCCAAGGTTAACCGTATGAGGAACTAGTACCATTTTAGTATCAGCCTAATATGGTACAGTACAGAGTATACCATACCATTTCAATACTGTTTCGAGATGGTAGAAAGATGGTATGGGGCGCTATGGGCTCCATACCAATTCATAATGGCAAACCATCCCGGTTTTCTACCAGTTCAACTTGGTACGCCCTAAACTGAGTAGTTTAGGATGGTTTAGCATACCTTGGTTTCATCATTCCCCATGTACAAAGTGATTAACAAATTAATAACAAGAATTTATTTGTTTGCAATATAAATATATCAAATCTTTAAGAAGGTTCACAACAATAAATAAAAATAAAAGACTCAAGAGAATCTAGCAATAACATATCTACTGAAACCCAAAAAATCTATTGGGAAAATTTAAAGGATTCTCTATAGTTGCATGGGCTATCATCTAAAAGAAAATGCTCCCAATCTTCCACCGATTGTTTATGCAACTCATCTCAAGATTGCAAGGTATAGATTTCAAGGCATCGACTACCCACAAGGAAAAAAAGTATTCAGGAAAATAAGACATGGATCATAGGATGACCCACCATCCTTAAATACTTGGAAGAAAATTCTCGTTCCCCTAGGTTTACATGAAGTGATTCGATACTAGCAAGTTCAAACAAATAAACTGTAACATCTTATGTATGGTATCTTTTCATAAGTTCATACACCATTATAGCCAAGAAATGACCATTTGGTGTAAGGGTTCAACAAATACATCAATTAAACAGAATGAATTAGCACTCCCATCCCTGTTTGGGGCAGCTGGCTAATAGCAAACAGCTGTTGTTAGCCCCTCCCAGCAGCTGTCCCAAACAGGGCCATAATCAATTATCATACAAAATGAGTGTAGTAACTCACTGTCCAGCTTATAACCATTAACTTTCTCCGAAATCCTGCAGCACGCTCCTCAAAAAACTCCTTGTGAGAATGAGCATGGGTTGATGCTGCGAAAAGATGTCATCACACATCAACATATAAAATGACCACTCATCAGTAAATGTCTATAACAAGTTTAATGGGTTACAAACAACACACAAAACACATTACATTTTTCTTGCTTTGAATTCTCTTTCCTGATTTCATTCTCCCATTGCTTCCATTTTCTGATCTACAGAAGTTACCAAAAAATTGACTCAATTCCTATAGCATGGAAGGATATGTATGTCCGTGTCAAACCTCATTACCTTTGCTCCTCCTAGAACCATGGTAGTGGCACAAAATACAACATGGACAACAGCAAGGACAAAGATAAAGATGTGCAGCTGATGCAATGCTTCAAGGGACAGCAATGGAACCTTGCCCTGAGATCAAACCGTGCAGGATCACTGAAATTAGTCGCTAGTCATATTCATTGGTTCTGTAGAGAATATAATATAAAAACATGGTAACATTGAAAAACACAGGCAGCATCAGGACGGGACATTCCTCTCTTGCATTGATATAGAACACTTTCATTATTAGGGCATGCTATAGATCCCCCATGCTTACCATGTATATAATAAAGAAAAATGACATAATACATGGATACTACAAAACCATGCAACATAGCAGATACAATAAAGACCTTTTTTTTTATAGTGTTTCTACATAATTATTTGACTACAAATCCCATGAGGCAACAACTGTCCATTTTCTATTTTACAGCTAATTACTTTAATTGATTTATTTTAGAGATGGCATACTTTCTTTGTTTGATTCAACAGTTTGGCAAAAATCAGTTGTCAAAAAAATTGGTACACAAGAATTGATATGAGTGCCTGCATTCATATTCTTAAGCGACCAGGAAGAGGTAAACCTCTGCTAAATGCACATGCATGCCAACATGCCCTTAAATTCACCATGCAAAACAGTAAGATACATATGTGCATACATAATCATGCATTGCATGTAGATTAAAATAATCTTGTCAAAGCATTGAAACATCACTTCATATAAACTATTTCTCATGTTAACTAATCATTCTTTAAATAGATAAGATTGCCAGAGCATGTTTCAGAAAAGGCAATCTTTTATGAATTTGATGGATCAAAAGATAATCAATTCAACACAATTTATTCGAAGATGTTACAAAATAATCGGAGTAACACACAAACATACAAAGAAAACCACTGACATGTTCAACATTATATGAAACTCTTAACAGCTGAATATCTAATGCAAAGCAACATCATCAGACAATTTCCAATCGGCATCAACTTTAAGAGCTGATTATCACAAAGAGAACTCTTTCTTTATTGTAAAGTGAAAACACCAAGAAATTAAATTCAACTACTAACTTTTGATTTAAGTTAATCTACTATCTTCATCCATTCTTGAGAAAGGAGCATCAAAATTTGTTGATATGAAGCAGATATTAAAAATTTTAAATGCTTAGATTGTCAATCTTGAATTGTGAAAATTATTATTACAAGCAACAATAGGTAATATGGCATAGATTTAATCATAGCATATAAAAACAAAGTCAGTTGGGAAAAGGTTTATATGAGTTGAGTTGAGTATATAAAAACAAAGTCTCCTGGAGTATCTTGTCTTATAATGAAGCATCACATTATCTAATAATGTTAGTTCTCCTCTCAAAAAATATTGCTAGTTCTCTTTAGATTGCAAATTTGGATATTTCACGTTAAAAAAGGCTTGCATGCTATCATTATGTCCATCCTTGTCCTGGGATCGTAAACTTGCAGATACAATAAAATTTTAGGAAACCTAAAACTTTTGATATTTTAAAGTTGAATTAATTAAAACCATACTCGAGGTAAATATAAATACAAAGATTAGGTATAAACCATTTCATATAGAACATAATTGTCTTGAAGCGTTTTGTCATATCATGAACTATTGCAACATCTAATAGCTTTAACACTCTTTAAACCCAACTTCTGAAATGTCTTGATATAAGATTGGATGCAATACACCTCATTTGCAAAAGCACATTGCCTTTCCATGGCATGACAGATGCCTCACCGATATGCAGTTATAATACGCTATATCTGGCATCCTTTCTTTTTACCATGGGCAGATAGATCAGTTATTTAGTATATGGGTATAACCTATCACAAGTACTTATATCTTTATGGTCCAAAATAGAAATTGTTTTGGTGGAACATTTGTACAGAAATTCTTCCAAATAATTTTATTCCTTTCACAAGAATCTACAAGAAAGCTTAGTTTTCAAATGTACCTTCTTTTTGCAAAACTCCAAAGGAGAACTCTCAGACAAAACCCTCCGTCTATGTCTTGTAAGTCCATGCGACAAATCCTTTCCATGGTGAGGCTCATGCACAGTGTCAAAGCCTTCCTCCTTGCAAGGAAGCATGCGCATTGAAACACTTGCTGGGATGCACATGTGACTAATCATATTTTCAAAGACGGTTAGCAGGAGGATATAAAACCAAGGAGCATTAACTCTGCATACAAGCATAAACGAGCATTTTGTCAGTAACAGTCCTTGTGTATTATTGGAACAAAGGAAGTTATGTAACATGAACACAATTACTATGCTGTAGCATTGGTTACTAATATAAAAAGACTTGCAAGATCAGTTGGTAATATATTATCTCTAAATCTAGTTTATTATTCCGGGCATTGAATAACCCATTATATAATTTAATGCTGTAAGAACAAGCTTTATTGCATTATCTACAAGTTGATATCATCACATGACTCGGAAGTAGATCTAGAATAAATAGCAGATAAAGTCATTCTGCTCCTAGACCAACACAAGAAAACAAGAGGTAAATTGTTCCATTCTGAATTTGACCTGAACAAAAAGATAACAATATTATGGAATGAAAATTTGACTGCATTGGATCAGATTTCCTTCATTTACAAATAGATCAAGCATGCAAAACCAACTGAGCCGGCAAACTTAAACAAAATCCCATGAAGATCGTCAATCTTAAACATTGGAATTTAAATGGGAGCTTGAGAAGTAACCATTAAAAAGGGAAAGCATCCTCCACCTCTTTTCATTTTCTTTGGAATTCAGGAATTGGGAGAGGATGGAAGCCCAAGAATGTGAGAGCGCTTTCTCGAAGCTCTCAATCCCCAAATAAACTCATTCAATTTCATTTCTTTGTAAGATAACAGCTCTGTTGTGGAATCTTTTAGTTCATCTATTTTCCTATCCCAATTGCATCAAATTTTAATCCAACTATTGGATCAAACTTGTCCATATGCTGATCGCTGAGAGTTATCCACATATATTGCATGTGGGATGTGACAAAACTCTAGTAAAAAGTAATGTGCTAATACCTTCAATCACTCCCAAACTGAGGAGACCACATGTAAACCCCAACAAACAAAACATGAATCAGCCCGCTTCTTGAGTGGACCAACCGCAAAAAGAGATTACCATCCAACTAAAAAGGATGGACAGATGAAAGATGGATTAGGGACAAAGTACATTTAAACAACAAATCAACATACCAGTGGAGGATTATATAGCAAATGTGCCTAGGAACCATTGTATGCCGAACAGTCCCGAACCGGATGAATTGAACACAATCAACCCGAAACTAGGATAGTTTGGCCTTTCAATTTGGTATAGAAGGAGAACCAATTGAATCGACTCCAAACCGAACTGTCCAGAACGGAACCAAATCATCCAATTTGATCTGATTTGGGGCGATTCATGGCTTGAAACTCTCTAGTTCACTTGATCAGTATGCCGGTGATTCGATATGGTACATCTCATACCAAACCGTACCAAACAATGCAAATTTTTGGTACGACAAATCTTACCGGGAACACATATGTAAGAGTTTCATAAGAAACTAATAGGCTACTAAAGATCATGTCGTTGATCTAGCATGATGTAGGTGGCAATCTTGCCTAGAGATGCATCTAGATTCCTGTTTTCTTAGCTATAGAGTTAAATTATGAAAATGAAAAAAGTAAAAGGAAAACCAGTTTGAAACAATATAAAAGAAATAATTAGTTGAGGGCAAAAACTATTGACCACTACATCCTAAAAGCTTAAGCTCTTAAGAGAAGTGAACAATGTTTCTTAGGCCTTAATGCCCCTTTCATGTATTTCCTTGACCATGCAAGTGAAGGTATGAATGAATCAAGAATAACTCAACATAAGAATGAATCAAGTGCAACTTAACTGGGAGTTAATCAAGAATGACTCAACATAAGAATGAGTCAAGGGGAAAAAATGCTCAAGAAAACAAACAGGCAAAATTGGCCTGAATAGGCATCTAACTCATGACTTTTGGCTCTGATACCACCACTAGATCCTAAAAGCTTTAGTTGTTAGAGAAGGGGTCAACAATGCATATCAAGCCTCTATAGAAATAATGGATAGAGGCAGTGAAATCCCAGAAACAGTAATTTAAGTCACAAATACAATAAGCAAGATCTGTGCAGCCAATAATTAAATAAAAAGATATAGGGACTAGAAATAAGATTGTTTCCATAAGGAGGGTCTGAAGAAATCTTAGAACCCAAAAGGCAGTGGACCACAAGTAATGAAGAAGTGAGTTTTGCAATAGTAAATATGGCAGACCGAGGACAGGAAGTGAAGTCACTACCTCGTTGTGAATGTTACAAGCAGGAAGAGAAGTTAGGACCTCAAACTAGTTGTAGGAGATTGTTTGATATGAGAAAAATACCACAAACCCTGATTAAGATGATTAAATATCAGAGAAACAGTTCATCCAGGAGGGCAGAATGCATTGCAATGAGCTAATGTTGGGAAAGAGTGCATACTATATAGAGTAACAAAATCACAAGCTTTAAGGGCGGGTTCTGTCCCATGCAAATTAAAAGTCCAGATTCCAGAAGGAAAAGAAGGTGTACATGCAGTTGGGATTTCTTTGTTGTTTAAGAACAGTAATGTTACGGGAAAGGCGTTCCCTTTTTTTTATCATACAAGAACAGTAAATGTTTGCTAACAATGAAGAAGGCAAGAAAGGGGACAAATAGAAGGCCCAAATAGATGGAAATCATCAATCATCATTATGTAAGAGGGAGAAGATCAGTGTGTTCCATCACATGAAAACAGACCAACACAAAGAGTATCCAAACTCCCAACAACACAATTCCAAAATCAAATGTAATGAAACTTGAAGAGCAAGCATTAAAGCAAATGCAAGTGTTTTGTGTAGCATGTAGTAACATAGACAGCCATAATTCCATAAGCATTTCACTCATTTAGGAACTGTATGTATCTACAAAGGAGTGCATGTGTCCGCAGATTATAAATGCAGACCATATACTCAATTCAACTCATCTAAGACTTTTCCCAACTACAAAGGTTGTTTACATGAATCTGCTTCCTCCACTGCTCTATTCAGGACTAAGTCGACACTCAAAACGTTCTAACTCTTTGCACAGTTTGATTTAATAAATTCATATTTTAGAGGATCTGACGGACTTTTACGCTGCCCGGGCTTGGGACCGGCCTTGACAGGATTAAATGCAGACCATATATAGAACAAAAAAAAAAAAAGATTACGTCACTAATATCTAACAGAAATCCATAACATAAGGCTACCCTGCTGATAATAGCACACCATCTGAATTAAGTGCTTAAAAGGAAAGCGGCTTGTCCCATCACAACTAACCTTCCTTTAGCTTCTGTAAGGCCTCAAAAAGTGCATCTTGTTGGTTATGCTTCAAAAACTGAAAGGTAATGTGAAACAAAATAATTAAAAAGGTGTTACAGGATGCTAAATAAAGACGAGAAGATTAACAGATAAGGACTACAAACATATGGTAAAATGTTTTTTTAGGTCATTAGAATGCATGATGACTTCGTATTTCTCATGCACTTCAATCTGCTATGCGTCGAAAAAGGTTACCTGATTGCCACCAAACAGTGCTGAACATTTCTGTAGTTGGTCAAGGATGTGCAAGGATACAAAGCAGCCACAACATACAGATTTGTCATCTAAGTCGGCATCTTCATCATAGATCATGTTCCAGTGAACAAACCCAAATATAGATGAATAATTATGAGAAGGTTTATTCAATCCTTTCCTGCGATTTCCAATTAATTCCTCTAAGTTTCTGCTGGCCTTGTTATTTTAACGTCCACAATTTCTATTCATGTTGCTTTTGAGTTTACCAATAAATCACCTACTAATAAATTAAAGCAGTTTAGCTTTGTGCTCATCCACTGCTCTGCTTCACCACAAAAATCATTGATGTACATGCTATCAAAATCTTTGGGGCCTCTGGCTTCAGTAAGAACACCCACATACATTCACATTAAAATTGCATTCAGTTGCTAACCTTTTGGTTAGTAATGATAAAATTCAATGTTGGTAGGGATGGCAACGGCCGGGGATGGCCCCGGGCAGCCTCCACCGCTCCTGTCCCCATAGAAAAAAATCTCTCCGTTCCCATCCTCGGGCGGCCTCCATTGGAAAAAAATCTTTTCGTTCCCTGCCCCATTAAGCCGTTATAGTTAACGGAACGGAGATGGGATACTCGACCGGATAAACGGATATTGGGTACCCATTTGATCATTTACATAAAAAAATAAAATTATTTCATTAAATTTATAGTTTAATGAAAGCTTAAAAAGTGACAGAAAGATTCAAACATGTTTTACTAGGGTTTTTTTAGTATATATTTTTTATTTATTTTAAAATTTTAATATCTAACATATTAATATATATATATAATTTAAATATATTATATTAAAGCTAATGGGGATGGGATGGGTAGACGGATACAATGCCTAAACTGTTTACCCGTTTAGCAGTTAATGGGTAATTTTCGTACCCGTTAAGCCGTTTAAATAAAAAATTCTTCGATCCATTAGAAACGGTACAGATCAGGTAATGGTTAAACAAAAAAATCACCATCCGGTGAGGATACACAGTAAAATTAGCTAGGAAAAATTTTAAAAGTATAGAGATTATGAAGAGAAGGAGATTAAGATGTGATTGGCTCTACCAAGGAAAGGGTCTCAAATTTATTTGAAGAGGGAAGGAATTGAAGATGAAGACCTAAAGATATTTAAGTGAAAATTGTAAAGTGTGGTTTACAAAAATATGCATCGAGAAAAGGATGCAGCTTTAGTAGAAAGGAATGGTCGGCCTCGATTTGAAACATAAATCATCATGAAATTTACTTATAAATGAAATGGATTCTACAAAAAAAATTTCATTTGTAACTGAATTCTTTTGTTTGGTCCACTATCGAAAAAATTATGGAATTAAAATAAATTCTACAATTTGAAACAAATAAAAATTGAATTAAATATTTTATTTTTCTAAATTATCCTTGTTTTTAATAATTAATTGGAGAATGAATGTTTTTTACATTTTATTCCTTTTAAATTTTGGTTTTTAAAACTCATTTTTTTGAGCCAGGGAGAGAGAGAGAGAGAGAGAGAGAGAGAGGACCCCAAGCAGTGGAAGTGGAAATGGAGGTCACAAGAAATAAAATACTATTATTTTTGATAAAAAGACTGCTGACACGTTGATAGAGGTAATTTTGTTTAATTTTTTTCCATTATGTAGAATTTATTTATAAATTTTATTAAAATTGATAGAATTTGTAATTTAAAAAGGTAATTTTATGATTAAGTGGTTGGGAGTTTAAATACATGATTATAAAAACTGTGAAATTTATTTGTTTGAAATGGAGGTGAAAAAGGAAACTCAAAAGATGGATACGATGATACCATATATCGGCCATGGTCTGGTTATCGCATAGCACAGCAATTAGTGGTCGGGTGGACCAACTCGCATCACTACTGTTCATTTGTCAGAGAATCTTCGCATCTCGATCTTTATGCGCACTATCAAAACACGAGTAAATTCTACATTCCACCTGCAGCCTTCCAGAACACACAAGCATCCAAAACCATCCCCAATAATCAGAAGGAAAGCACAAGAGGTGGTCTAAAAATCCCAACTGGTGACATATCGATCAAATTAGTTCAGCTAACTAAAGCGAAAAAGAGAGAGAAGAAGATGATAACTATTTCCTTCTAAGAGGAAAAGTGAAAATATTGATCACGAAAACATCATAACTTCAAGAGCTTAGATCAAATTCAGTCAATTTCATCTCAGCAATTCACCAATTAAAATGGTGTCAAGCACAGACAAAGAAGCAGCAGGGAAACGAATAAAGATTATATATATATATATATATATATATATATGAGCGCACCTTTCCGAGGTAGTGAAGGATGCGCTCGGCTAGGAGAGAAATGATGACAATAATGGTGCAGACGACGGCCACAACCCATGTGGGCGTGAACTCCAGTGTCTCCACAGGCTCCGAAGAAGAAGCAGCAGCCATGCCCTCCCTCCCTCCCTCCCTCAGAGCCAAAGCTGCAGGAAAAAAAAAAAAAAACACAAAAACAGAAGCAAAAAGAAGTTGGCTCCGTCTCTCTTTAGAGCTCCGTATGCGAGCGAGAGTATAAGGAGGAGAACAAAGGGAAGAGCCTTGAGGTGGGGATGGAGGAGGGAGAGCGTGTGGTGTAGCAGCGGACAGTGGGGATGCGAGACGTCCGTGGTTTTTGTTCCGTTCTGCGATATACTTCGGGGAGTACTGCGCCGTGTCAGACTCGTGGTCAGGCTTTTCGTGGAGAGAGAGAGAGAGAGAGAGAGAGAGGGAGGATGAGAGTGAGAAGTTAACACTGACTCGACGAAAGGTGGGGCCCGAAGGAGAGCGTGAAGGTGGGGATGCGAGACGTCCGTGGTTTTTGTTTCGTTCTGCGATATACTTCGGAGAGCACTACGCTGTGTGAGACTAGTGGTCAGGCTTTTCGTGAGAGAGAGAGAGAGAGAGAGAGAGAGAGAGAGAGAGAGAGGATGAGGGGGAGAAGTTAACGCTGACGAGAGGTGGGGCCCGAAGGAGGACCGACGATGGTGAACCGGATCCAAGAGCGTGAATTTCCCGTTCACGCGAGCGTTGACGTTGGTGGAAGCTGGTTACCGTGGGTGAGTCCATGGGCACGTGTCACGGGGAGCAAATAATAGTTGCCAATGAAAAGAATGTATTTGGAAAATAATATTCAAAAGAATGGAAAAATTTTAATGGCAAAATTTTAACATATGTCTTTTTTTTTGTATAATGAAATTAAATTAATATTCATGTGATGCATGCGATGGTGTAATTTATATTTGTAAATAAGGAAGCAAATAGACGAAAAGGAGAGGAGAAAAAAAAAAAAATAGTGTAATGCTGCAGTGATGGAGAACCTGTTAAGATAGTGTTTGAAATAGGGGATAAGAGGGGATAGCTGGAATAAAGTTAACCAAAGGAAATAATTAATGATTAATCATGAGGTATCCCTTAATTTATTTCATAAAAAATGTACGAATAACTGGTTATCCCTCTAAATAAAAGTAAAAAAAAATTATTTTATAAATTTATCTTTTTACATTTAATATGATTAATAGAATAATTAAGAATAAATTCTACTTCATATACTTATTCATAAATAATATTTTTTTATCAAACACTGAGTGAGAAGGAGGGTGAGAAGGGGAAACAGACGCTGACTCGACGAGGGGTGGAGCCCGAGGGAGAGCCGGCGTTGGTGAAGCGGATCCAACAGTGAATTTTCCGTCCACGTGCGCGAGCGCGGACCTTTTTGGAAGCTGGTTAGCGTGGGTCCACTAACTGCCGTGAGACAGTGGGCAATGACATGTGTCACATGGGAGCAAATAATAGTGGCCAATGAAAAAGAATGTATTTGGAAAATTATGTTCAAAAGAAGGAAACATTTTAATGGTAAAATAAGTAGCAAATGTATTATTATTATTATTCTTATTATTATAATATAGTGAGCATATAGACTCAAGCCGCCATATTTAAAGATCAACTTAAAAAAAATGAACGGTATACCTAATATAGGTATTAACAAAATACTCATATATATCTTTTCTTTATATAATGCAAGTAGGTATATGTCTATGTAATGCATGAGCTTATATGATTTATATTTGTAAATGAGGAAGCGAATAATGACAAGGAGAGAGAAAAAAATGAAATAAAAAAAATAGTGTAAAACTTATCTATGCAGTGATGGAGAACAAAAAGGACTAAAATAAGGTCGATTCATTCTAGCATGGCTTATTTATAATGTTATTAGTTAGAAGTTAATAAAAAATAAAAATAAAATAATTAAAAGCATTAAAAGTATTAGTGATGATTGGATCGTGATTCTTGAAAAAATTGATAATTTTGAGAGATTAGTTTTAAGAAAATTTTAACCATATGCATGACTATTAACGCTCTTTGGTTGAGGATGATGGGTAATGGGGCTTGCACTTCTCAAATATTCAACTATCTCTTTTAAAAAATTTTCACACTTATGCTTGCAAACAATATCCAAATTTCATGCAATTAGAAAATAAGATCAAATGAATAAAACTTTCTAGCATTCTTCGATTGCGCTACTAAAACAAATAAAACTAACAAAAAAAAAAGAGAAAGAATTTATACAAATTAAATAAAGAAAAGATGGATATAAACAAACTTTACAAAGCTTGCAGAAAGTTAAATCAAAGTTGGAATTGTTCGAGCTCTATTGTTCAAGCTTAGAAGATAAATTTGGTTGGAGGCAATAGCATAGAAGGAATCATGGTGGTAGCCAAGAAAGAGCTGCTTTTATAGACAAAGAGAAAGAGAAAAGAAGAATTAGGAGGGTTCAGAGCATATGTCCAAGAGCTAGAGTTTGAGAATAGCGGAAAGGACAAAAAGATAGTCTTATAGATGGTGGAGAAGGCTCTTGCTTCTATGTAGTTATGATTATAAATTGCCATCTAGCAGCATATATAGGCAATTGAGGAGTTTTTTGCTTGCTTAATTCTATCCTAATGAAAAAATAATTTATATAGTATTAAATATGATTGAATAAAAGTACAAACATGGCAAAAGAAGTACAAACTTTCTTGTCCTTACTATATTATATTAGATTAGATTAATACTCATATTTAATAATTTTATAAAATATATATAACATTATATTTAAGGAAGGTGTAATGGCTAGCTTTTTCTATGTTTGTTAGTATTTGATCTTGTAACTATTGGCAAAATGGGATAGTTGATAGGATAAGAAATGGGTCCTAATGAAGAAAGGAAGGTAACAACAATACATCCATTCTTTTTCTCTCATTTTCTTTACATTGTCATTCCCTAATCCCCATATTTTGTCCCTCTATGGAATGATGATGGAGGAGGAGGGGTAACTGTCATCACCCGATATTTGTCCCTCCATAAAGTAATGGTCACATCATCAAAACCCTTAATGATGGATGAATATCAGAAGAATGCAGCCCACAAAGTTGCTAGTTGTGTATAGTGGGCTATGCAGACGTGATAAAAATGGATGCACATGTCTCTAGCCATCAATTGTTTATAAAGGCAAGGCTTATAACAATTAGGGCAATCTCATCCAACAATCAACTCCATTATGGCAAAGCATATAGCTATAACTTGGATAATCTTGACATTTAATCTCAAGCCTTCCTATAAAAGGAGGCCTTATAAAGAGGTTAAATATTCTTTTCTTATTCTTTCTCCTTTTCTCTACTTGCAATAAGCCTCTGAAAATCTCGTTCTCTTTCACTTGCTTTATTGGTATAGTTACAAGAGACATTCTTAGTCTTTTCTCTTTTCCTCATATACTTGAGTGTCGAATGATTTTAGTTAGATAGCCCTGATACCCCTCACTTTTCACTTTTTACTTCTGTCCTTGTAGGAGCTCAATCCAAACTAAGGCCTTTCTTACTCACAACTACCTTCATAATTCACCATCACCATTAGCAATAAAAACATCATTGGAGGCTACAACAATAAAAATTGTTTCTCCTTCTTTGTAGCAATGATGGGAAATCGCTACCCATTTTATATATCTTATCCCGTGAATCGTATTTGCTTCTTAAATAGTAAGAATTTTGAGAGTTAAAGTAGAGAAATACATACAATAAAACAATTAGACTAAAAATATTGTTAGCAAAAATATAGCTATGTATATAATATCAAAAAATTATTTTATAATTTCAAAACAATACCCCCCCCCCCCACACAAACGCGCGCGCGCACACACACACATGTTCATGTATATATATACATAAAATATATATACACATATCTACGTATGTTTGTGTTTGTGAACATATGTATGTAGGTGTGTGCATGTGCACATGAGCACCATAAAGTTTTAAAAAGTTATATATACTTAGAAACCAATGTATAAGAATAATAGTCATTATTTGGTCAACTCAAATGTGAGCCTTTTTTTAAATATTAAATTATTAATAAAAATATATAGCTATAAAATGAGATGGATTTTGTTTCTCTTGAGAGAAAAAGATATATACTCCTCATTCCAAAATCAACAATAAATATTTTAGTAGTTTTTGATCTATTTATTAAGATGATGAAAAAATAAATAATTAAAATGATGTGAGCCTGTATTTCACTACAATCTAATCAAATATATTGACTTTTAATCTATGCATGTTTTAATTTATGTAAATGATAATCAATATGGTGGATTCTCGCTTTAAATATGTTCTTATATATTTTAATATACTAGCAGAATGACAAAGATATATATTTTTTTATCCATTGAATTCTATCAAAATATATGATTTTTTTTATTTCTAGATATTCTTAATGGTATAAGCTAAGATCAACTATTTTGATCTTCAATTTAAATACAATTGGGTGTTAAAAACTTTGTCCATGAGTCTAAAACGGAAGAGGAAAAACTAAACAATAAAGATGATAACAATAAGGTTGTCTACTTAATGGTTCACCATACCACTTAAGCAACTTGACTCAGCTATCCACGTCCTTTATTCTATACTCCATTCCTTCCGGTAGATGTTTGTTTAATGGTTATCCATCTTGATAATCTTATATTACTATAAAAATTGCCATATTTAGCAATTAGATATGCTAATATAGATAGAAAGTAATATTTAAATTTTGATAATCTTAAATTATCACAAACCATAGTAATCTAATTTTCATTTAAAAGGTAGGTATTTAAGATTACCAAATTCTGATAATATAGGATTACACTCTTGACTTTTATATAAATATTTCATAATATTTAATTTAATTATATTTAATATACACTTAGTAATATTTAAATATTTAATGTTATATTTATATTTAGTACTAAATATATATTAGATTTTATATTATATTAATACCAAATTTAATATTGATATAATATTTGATATTTTAAATATTATTACATATATAATTTATAATTAATTTTAAATTATTAAAATATAAACAATTTATAGTATATATTTAGCATTATTTATATTATTTTAATTTTATATTTTAATAATATAATATTATATTTTAATAATATATAGTGTATTAAATTTATATTATTTGAAAGCTATTAAATATATATTATCAAATAATACATATATATTTTATTAACATTTATATATATATACTATATAATATATACTTAATAATTATTATTTACATACTATATTATATATAATAGTTATATTATTTTAATATATATATTTTTAAATGATTTCAGGAAGACTTCTTGCTTTGTATTAGAACATTTCATATGCTAGCGCGAAAAAGAGACACACTTAAAAGATAAAAGAGATTTGTATTTTTGGAAAGCAAGTCAAACTCAGTAATTTTATATTCTTAGTAATCTAATTATTAAGAGTAAGATTAGTAGAAATATAAGGTTTCTAATAATGTTATATTACTGCTAATCAAATGCTACCTTAAGATAATTCTCAAGTAATATTGGGGCAAAGCCAGGCCTGGCTCAATTTTAGATCTTTAATGATGTCTAAAATCAGTAATTGTGGGACAGGAGGGGGGGATAGTTTTATACTTAAATGGGTTTCTACATGGTGCTTTTCTAGCAATTTTTCTTGGAAACAGCGTTGAAATTCAATCGTTGAAGGCATTGATTGGTGCATGCAATGACTCTCGACTTTGTGTTATTTACGGCACCACCCTACACTCACAGGAAGCATGATAGAATTTTCCTACTTAAATTGAGGTAAGCTTGGGGTCCCTCCAGTTTTGGGTTACGTTTTGGCTGCAATTGAAAGATCAAAATTTATAACTAAATTGGAATATTCAAATTTGAGCAGATCGTCTGCGAATCAGATGAAACCAAGTGAAAATTCAAGACCCAAGCCCATCCTATCTTTATATTGGGAAAAGTCTTTATGCACCAGTGGTGCAGGTCGCGCGCACCGCGCCCGACTTATACTGCGCTTGGCGATTGATGTGCAATATGTGCCAAGGATAAAAATATCTTTTCGATCTTAGATGTGCATGCGCACGCACCATGTGCCAATCGCAAGCGTGATGCAGCTTCTATTATACCTCATCCGATGCACAAAGATTTTTTTCTTTATATTAGCTCACATGGATTATGATTAAAGAAAAAATCTTTATGCATCGGATGTGGTGCAAGCTGCGGCATCACGTCTGATGATTGATGCGTAGCGCATGCATGCACATGTTAAGAACAAGAATATCTTTTTTGTATTTAGTATACGCACATGTATCATATTATGTACGTGCGTGATGCAGCTTTGCTATATCATATCCGGTACAGTAAAACTTTTCCTGCGATTGAAATGAGAAGAGAACTGAGCTAGATAAACCCAGCCCAAGTTGCTTACTTGGAGACTTTTGCACCAAAAATAAAAATAAAAAAATCCAGAAATCGGACACATGCGGAGAAATTTCTTTTGTTTGTTTTTTTTTTTTTTTGCATCTTTTACAATAATTTAAAAAGAAACGACAGCAAGTAGCCAATCCATCAGTGGTCTCCTTTCTGCAAATGTTGGAGCGCCTAAATGAGACCATGGAAATCGATTCGGCCCAATGGAACCCGTTTGGAATGCAAGGCCTCGTGATTTTATGGCACTTGAGCCCAATCCATATGTCTCCATTTAGATATTGTTGCCATTGATTGCATCTTTGGAAAAGATTTTATGCAGCGGCCTTTCATATATAAAATGTACATCAGGCATATAGATTGATCGTGCACCCATACCATCACGCATGCAGTGCACCCCATGGCCCATTGGACGTGGCACATGCGGTGATACGAGTCTGCAGTCAATCCGCGCATCCGGTGCGCACTTTATACATAGGCCTTTGGTGCACAAAGACTTTTCCTTGTATCTTTTCCATATCCTCATCATGCAAAGGGAGCAGTCTCTATATGGCTCTTTGACGGGGTCAAGTCTTCTCATCGTCGCAGGTTTGCTTGTCAATATATATAAGGTAGTATTTGATAGAAAAAATATTATCCATAGATAAGTGTACGGGATAGAGTTTATTTCCTGGCTATCCAATTGATCATATCAAATGCAAAAGGTAAATCCATAGGATAACTTTTTTTTTTTACTTTTATTTAGAGGGATAACCAGCTATTCCTGCATTTTTTAGGAAATAAATTGAAAGAATAAGCCATGGTTAACCATGGATTATCCCTTTGGTTAACTTTATTCCCAGCTATCCTTTAGGTAGTGTTTGATAGAAAAAATATTATCATGGATAAGTGTACGGGATAAAGTTTACCCCCTGGCTATCCCTAGGGATATCTCTTGGCTATCCCATTGATCATATCAAATGCAAAAAGGTAAATCCATAGGATAACTTTTTTTTACTCTTATTTGAAGGGATAACCAGCTATTCCTGCATTTTCTAGGGAATAAATTGAGGGGACAACCCATGGTTAACCATGGATTATCCCTTTAGTTAACTTTATTCCCAGCTATCCCTTAGGTAGTGTTTGAAATAGGGGATAAGAGGGGATATCCCCTGGATATCCCCTCTTATTCCCAAAAGCCATAAGTACAAGGGATAGCTAGGAATAAAGTTAACCAAAGGATAATCCATGGTTAATCATGGTTAACCATGGGATATCCTCTCAATTTATTTCCTAGAAAATGCAGGAATAGCTGGTTATCCTCCAAATAAGAGTGAAAAAAAGTTATCCTATGGATTTACCTTTTTGCATTTGATATGATCAATGGGATAGCCAAGGGATATCCCTAGGATAGCCAGGGGACAAACTCTATCCGTACACTTATCCATGGATAATATTTTTTCTTTTGATAGAAAAATATTATCCATGGATAAGTGTACGGGATAGAGTTTGTCCCCTGGCTATCCCTAGGGATATCCCTTGGCTATCCCATTTATCATATCAAATGCAAAAAGGTAAATCCATAGGATAACTTTTTTTCACTCTTATTTGGAGGGATAACCAGCTATTCCTGCATTTTCTAGGAAATAAATTGAGGGGATATCTCATGGTTAACCATGGATTATCCCTTTGGTTAACTTTATTTTCAGCTATCCCTTATAGTTATGGCTTTTGGGAATAAGTATTTCAAACACTACCTTATAATTATGATTTTTGAGAATAAGAGGGGATATAGATATTCCCTCTTATTTCTTATTTCAAACAATGCCTAAGAGTTCTAGACATGTAATGCATGGAAAAGGAAGCACGAATAGCTTTTAATCCGAAAATATTGATGACTGAATCCCTTCTGAAATAATGCACTCTTAATTTTAATTGTGTAACCCTATGCAATCTTAGAAATTATACAAGGTCTGAAATTTTTAAAATTTTCATAAAATAATAGTTCTAGTTAATACTAAGCATTTTCTATTTACTATAATTATAGTTACAGTCTATTAAATTTATATAAACATACAAGCATTGAAAGTTTTCGCTCCAGTCATAGTCCACTCTTGCTCCTTAAGCATTCTAAGACTGTAAAAAAAGAAAGAAATGAGCCACTAGAGAGTAAGAATCCTCACTCATGTACTCATATACATACATACAGACATACATCAAATCATAATATATAGTAGTTAAATATAATAATAAAAATATATATCAACATGGTCGGTATTAATTTTTTAAATATAATTATTTTGAAAAGTAATGTACTCAAGATTAACTTTCTAAGGTAATGTTCATTATTTTGTTAATGGTTGACGAGGACATTAATTTTAGAGGCAACGCTATTATTTCTTCAAGCATACAATAATATTAGCTCTTTGGATAGGTATTAGATTAGTTATGTCCATATTTTAATTTGTGACAAGCACTCTAAGATAGCACAGAGTAACAATTTTAGTTTGTGATAGGCATTCAGCAGGTACAACAATAAAACAAATATGGGGTTATGGATATAGCCCGTAACAGACATTCCACGCTTTAGCTCATGGTGGCAACTATACATAGGATTATGGTTTTAACCTATAAGATACATTTTACGCTATGGCGTTAAACTAAATATGCAGTCATGGTTATAGCCGTGAAAGTTTATGTGAAGGAAAACTTGGCTAATACAATACCTCTCATATATCATGTCATTTCTTAAATTTCATTTCATTTATTTATTTATTTTAATATATCATAAAATTATAATGTTAATAATGATGTTTACATCCATGTCCATGCTCCGTATGATAAATTTGTATACCAATATCATATTCTAGCATTATGCTATCATGAGAATGTAACATGATATACATATGTAAAGCATGCACGCTAATCAAAATTCATGCAATAAAATGTGCAAATTTCATGCATGTCCAACATATTATTAATATAATATAATTAATTTATGCATCATACAAGAGCATGCAAGGAGATTTTTACTTGTATCCATAATAATCCTAAACTCACTTTATCGAGACTCTGATTGTCATCTATTTGCATCGGTAATATTGATTTTAAAATTAGAATAGCAAACGTGTATCAATCTAAATTCAGGTTCTGGTTGCAATCCTAGGGTCTAGATCTTGGATCAAAAGTTTGGGGTATGGGCTAACTAAGCCAAATGTGGGGTGAGCTCCTCGATGGTTAAGGGGCTTGGCCATAAGGCTGAGCCCAAGGTGTGATGACAATAGGATGAAAGACAGAAAGAGTACAGTGAGCCCCTAAGATAGTGTTATATAGAAAAAAAATTATATATGGATAAGTGTACGGGATAGAGTTTGTCTCCTAGCTATCCCATTGAGATCATATCAAATGCAAAAGGTAAATACATAGGATAACTTTTTTTACTCTTATTTGGAGGGATAACTAGCTATTCCTGCATTTTCTAGGGAATAAATTGAGGGAATAACCCATGGTTAACCATGGATTATCCCTTTGGTTAACTTTATTCTTAGCTATCCCTTAGGTAGTATTTGATAGCCCAAAAGCTATCAAATAGCTGAGGGAATAAGCATCTTTTTAAAATTACAAGTCTGCCATCAAGGGATAACTTTAGTTGTTCCTGGATTCCCTAGAGAATAAGTTCAAGGATAATCCATGGTTAAACATGGGTTATCCCCTCTGGTTAAACCTTTTCAGACCTATCCCATCTAACTATAACATTTGGGAATAAGGAGGAATATCCAGGGGATATCCTCCCTTATCCCCTATATCAAATATTGCCTTATAGTTATGGCTTTTGGGAATAAGAGGGGATATCCTTCCCTGAATATCTCCTCTTATTCCCTATTTCAAACACTACCTAAGAGTTGAGGATCCAACTATTGAGCCATAGTCACAATAGGTTGATGGACAAGGTAATAGAGGTCATTCTATAGGGCCCCAAGGTTCATGAGCCCAACCATAGGGCTGAGCCTAGGGCAAGGCACAATAAGGCCTTTCCAAGGATCATTTTCCATTCTGGTCATAGATGGCTAATAGACAGCAGATATTTCTGCATTTTTTAGGAAATAAATTGAGGGAATATCTCATGGTTAACCATGGTTAATAATGAATTATCCCTTTGGTTAACTTTATTCCGAGCTATCCCTTATAGTTATGGCTTTTGGGAATAAGAGGGGATATCCCTATCTTATCCTATTTCTAACACTACCTTATAGTTATGGCTTTTGGGAATAAGAGGGGATATTCCCTCTTATTCCCTATTTCAAACACTATCTTAGAGTTATAGTTTTTGGGAATAAGAGGGGATATGGATATTCCCTCTTATTTTCTATTTTAAACACTGCCTAAGAGTTCTAGACATGTAATGCATGGAAAAGGAAGCACAGATAGCTTTTAATTCGAAAATATTGATGACTGCAATCCCTTCTGAAATAATGCACTCCTAATTTTAATTGTGTAACCCTGTGCAATCTTAGAAATTATACAAGGTCTGAAATTTTTAAAATTTTCATAAAAATAATAGTTCTAGTTAAATACTAAGCATTTTCTAATTTTACTATAATTACAGTTACAGTCTATTAAATTTATATAAACATACAAGCATTGAAAGTTTTCGCTCCAGTCATAGTCCACTCTTGCTCCTAAGCATTCTAAGACTAAAAAAAGAAAGAAATGAGCCACTAGAGAGTAAGAATCCTCACTCATGTACTCATATACATACGTAGACACATACATCAAATCATAATATATAGTAGTTAAATATAATAATAAAAATATATATCAACATGGTCGGTATTATTTTTTTAAATATAATTATTTTGAAAAGTAATGTACTCAAGATTAACTTTCTAAGGTAATGTTCATTATTTTGTTAATGGTTGACAAGGACATTAATTTTAGAGGCAACGCTATTATTTCTTCAAGCATAAAATAATATTAGCTCTTTGGATAGGTATTAGACTAGTTTGTGACAAGCAATCTAAGATAGCAGAGAGTAAAATTTTAGTTTGTGATAGGCATTCAGCATCTCAGGTACAACAATAAAACAAATATGGCGTTATGGATATAGCCCGTAACTGACATTCCAAGCTTTAGCTCATGGTGGCAACTATACATAGGATTATGGTTTTAACCTATAAGATACATTTTACACTATGGCGTTAAACTAAAGATGCAGTCTTGGTTATAGCCGTGAAAGTTTATGTGAAGGAAAACTTGGCTAATACAATACCTCTCATATATCAATGTCATTTCTTAATTTCATTTATTTATTTATTTATTTTAATATATCATAAAATTATAATGTTAATAATGATGTTTACATCCATGTCCATGCTCAGTATGATAAATTTGTATACCAATATCATATTCTAGCATTATGCCATCATGAGAATGTAACATATACATATGTAAAGCATGCACGCTAATCAAAATTCATGCAATAAAATGTGCAAATTTCATGCATGTCCAACATATATTAATATAATATAATTAATTTATGCATCATACAAGAGCATGCAAGGAGATTTTTACTTGTATCCATAATAATCCTAAACTCACTTTATCGAGACTCTGATTGTCATCTATTTGCATCGGTAATATTGATTTTAAATTAGAATAGCAAACGTGTATCAATCTAAATTCAGGTTCTGGTTGCAATCCTAGGGTCTAGATCTTGGGTCAAAAGTTTGGGGTCTGGGCTAACTAAGCCAAATGTGGGGTGAGCTCCTCGATGGTTAAGGGGCTTGGCCATAAGGCTGAGCCCAAGGTGTGATGACAATAGGATGAAAGACAGAAAGAGTACAGTGAGCCCCTAAGATAGTGTTATATAAAAAAAATTATCTATGGATAAGTGTACGAGATAGAGTTTGTCTCCTAGCTATTCCATTGAGATCATATCTAATGCAAAAGGTAAATACATAGGATAACTTTTTTTTACTCTTATTTGAAGGGATAACCAGCTATTCCTGCATTTTCTAGGAAATAAATTGAGGGATAACCCATGGTTAACCATGGATTATCCCTTTGGTTAACTTTATTCCTAGCTATCCCTTAGGTAGTATTTGATAGCCCAAAAGCTATCCCTGGATAAATGTACAGGATAGCATTTATCCAGGGGATAGCTGAGGGAATAAGCATCTTTTTAAAATTATAAGTCTGCCATCAAGGGATAACTTTAGTTGTTCCTGGGTTCCCTAGAGAATAAGTTCAAGGGATAATCCATGGTTAAACATGGGTTATCCCCTCTGGTTAAACCTTTTCAGACCTATCCCCTCTAACTATAACATTTGGGAATAAGGGGGAATATCCAGGGGATATCCTCCCTTATCCCCTATATCAAATATTGCCTTATAGTTATGGCTTTTAGGAATAAGAGGGGATATCCTTCCCTGGATATCTCCTCTTATTCCCTATTTCAAACACTACCTAAGAGTTGAGGATCCAACTATTGAGCCATAGTCACAATAGGTTGATGGACAAGGTAATAGAGGTCATTCTGTAGGGCCCCAAGGTTCATGAGCCCACCATAGGGCTGAGCCTAGGGCAAGGCACAATAAGGCCTTTCCAAGGATCATTTTTCCATTCTGGTCATAGATGGCTAATAGACAACAGATAACTAGTCTGACTAGTAACTGGCCTAGTTAGGGCAAGACAAGAGGGTCAGGATTGGTAGGAAAGATCTTTCTACACTACCTCTGATGTAGGATGGTCTGCAATGGGCACGGTGATTCATTCGCACTTGAGCTCGCATCGAAGACTTGCTTATGGGTACTATATTGCAGATGCATAAGCGAATCACCATACCAGATGCAGGCCATTCTGCACTGAAGATGGTGAACAAATTTTTTTTTTTTTCGATCAGGAAGCTTTAAGTCATCAAATGTTTTTTTCTTTCTTTTCCCCCTTTCCTTTTCTTTGTTCTCTCTCTCTCTCTCTCTCTCTCTCTCTCTCTCTCTTCATATAGCCTTGCCATGGGGAAAGAGGGGAGTTCCCCTTATTTTGTCAAGCCAGGCGTCAACTGATCAATAGGGCAGCCATGCCATAGCATTGCCCCTCCTTTAATTGGCCAATATAAGGGAGCCCCGTAACCAAGGTTGTCAATTTCGTTTCGGATTATGTTTTGGTTTAGCTTATGAAATGAAATATTTCGATATCTGACCGTTTGGTGCTTCGTTTTGAATATATATATATAAAATAAAAAAATTATTCATAATTCATATTCTTATAAATAATAATAACAACGTAAAAATAAAGAGTTTAAGTTTTTAAGAGTTTGAAATATATATATATATATATATATATATATATATAAAATTTATATTCTTCATAAAAAATAATAACAATATAAAAATAAAGAGTTTGAGTTTTTTAAGAGATACGACCGTAGGGATAGGGTAACTAGATTTTTTTTGTTATTATATATATATTAAAATGGGATATGGTAACTAGGATTTTTTTTGATATTATATATATATATATTTTAAAATGGTTCTGAAAGGTTTAATAATTCATAAATTGGTCTCCAAAACATATTTTACCGAACGGCAGAAACATATCAAAACGGCTGAAATACGCCGAAACGCACCGAAATGGCCGAAAAATCTTCCGAAACGAAACGTAGTACTTATCTTTTCGGTATACCAAAACGAAACGTCTCGACAGAAACGACCAAAACAGAACGAAATTGACAACTTTGCCCGTAACCCAAGCTGGGTCGTTAGTTGGTTAACCTAAACCATGGGAGAAAGAGGCACTGAAAGGGAGGTTAAGGACCATGGTCCTCGATCGTCAATGGTTCTTAATCTAGACTGATCATCAGGCAGCATTAATAGCAATGAACGAAAAAGAAAATAAAAAATTTGGAATAGGATAGAGGTTTACATGGGGCTGGCGTTGGTGAGCGGTAGTGCTGGCTTAAAAGATGGTTGTGGTGGTCATTGTTTATTGAAGGGTGAAGCTAGCCCTTCGATGGTCAATGAACAAGGATTGGTATTCGTGAGCAGTAGTGTTGGCTCAAAAGATGGCCATTGCTGTCATCGTTTGTTTAAAGGTTGAAGCCAGTGTTTTGAAATCGAATCAGATCGGTCGATCCAATCATTCCAATCGGGAACCGATCATCAGTCCGATCCGATTTTTTATTAAAGTTGACTTTTATATGACCCGATAAAAATCGAAAAAATCCGTTGAACTGGTCGGGTTTCAATCGGTCCAACCCAATTTTTTAGATTTTTTTAATTTTTAATTTAAATTATATTTATATTTTATTATTTTATATTATTAAATTAAAATTTTATTATAATATTATTATGTCCGATTAAATCGGTTCATCCGATTGAACCGATTGATCTGTGACCTAAAGTTCGTTGTCCGATCCGATTTTTAAATATTGGTTGAAGCCCTTTGATGGTTGATGAGGAAGGATGGGATGGTGCTGTGGCAGAGGGGGCCGAGCCAGCTTTGAGGACCAGGCTATTAGGTGTTTCCGACCTTTCCACTCTGGTCTTGCAAAGATCTAACAATTATTGCGAAGCCTTGAATGGTTGCGGGAGGTGAAGCCTTGTGGATTGCGAGGGGAAATAGGGTGTGGGGGCATTTTCAAACAAGAGAGGACTATTAATGGCTACAGTTAACAGGATTTTCAGTTAAATTCATGAAATATAAATTTAGGTGATGATGATTTCAATTCAAACTATTAGATATGATATATTATTTCTAAAACATTTATACATTACTTTTTTTTTCTTTTTTTAATTTGAAGATCCC
>UESW01002164.1:219411-270726 GCA_900491605.1 Calamus simplicifolius
GAAAAAGCTTCATCTCAACTCCAAAGTTTTCAAACGGTCAAGAATCTTGCTGAGGCCTGATTCAATACTTCAAGAGGAGTTAAAGAGGAGAAGGAAGAAAGCCAAAGCCACAACCATCTGCAATCTTATCAGGCTTTTCTAACCCTTTTATACTTTATTTGTATATTTGCTCAAGGGGAGCGTTTCTATATTTAAACTCTGTTATTTTGGTTGTTTGCTGATTCAATCAGTGGATTGAATCAGTGGAGGTTATTATACCTCGTTGCAAGCCGGAGTGCTTGTGTTGGGTTAGTTGTGAGCCCGTGAAAAACAACGTGTAGGGTTTTGTGCTGGTGAGCCCGTGTAAAACCGGCTGGGTTCGTTGTGATCCCGGAAAACAACAAGTTTGAGTTGTGAACTTGTAAAACAACTCGGCTGTAATCGAAGAGATTATAGTGTGGACCCAAGTGAATCTTGGGAGTGGACGTAGGTGTTGGTTGCACCGAACCACTATAAAATTATCTTGTGTTTGCCGTGCTATATTTTCTCTCTCTCTATCTCTCTTTATTATTTGCTTGTGTATTGATTAAAGTTAGCCTCTCACTTGCACATTTTGCTAACTAATCAACTAAAGTTAAAAAGACTTAAATTTTAAGAACCCAATTCACCCCCCCTCTTGGGTTGCCATCTGGGCCAACAGGCTTATTAAACATCATACGAAATTTATTAGTTCCCTCTATCCTATTCATTTGTTGCAAATGATATGATGACAATATTATGATAATTCAAAGCTTTACCATATCTATATTAGAAAGCCAATTTTAAAATAAATTTTGATAATCATGGAAGCACAAAGCTTCACTTGCTACATGAACAAGCAAGATAGCATACAGAAAGTAAAGCATGGTAAAAGAGCAGCAAAAAATAAGCGAACAAGCAGCATAGCTTGAAGTTGAAAAATGAAAACCACTAAACAAACCATCAATCAAAAGAACATGAGCTATAAGCAATATCTTTCCCTTGCATTCGAACTCTTCCAGCAGAACATACACATGACATTAAATTATCAAGGTAAGACTATAAAATCTCGAAGACTAACAATGAGGCCATACGGTGACAACTACCAAGTGCATTTTTAAATTTTTAATAGAGGAAAACTCATAAGCCAGAGGCAAATACACAAGTCTTACAGTAATAAAGTTCTTTCACAAGTTCCAAAGTTTCTAGACTACTTTTACTAATCCCCAATAGGTAACACTTAGAGCAAACTACATTGCAGACAGAGAAGCAGAGAAGTATCCAATAAATTTGCAAGCCATTCATCTAAGTAGATAACAAGTCTGGCATTCAGCACAACCATTCAAAGTATTTGCTCCCAAGAGAGTTGTCATATACCTGAATAATACATCCATCATAATGCAATTCATCATTCAACATATTACAAACAAAACTAATAACATGCTGGAAACAATTAAACTAAACCAGTCATATAAACAGTTGAACCAAATTATAAACAAGCTACATAAGATAAGAAACATATTACAAGAAAAGAAATTTCAGAAATTCTCAACAAGCAGCTTCTAGAGACCATTTTTTAATTAAAAAAGGTTGATAGTCAAAATCTTAACACACCCACAAGATCACTCAAGAATTTTCACTTGTCACCACACCCACATGTTTCTTGTTGGGCCTGGTATGGTGCTATTAAGGCTCAGGTTGGGCTAACTTGTATTGGCTAGATATGGGTTCAAGGATTGAGATTAAATCAAGTCACGGGAGTACACGGGTTTGAAAATTAGTTTAATTTCATTGGGTTAGTCCATGGGAGTTTTTGTAAAGTCTGGGTCAATCCTACTCCGTTATGGATTTAAACTATAGTCTTTAGGGTTTATGGACAGAGGACTTGGTCATGTATTTAAACTCTAGTCTTTAGGGTTTATGAACATAAGAAATAGATTCTTTTCTTTCAAGAAATATTTCTCCCCATCTCTCCTCTTTCCCCTCCTACCGTTCATGGCTTCATCTCCATGAGGATTCGTAGGAGGGGAGGAGTGCTGCTCTCGAGATCGCATGGAGAAGTGTTTGACATCTCCAGGGCATTGTCTTCGCGTGGGGTAGCTCGCTGGATGGGATCCAGCGACCATGGATGAAGCCGAACGAGCGTGAAGGGAGCACGGTGGTCTTCGTTGGTCAACGAGGAGTTAATCCAGCCTTCGTGGATGTAAAGCGAAAGAGTCCCACAGAAGTTCTCTCCCAGGTGTTATCGTAAGGTGTAAGAGGAGAAAGCTGCTTCTCCCAGGAAGATCTCTCATGGCCACTCACCTGTACATGAAGAAGAAAACCATGTGAAGAGGAGGATTCATCATGGTGATGAAGAAACATAGTGGATTTCTCATGGTAAGGACCTCATGGCTTCCGTGAGTGCACAGAGGATTCATGGGAGGAGTTTTCATGGAAGAAATCACTTGTGGGATTCACGGAGGATTCACATGGGAGGAAGGAGGGGGCTCATGGTGGTGTGAAGAAGTTCGTACTTGGAGAGGAGCATTCCAACAAAGGGAAAATTCAAGAAAAGGATTAAAAATTCTTTAGAGCAAGGGGGCTGTGGAGTTTTGAATCAAAGGGTTCAAGAGCAAGCACATTACCACTGTGCCAATCTGATTATTAGCAACAAAAGGTGAAAGCTCAGGGTACTTCTCCAGCGAGGTTGATTCCATTGCTATTCATCAAGGACTAAAATCCAACAATTGGTATCAGAGCCTGGTTTAGAAAATAGTAAATTGAAGATCTTCAAGGAGTTGAAACAATTTTAACACGGCCTTATCAAGGTACCTCTTAATTTTTTAAAAATTATTTTTGTGCTATATTTGTTGAGATCTGACTATGGGTAGTAGCATAAAATAGATTTTAAGAAATTTGATAAAAAAAAGTTTCTCCATGTGGAAAGTCCGAGTAGAGAACCTTCCTGTGTAGTAGGGTTTAGATCTGACTTTGGAGGAAAGGCCAAATGGGATGACAGACAAACAGTAAATGTCGTTGGAAAAGAAAGCATGTGCAGTGATTAGGAAATGTCTGACAGATTAACCCTTTATTTAGTGCTGAAGAAGAAGACCCCGAAGGAATTCTGATCGAAATTGCACACCCTTTATATGGAAAAGAATATGTGCAACAAGTTAATGTTGAAGAAGCGCCTCTACAGCTTTCGGATGTCAGAAGGTGAAGATGTGCTGAGCCACATCCAGGTGTTCAACCAGATGAGCTATGAATTGCTGAATGTTGGGGTCAAGATGAAGGAGAAAGATAAGGCACTTTTGCTATTGTGTTCACTGCCCACATCATATGACTCATTGGTCACGATGCTGCTCTACGGAAAGGAGATATTATTCTACGAAGATATTGTCTTGATGCTTTGGACGAATGAGGAAGAAGATGACCAAGGAAGCAGTTCTCTAGAAGGGTCTATCAATTAGGGAAGGATCAGGCAGAGGTAGGGATATGAGTAAGCCTACGGAACGATCAAAGTTCAGGAAAGGCAAGAGAGAGGCGAAGTACTACAAGTGTGGTGAGGTAGGACATTTCAAGAGGAATTGTCCTAAATGAAAAAATCAAAAGGGAGAAAAGAAAGGATCTGATCTGTGAGTACAATTACAGACTAAAAGGTAGAGGATGATCTCTTGGTGGTATCAGATGGTCATAGGCACAACACAGAGATATGGATCTTGGATTCAGCTTGTTCTTATCATTACACTCCCAACTGGTCGTGGTTCAGTATTTACACAGAGGTTGATGAGGGGTGTATAACTCTTGGAGATGATCACCCTTGAAGATGGCAGGGATTAGTACAGCGAGGGTAAGGATGTTTGATGGCATGGTGCGCACCCTTACCAGTGTGAAGCATGTCCCAAACCTCAAAAAAATTTAGTGTCACTGGGGTACCTGGAGCGACTGGATACAGCTTCAGCAGTCATGCCAAAAGTGAAGTTCTAAACATCTTCAATGGAGCTATGATGGTGATGAGAGGGAGAAGGCTGAAGAATAACCTATACAGATTGAAGGGCTCCGTGATGATAAAAAATATAAGGCAGCAGCTGTGGAACAGGATCATCGGGATGTGTACAGGATGTGGCATTATCACCTTGACCACATGAAAGACAAGGAGATGAAAGAACTGAGCAAGAGAGGGCTGCTTTCGGACATGAGTGATGGAGATATAGAGATTTATGAGCCATGTTAAATGGAAAAATAGAAGAGAGTACAGTTCTTGGTCAACATAGCTAGGAGTGCAGAACCCCTAGAGCTACTATACATAGATGTCTGGGGATCAGCCTCGATTTTTGCAAGGAATGTAAAGTTGAATTGACATAAAAATAGTTGAAAAGTTGTTTCATTGAGGTACATTCTATTTTACAATATCTTAGCATGAATTTTGAATGATTTTGAGCATTCTGGGAAGTTAAATGAATGCTTCATAAAGAAGAAAAGGAAATATTAGTGATTGAGGAGCAATTATGGCAAGTTGCTTCTTTTCTTAAACAAATCTGCTTTGTTTGTTCTTATTCCTTTTTGCATTCTTATTCTTTGGCATGTCTTTTGCTTCCTTTTGAAGTTTCTTTTCTTGACCTTTTTTTTTTCTCTTATGGTTGGTTGGTTGAATTCTCAAGTTAAATTACTACTTGATTCTTGGTTGTTCCTTGAGTCTGCTTAAGAATCCAAGAAGATACAAAAGAGTGGAAAAAAAAGCAAGAATAGTAAGAATATTAAAACAAAAGGATTTGAGGACCAATCTTTTCCAAAAGGGGAAGAATGATGCAAACGGAGCTACACTCAATCATGATTGGCATTCTCGTGATCCTTTGTCTCTTTCAAATGGATCAACTTGTCAGATTCGTAATTTTGGCATACTTTTCTATTTCTAGGCACACGATTTCTAGTCATTTTGGAGGCCAACTTATCATATTTGTAATCTCGGCATACTTTTCAATTTATGGGCGCACGATTTCTGGCCATTCTTGAAGGCCAACTTGTTAGATTCGTAATCCCGACATACTTCCTATTTGTGGGGGCTATATATGTAATTTATGGGCATCTTTTGAGGGATGACACTTCTAGTTGTCTTATCTTTTATTTTTGAATATTTTTAGCCACTTTGGGGATTAATTTCAGCTTGAAAAATGTCATTATGGATTTTTCAAGTTAGTAGGCTCGACTTCTATATATTGTAAACCCTTTGGTTTTATTTGGAGATTATCAAAGATGTAGTGTTTTGAGGTTTTGTGTTCTTCTTATTTTCTTGAGAAGATTCTTGAACTTATCAAGTTAATTCTTGTGACGTTCAAACAACTGAGTTATCATCTAGAGTTCTTGAGTGTTATTGAGATTCTAGGTGTGGTGTCTTCCTATCCATGGTCTTTGGTTCTTATCTTGCTAGGTAATGGGTCAGGGCTCAAAAACTTGTGCTTTGAAGTCTTGGGTTTGATTCCAGATTTGGTATTGGGTTTTGTCGCCTTGTCGGTGAGGTTCATATCATTTGGTATCAGAGATTTGGTTCGAAGGCAAGTTTAACTCAACAAACTTGTGTTTTGAAGATTCTAGGGTTCGATTCTAGATTTGGTATCAGGTTTCATCGCCTTATCGGTGAGGTTCATATCAGAATGGGGCCAAATACTTCTTGACCCTGATAGATGATTTCTCAAGAAAGTAGTGGGTCCACTTTATGAAGAATATACCAGTAGGAAGTTTCAGAGATTTTGTGAGAAGTGGGGCATCAAAAGGTACTTCTTAGTGATGGAAAACTTTTCAATAGGAAGGAGTAGCTGAGAGGATGAATAGAACACTGTTGAAAAAGCAAGATGCTTGAGGCTGCAGGTAGGGCTTCCAAAGATATTCTGGGTTGTTGCAATAAGTTCAGCTAGCTACTTGGTCAATCGGTCACCGCACATCAGGTTGGATGGAGGCATTCTAGAGGAGATATAGTTTGGAGGAAAGACAAGCTTGAACCATCTGAGGGTGTTTGGATGCATGGCATATGTGCATGTTGATGCTAGGGAGCGGAGTAAGTTGGACGCTAGGTCAAAGAAGATGATGTTTCTGGGCTATCCGCGTGGAATCAAGGGGTATCGACTGTGGGACACTTGGAGAAGAAGGTTGTCATCAGCAGGGATGCGACCTTCGATGAGAGCTCGATCTTCTAGAACAAAGATGGTATAGATGCACAACAGGGGCTGCAGGAGGTGAAATACGACAACACTAGTTAGATAACCTCCTATATAGTCGTGCCATTTGCTAGTGGATCAGGAGGATTTGATATTCAGATGGAGAGGACTGACAAAGGGGTTAGAAGCCAGAAAGTTCAACAGGATGTAGCTGAGCAAAGGACTCAGAAGGATGCATTGGGCAGAGGACTGATATTGGGATCACATTGCACAGGTCTAGAAGAAACATGCAACTATCAGTTCGATACGGCTTCTAGGATTCGATGTCATATACCCTGTGACATCGAATGGAGACCCTTACACATATCATGAGGTTATGGAGAGCCAGGATAACCAGAAAGAGATAGGTGGGTCCAGGTTATGATAGAAGATGCAGGCTATGGCAAAGGAGATGCAATCTCTCTACAGAATGGCTTGTGACAAGTGGTCTAGTTGTCACAAGGAAAGAAACCCATTGATTGCAAATGGGTTTATTAGTGCAAGAAAGGGCCTTCAAAATAAGCGGGTATCAAGTACAAGACATGACTAGTGGCCAGAGAATACTCTTAGAAGGAAGGCATCGACTACAAAGAGCTGATGGAAGAAGATGGAGTGGAGTTGATGAAGATACACACCAAGAAGAATTCAGCATCAAGGTTCTTTCATGGAATAGCTTCTTGGTGTTGCATGCTGATAGACACGGCGGATGTGCTGAGGCCTTGAAAGCACCAAGATGGAGATTATTGGGCCTGGTGTGATGCTATCAAGGCCCATGTTAGGCTAACTTGTATTGGGCTAAGTATGGGTCTAAGGGTTGAGATTAAATCAAGTCACGGGTGTATACGGGCTTGGGGATTAGTTTAATCTCATTGGTTAGTCCATGGAAGTTTTTGTAAAGTCTGGATCAATCCTACTCCGTCATGGATTTAAACTCTAGTCCTTAGGGTTTATGGATAGAGGACCTGGTCATGTATTTAAACTCCAGTCTCTAGGGTTTATGGACATAAGAAACAGATTCTTTTCTCTCAAGAAAATCTCTCCCCATCTTCTCCTCTTCTCCCCTCCTACCATTCACGGCTTCATCTTCGTGAGGATTCTTAGGAGGGAGGAGTGCTGCTCTCGAGATCGCGTGGAGAAGCGTTCGACATCTCCAAGGCGTTGTCTTCCCATGGGGTAGCTCGCTGGATGGGATCCAGCGATTACTAACGAAGCCGAATGATCATGAATGGAGCACCTTCATGGACATAAAGAGAAAGAGTCCCACCGTGAGAGGTGGGAAAACCACGTTTTACAATGACGAAGAAACACGATGGATTTCTCATGGTAAGGAGTTTTCGTGGAGAAATCACTTCATGGGATTAATGGTGGAGGTGGAGAGGAGCTACGTTAATTTGATTATTAGCAACAAAAGGTGAAAGCCCAGAGTACTTCTCTAGCGAGGTTAATCCCATTGCTTAAGGACTAAAGCCTAACATTTCTATGGTTGCTTTGCGGAGGAGAGAGTCCAAGATATTGTTGTAAACAAGTGCCAAATATGAATGGGTTTCAATTAAATTAATGGTCTTTGTCAACAAACACATTATTATTATTATTATTATTATTATTATTATTATTATTATTATTATGAGCAAGACTGGGGCAAGTCTGATAGTATACTTTTATAATAATGATCTTGCATTTGATATTTAAGAACCGGCACACAATTGCAAAGCAATGGACTAAACATTTGAAAATCTAACAACTCCTACCTACCAACAACAAGCTAGTGTACCTTAAAAAAAATATAAATGCTTCAGTGAACCCCAAAGTAATTTGTATCTATTTATTTATCTTGAAAAAGCTGTTGATAGCCATTCATCATCAAGCATATGAAATAATTGTTGACCAATTACTGAATCAACAGTTTATGGTAAGGATGAATAAATTGGCAACAAAAGTATAGCCACCGGCCATATCATTAAGATAGTCAAATTGGGAAACAGAAGTATAGCCACCCACACCGGCCATATCATTAGGAAGAGTCAATTGGGCAAAACGGCAAGGGAGCATCCCCTCTTTCTGCCATCAAATAAAACAGAGCTTTCCTCCAATTCTTTGTTCTCTGCCGACGTTTTACTCTACCGTACGATTCGGATTCTGCCACCAAACATGGCTGTAAAGGCCGATTCCTACAAAAATACGGCATGCCAACCCCACGCCTAAGATCCCTTCCTCCAGTGATCACCGGTGACCCTGCTAGAGCTAGGCTGAAGAATGTAACCAGGGGAGTCAAGACCCCTACCTACACTTTTTCGCCAGAGAGGACGCGGACGCCGGCGAGCACTAACATAGGTTCTCTGTTATTTTACCTAGGTTAGAGACAACCAAAGCTTCAATAAAAACGCAGATCCCCATTAAAATCCCACCAAAATCTCAAACCCTAAACCACAACACGGGAAATGGAAAGGAAGATGAAGGTTACCTGCTGGAGAGGTGGAAGGCGCTGGTGAACCCGCAGATCCTCCAATGATCAGCCTTGAAATTGGAACAGAGAAGAAGAGTGCTCTATTCCTCTTCCAAGCTCCACAATGGTCGTTGAGGCTCGGAAAGCAGGGATTCCAGGTGATTTAAACCATCTTGATCCCAGCCGATCGGAGATCATGGGAGAGCTGGCGCAATTGCCTCCTCCCCGGCGCCGGTAGGACTCAGGACCCGCGGCGCGAGCCCGGAAAGCGGGCAGGCACGCTGCCAGGCCCGGACCAAGGCCGGCTCCCGCTGCATGTCATCCCTCTATGTCACCGACTCACCGCCTTCCTGGCGGTGGCATGGCTCAGCCCGGACCCCATCGGATGCCTTGCTGGCACTGGTAGGGGCCGGGGCTCGTGGCTCGGGCCTGGCAAGCCAGTGGGCACACCGCCGGCCCGAACCAAACTGGGAGCCAAGGTTTGGCTCCCAGTGTCCCTCTTCTCTCGCCCCTTCGACTCATCTCTCGTCTCTCTCGCTCTCTTTCTCCTGGCGAGAGGCCCAGAGCCTTACCTGGGACGGCGACGGCAGCAACGGTAATAGATCTGAAGATGGTGGAGGATGGAGCTGAAGATGGAGAAACAATCAGTGTAGCGATTGTTTTTATTTTTCAAAAGAGGTCACGTCCCGCGCAGTTTGCGTGCGCGCAACCGACGGTGCGAAAATATTTCACCACAAAATAGTGACAGAAGAAAACCTTATCCATCACAAAATTAGTGACCGATCTTGGCATCCACCGATAAGGGACGTATGAAGCTATCTATCATTAAATTAGCAATGGATAATTTTTTTATTATAATTTTTTTAAAAATAAAATATAAATTTAATGACGAAAAGATAATTCATCATTAAATTAGTAATGAATGATTTATTCATCACTAAATTAATGATGGATTTTGACATTCATCACTAAAATTGTGACAGATGGATCAATCCGTCACTAAATTAGTCATCATAATTTTTTTAAAAAATTAGAGTATAAATTTAGTAATGAAAGGGCAATATGTCACTAAAGTAATGACGAATGATCTTGTCCGTCACTAAATTAGTGACGGATTGGTTCTTCCGTTATAATTTTTTTAAATAAAAATTAGAGTATAACGAAAGGATAATTCGTCACTAAATTAGTGACGGATCTTGACATCCGTTATTGACGGATGGGGTAGTCGTCACTAAATTAGTGACGAATTAGTTCTTCCAACATAATTTTTTTAAAAAAATTAGAGTATAAATTTAGTGATGGACGGGCAATATGTTACTCAATAAGTGACAGATCTTGGCAACCATCACTAAATTAGTGATGAATCTTGGCGTCTGTCACTAAATTAGTGACGAATGAGGCAGTCCATCACTAAATTAGTGACAAATTTGTTTTTTCATCATATTTATTTTTTTAAAAAATTAAAGTATAAATTTAATGATGAAAGGACAATTCGTCACTAAATTAGTAATGGACAGATTCTTTCGTTACAAGTTTTTTTTTAAAAATTAGAATCTAAATTTAGTGTCGAAAGGGCAACCATCACTAAATTAGTGACGAATGACGTTATTCATCACTAGATTAGTGACGGAAGAGTAATCTATCACTAAATTAATGATGAAAGAATAATTAAGTTGCTAAGAATATACAATTACTGAGTTTGGCTTGCTTCCCAAGAATACAATTCTTTTTTGTTTTTCAAATGGCTGCATTTTTTTTTTGCTAGCATATGAAATACTTTAAATTGCAAAATTATTTTAGAAATATTACATATTGAAATAATATAAATATGATTTATAATATAATATGTATATTATATAGTATATAATATATTATTATTTATCATTTTAGGGCCTCAATCACACCTTGTAGCCCTTTTAAACCGTGCATAAATCTTAAACTTTAAACTCTCTTCTTGTAAATAATATAATGCTTGATAACGTAAAATTATGATCAAATTATTTATATCTTTCATCTTTGCTTACAAAACCATCTAATCTATATAAGTCAGCCAAGCTATCTAAGATTGTGAAATAGTAAACCTTTATTGATCTTCTCTAATTTTTATTGCAATGAATACTGCTAAATAAAATATTTAATTTGATTTATCCAAGATTTAAATCATGTTGATGTGGCTGATCACCTCCTTCTTGGCGGCAGCATAATGCCCTGCGCAATTTTTGAAATCAAATGATGTGATAACTCATTTTTGGGATGGTGGCACTCTCGCTTCGGCCCCTGACTTTCCGGCCTCCAGCTCCGGCCTCTAGCTTCAACCTCTGGTTCCAGCTCCGGCCTCCGGCCCCGGCCCAGCTTCAGCCTCTGGCTCCAGCTCCGGCCTCTAGCTCCAGCCTCCAGCTTCGGCCTCTGGTTCCGGTTCCGGCCTCCAACTCCGGCCTCCAGCTTCGGCCTATGGTTCCAGCTCCGGCCTTTGGCTCCGGCCTCCAGCTTCGGCCTCTGGCTCTGGCTCCGGCCTCTAGCTTCGGCCTCTGGTTCCAGCTCTGGCCTCCGGCTCCGGCCTCCAGCTTCGGCCTCTGTCTCTGGCTCTGGCCTCCGGCATCAGCCTCTGGTTCCAGCTCCGGCCTCCGGCTTCGGCTTTAACTTTTGTGTTGTGTGCTTTCCTTGCATAAGCCAACCTCGGATATCAGACCCTGGGATTCGAGGCATCCACTACCGTATATCTCGCTCGCTGAAATCATGGGCAAATGCTAACACGCCCCGCAGTTGCCGACATACATGGCGTCCATTCAGCAATGGCTTACCTACCTGCCGTTCGCGGAGCTCATCCTAACAAGAAAGATTCGACGGTTTCAATGGAACGAGGTATAAAAGAAAGACCCCGAGCTCAGGGCGGGGGATCCTCTTCTTCTTAAAAAAAAAAAGACTCACACAACACATTCCTGTTCTACAAGCTCACTGACTTGAGTGTCGGAGGGTCCTCGTCGGAACCACCGGTCTGGGACTTCTTGCAAGTTTTTGGAGAAAGAAGGCAACCTTTCCACCTATTCGGAGGCCCCCGAAGATCTCAGCACACCGGCGCTCATCACAAGTGACTTGGCAGCATCAGATTGGCGCGTCAGGAAGGGGGACACACACGTGGTAGGCAAAAGTTCTCCCTGTGAACCCACTACTTCTGTAAGGAAGACGATGGTGACAACGCGAGCTCAGGAAGCTTCCACCAGCCATGCCGCGGAACGTCTTCTGCGGGCTGAGCAATCGGAGGCCAACCTCCATGTTCCGCCCCCTGCACAGATGAACCAGTCCGATCGGCTTGATGTCCTAGCTCATCAGGTACAGGACCTGATGACGGTGGTGCAGGGATTACAGGAACACTGCTTCGCCACTGCGCCTCAGTCCCCTCCGCCTCACGAAGGGGGGCATGGAGCAAATCAATCTCATCGAGGCGGGACTCCACCTGAGGCCTCCCACCACTCGCCCCCCGAACCTCGTTGCTGGGAGGCTTCAAAGCGACGACAGTCTCTCTCCCGCCATTCAAATCGTCCTCACCGGCGGCCGGGTGAGAAGGAGCCAAGACGGGTGTACTCCCTGCACCGGCGGTCTTCCCCGGCTTCATCTTCTGACTCCTCTAAAGATGACACCAATAGGAGGACCACTCGTCGGGACAAACAGCGGCTCGATGAGTATCATCAATGGTTGGAGGAGCTTAGTCGCCGGATTGCCAACCCTCACAGGACGGACTACGACCACCATCCCCCGCTCTCCCACCACATCATGGAGGAACCGGTTCCGTCCCGGTTCTGTCTCCCCTAGTTGGACCCATACGACGGCACGACATACCCTCTGGACCACTTGGAGAGCTATAAGGTTCTCATGCAAGTCTAGGAAGCGACAGACTCCCTCATGTGTGTTGCCTTTCCTGCCACACTTCATAAGGCGGCACGTGCGTGGTATTCTCGCCTGCCACCGCGCAGCATTAATTCCTTCAGATAGCTCGAGCGATCTTTCCTGGCCCACTTTGATGCATTCCAAAAGATCCCTCGAGTGGCCGATAGCTTATTCGCTGTCCAGCAAAGGAGCGGCGAGACCTGAAGGACTTCATTGCTCGGTTCAAGGAGACGATGCTGGAGGTGTATAACTTGGATGATTATGTATCCACTTTGGCCCTAAAGCAAGGACTTAGTCCTTCTAGATTTGCCTATTCATTGGATAAGAAGCCTCCTAGTTCCTATGCCGAGCTTCTAAGCCGGGCATAGAAGTACATTCGCGTCGACGAAGTGGACTCGTCCAGAAGGGAGGCTGATAAAAGTTCCAGCAAAAAATCGGCATCCACGGAGCCTACTGGAGCACGGTCCCGGAAGCCTGAGACTCCCCACCGCTCAGACTACCAGCGTCAGACACTTGTTCCCAAGGAACATTCATCCCCCCTGGCTCCGATATCTCACATTCTACTAGAAATCGAGGAGGAGCCATACTTTCAACGTCCACCTCCTATGAAGTCAGGGACCCCCCGTAGCAAAGAACTTTACTGCCAGTATCACTGAGACTACGGTCATGACACTGAGGACTGCCGCCATTTGAAGAAGGCCATTGAAGAGCTTGTCCAGCAGGGTCACTTGGGCAAGTTCGTTCGAAGAGGAAACCTTCCTGCTCTGGGTTCATCGGTGCCTCCTGCGCTTCAAACCGGCATTGACAATGCCCTTACGGAAAAGACAATAGCCATGATTTCCTGGGGGCAGGCAGCAGCTCGAAAAGATGGCGAGAGGAGTAGATTCTGTAATTCCTTTCTTTAGAAAGGACTTAGATGGGGTAGTTAATAAACATGACGACAATGCCGTCGTGTCCATGACCATAGCCAAACATCCTATAAAAAGAATTTTAGTGGATAGTGGAAGTTCTGTGGATGTTTTGAGCTACGAGGCCTTTGTTCGGATGAACCTGTCAAACTCCTCCCTTCGACCCGTCGCCACGCCTTTGATGGGCTTTACTAGAGATTCTGTGAGCATCGAAGGGAAGATCGCCCTTCCTGTCATGGCTAGGATCCACCGTGTCAAAGTACGGTAGTCATAAATTTCCTAGTGGTCCGGACCCGTTGGCTTACAACGCTATCCTGGGAAGGCTGGTTTGAATTTGCTGGATGCCGTCATCTCCACCAAGAGATTGTTGGTGAGGTTTCCCACTGATGAAGGGGTCGAAGAAAATGAAGGGAGAGCAAAGCCCGCCACCGCTTTGCTGCCACTTATGCCCCAGTCCGCTGGAGGCGGTGTCGATAGTAGCCTCTGAGCCACTTGATCCCCGAGAATTGGGGAGGAGAGGAGAGCCAGCCGAGCACTTCATGACCTTCCCCTTGGGGGTGGACCCCACGAGGACCGTCCAGGCTGGAGCGCTACTCCTGAAAGAGGCACGCGATCGGCTCCTCACCTTCCTGCGTGCCAACACTGACATCTTTGCATGGTCGTCATCAGACATGCCAGGCATCCCTGAGGAGATGATCACCCATTGGCTCAACCTCAAGCTAGAGTGTCGACCGGTCCAACAGAAGAAAAGGAGCTTTGCTCCGGACAGACAGAAAGCTATCGATGAGGAAGTCCGTAAGCTGATGGCTGCAGGCCACATTCGGGAAGTTCACTACCCTGAATGGTTGGCTAATGTTGTGATGGTCCGTAAGACTAATGGGAGCTGGAGGATGTGCGTAGGCTTCACCGACCTCAATAAAGCATGCCCCAAGGATAGCTTCCCGTTGCCTCGGATCGATCAACTGGTGGACGCTACATCCGACCATGACCCTTAGTTTCATGGACGCCTTCTCCGGGTACAACCAAATCAGGATGAACCTAGTGGATAAGGAAGCTACCTCCTTCATAACTAGAAGGGATTGTACTACTACAAGGTAATGTCATTCGGGCTGAAGAACGCGGGGGCCACTTACCAAAGGTTAATGAACAAAGTCTTCGAAGACCAGATAGGATGCAACATGGAAGTGTACGTGGACGATATGCTGACAAAAAGTGTCCACACCACCAGCCATATCGTCGACCTAACGGAGACCTTCGACAACCTCCGCCGATACCAGATGAGGCTGAACCCACGCAAATGCACCTTTGGGGTGACAGCCAGAAAATTCTTGGGTTTCATGGTAACCCGACGAGGAATCAAGGCAAACCCTGATAAAGTTCAAGCCATCTTGGACATGAGGTCTCCCACCAACAAGAAGGAAGTGCAGCACCTGACGGGAAGGGTGGCGGCCTTGAGCCGTTTTCTGTCCAAGTCGACTGAGACGTGCTTGCCTTTCTTTAAGGTGCTCCATAGGGCCAATGGATTCGAATGGACGAAAGAGTGTCAAAAGGCCTTCGAGGGACTAAAAGAATTCCTATCCATCCCGCCACTGCTATCCAAGCCAATGGGTGGAGAAGAACTCCTTCTATACCTCACAGCTTCTCCCGAAGCTGTCAGTTCCATGCTGGTTTGCATAGACACCAACGGCACTCAAAATCCGGTGTATTACACTAGCAAGGTGCTCCACGATGCGGAGACCAGGTACTCAAAGATTGAGAGGATTATCTTTGTGCTGATCGTGTCCGCCCAGTGCCTCCGACCGTATTTTCAAGATCATCCGATTGTAGTGGTCACGGACCAACCTCTCAAGGCATTCTCGCTCGCCCGGACACCTTGGGCCGACTGGCGATGTGGGCGCTTAAGCTGGGAGAATTTGACCTATATTTTCGTCCCCGATCAGCCATGAAATTCTAGGTCCTGGTATATTTCTTGGTCGAATGCACCTGGGGCGAGGAGCAACCCGAAGAGGCCCCTGCAAACCACTCAACCCCTGGAGCCTGAGAGGATGAAGGGATCCTTCATGTGGATGGAGTATCACATTCTCAAGGGAGCGGAGCGGGCCTCATTTTGGCCAACTCGGACGGAGTTGAAACCGAGTGCGCACTCCGTTTTCTCTTTCCAGCCACCAACAATCATGCAGAGTATGAAGCCCTACTGTCTGAAATAAGATTAGCTCAGGAGCTCGGGGTGAAGCGCCTTAGGGAATTCATTGACTCCCAGCTGGTCACTGGCCAAATCACAGGGGAGTATGAAGCACGGGATCCTATCATGTCCCGCTACTTGAGCATGGTGCAGTCGCAAGCTTCTCTCTTAACCTACTTCAATGTCAGCTACATTCCTCGAGGGGAGAATGCTAGAGCAGACGCCTTGTTCCATCTCGCCACCTCAGCTAACGAGATGTTGGGAAGAGCTTACATAGAGCATCTCGAAGCCCTAAGTACCGAAGCAACAGAAGAAGCCCTACCAGTTGAGCAAGAGCCTTCCTGGATGGATGCTTATGTCCAGTACCTTACTAACGGTACCCTTCCCGAAGACCCGGCCGAGGCCAGGCAGCTCAAAAGACGGATCCCAAAGTTTTTTATAATGAAAGGAAAACTCTACCAAAGGTCGTTCTCGTACCCAGTCCTCAGGTGTGTCAGCCCTATAGAGGCGGATTACATCCTGCAGGAAATACATGAAGGCATATGCAGGAGTCATTTGGGGGCAGAGCTCTGGCATACAAAGCCCTGCGACAAGGATATTATTGGCTAACAATGAAGGAGGATGCGTCCGAGCTTGTCAAGAGATGCGACAGTTGCCAGTGTTATGCCAATATTCAACGCCAACCAACGTCCCAGCAGACCCCCCTAGCCGCACCATGGCCCTTCGCCCAGTGTGGTATGGACATCCTAGGACCATTCCCTCCAGCTTCCGGTCAACGTAAATTCCTATTGGTAGCCATCGATCATTTCACCAAGTGGATTGAGGCCAAGCACTCGCCAAGATCACTGAGGGCAAGGTGAGAACCTTCTTTTGGAAGTCTGTAGTGTGCCAGTTCGGGTTGCCACACAACCTCATCACTGACAATGATCGACAGTTTGATAACGCTGCCTTCTGGGAGTTCTGCATCGGGCTAGGTATTCATCAACGGTTCACCTTTGTGGGGCACCCTCAAACCAATGGCGCAGCCGAGGTGACCAATCGCATTATTCTCCAAGGACTTAGGGCCCGGCTAGATGACTGTAAAGGACGATGGGTGGAAGAGCTCCCCAGTGTACTGTGGGCCTACCACACAATGCCACGAACACCCACCGGAGAAACTCCTTTCAGCCTGGTTTTCGGATCCGAAGCTATCATTCCTGTGGAGATAGGTGTCCCAAGCCCACGGATAGAGTTATACAGCGAAGAGGACAACCCCAGTCAACTGCGGGCCGACCTCGACTTAGTGGAAGAATTGCGAGACCAAGCATGGCTCCGCATGGCGGCCTTCCGACAGCGGGCAGCCAGATACTACAATGCCCAGGATGGTCTAAGACATTCCGCCACGGAGACCTAGTCCTGCGATGAGTGGAAATATCGAAGCCAACGGAAGGAGGCAGGCTAGCACCAAAATGGGAAGGATCCTATCGTGTCACGGAGGTGCTTCATCACGGAGCATACAAAGTTGAGGGGCTAGATGGAAAACCTCTCCCCCGCACTTGGAACGCGGACAACCTGCATCGGTATTATCAGTAATTTGCTAACTCACTTAGCTTGAACTTGCTTGCTAGAGTGCTATTCAAAATATTCTCATTGCTATGTTTTCGAATGATCTTACTTCTCACTCAAAGCCCGGCTCTGCGTCGGCACTCAAAGCCCGGCTCCGCGTCGGCACTCTAAGCCCGGCTCCACGTCGGCACTCAAAGCTCAGCTCCGCATCGGCACTCAAAGCCCAGCTCCACGTCGGCACTCAAAGCCCGGCTTCGCGTCGGCACTTTAAGCCCGGCTCCGCGTCGGCACTCAAAGCTTGGCTCCGCAGCGGCACTCTAAGCCTGACTCCGCATCGGTATTCAAAGCCCGGCTCCGCGTCGACACTTAAAGCCCAGCTCCGTGTTGGCACTTTAAGCCTGGCTCCGCGTCGGCACTCTAAGCCCAGTTCCGCGTCGGCACTCTAAGCCGGCTCCGCATTGGCACTCAAAGCCCGGCTCCGTGTCGGCACTCTAAGCCGGCTCCGCGTCGGCACTCTAAGCCGGCTCCTCGTCGGCACTCAAAGCCCGGCTCTGCATCGGCACTTTAAGCCTGGCTCTGCGTCGGCACTCAAAGCCCGGATCTGCGTCAGCACTCTAAGCCCGGCTCCGCATCGGCACTTTAAGCCCGGCTCCGCGTCGGCACTCAAAGCCCGGCTTCGCATCGGCACTCAAAGCCCGGCTTCGCGTCGGCACTAAAAGCCCGGCTCCGCGTCGGCACTTTAAGCCTAGCTCCGCATCGGCACTCAAAGCCCGGCTCCGCATCAACACTCAAAGCCCAGCTCCACATCGGTACTCAAAGCCCGGCTCCGCGTCGACACTCTAAGCCCGGCTCCGTGTCGGCACTCTAGGCTCGGCTTCGCGTCGACGCTCTACTCAACCTCGCGTTGGTATTCAGCGACTCCACATCGGCATGAGTGTGGCCCTACACTAGCACTTGTTCGACCTTCGTATCAGCAACTAAGACTGATCCCACATCAGTTCTCTAATTGATTTTCTAACCATGTCCCTGGAAAAGAATCATATTGTAGTTCTTTGGCCATAGGTTTTTGGTTTGCTTCAACTCATACACTAGAAGACCTGACTATGATCCAAGACATAAGCGTTACGGGTTAAGGGATTCATTAATAGCAAAAGTTTACAAATCGGACTTGATGCAATACAATGAAAGTGAAAGAAACTAGGGATCACTCGGATCTAAGTTGTCATCCTCGGGGACTTCGTCTGGCTCCAACCCCTCGATCCCTTCAAGGCCATAGAGCTTTTGGATTTTCTTCTTGCAGCCCTGGAAGCCGCCTTCGTATGCAAATGCCGTCGACTCGGCCAATTCCTTGCTAAAGGCACTAGACTTCCTGAAGTCCTCTACGGCCTCAGTGGCTCGCTTCTCCACCTCGAAGGTTTTTTGCTCGGCCTCTGCAATCTTCTTCTTAGCCTCCGCGATCTTTTTCTCGGCCTCGGCAGTCTTATTTTCGGCTTCGGTCACCGCCACCTTCAGGTCTACAATCTTGGCATCAGACTGGCGGGTGATCTCCTCCGAGTTCTCAGCTCTCTCTTCGGCAGCACCTATTTCAATGGTGGCAGAGTGTAGTCAGTTCTTCAACATGTACACTTCCGACTCCGCCACCTTCAATTTCTCCTCTGCCATCCTCTGTTTCTCTTCGGCCACCTAAACATTATCCAGCTCATTGGCCACCTGACGCTGGGCCACTTCCAACACCTCTTCTTCCCTTAGCTGGAGGGTTTCGGCTTCGGCCACGGTCTTTTGCTCCCGAGCAGTCTGTGCTCGGGTATCCTCCAGGGCCATCTCCGTCCTCTCTACCCTAGACCGGATTTCTCGAATTTCCTCCACCGAGTGATCGAGAGCGGCTTCGGCATGGGACTAAAAGCCCCTCATGGCAGTCATAGAATTCAACGCCTAGGCAGAATGTCTAGGTTAGATGAAGAAAATATATATAAAAAAATTGAGAATAGAACAATGCTTACCCAGAGATGTGCCACAGATGCCTCTCGAAAGAATGTGGCCTTCCCTTGATGTCGGAGAAATCCCTGTAGCTCCGGCACAGATGCCTCGTCCAGTGTCCGCTTAGCCCAGCGACTATAGCGCATCAAAATCGATTGGAAAGAAGGATTGACGCTGTTCCCCTCCACTGACTTGACAGCTGCGAGGGAGGACTCAGCCTCCGATTCTGCTCCCTCCGGCACCTTTGATGGTAGAGGCACCTCGGCCACCATCCCTTGGGGAGGTAGGGTGGCTTCTGGAATCAGCTTTGTAGTCAGGTGGGCTGGCTCCGCTTCAACAGCTTCGGGCGGAGGTACTTCAACACCTCGCTTTGGAGAGAGGTCGATCAAAACAATAGGAGGGGGTGGCGGTGCTGGTAAAGGCGAATGGGGCAAATTCCTTTCTCCTGCCTCGCTCCACCCTAATTCCTCATCGGCCTCGGCCCTTGTAGCTTCACTCCTTACTGTTTCATCGGCTTGGACTCTTGCTGCCTCGCACCCATGCGAGGGCCCCCCAACCTCGGCCTTTCCAACTTTGGTCCTTTTGGCAATCTTGGCGATGGCCTTCCTCTCGGCAGGAGCCCCATTCCCCTTGACCTTCCTCTTCCTTGTAACAGCTTGCTTTATCTCGCGAAGTGATGGAACCATTCCTGTATCAAAAGCGGAAAAGAAGTGTTAAAAAAAAAGAGAAGAAAAAGAGAAGAAGAGAGGAAAGAGGTGAGTAATCAACTGCTCACCACTGGATAGAATAAGGCCGATGAGACGGAGGTTTTCTTCGGCCAGGAGTTGATTGCACCGAGGGATATTGGCAGTCAGAAGCTGCCCAAATGCCATTCGATCCTTCGGGAGGATGGAAGAGTCCTTATTGGCGTCGGTATTTGGCGTTCCCCAGTTCTCGCTCACCCCCTCAACATCGGCAAAAAAGAACTTATCTTTCCATCCTTTGATGAAAGTGGGGAGATATAGTCTAGTGGGTCTAGGGGTAAAGGACCACTAACCCGCCTGTTTGCGGAGGGTATAGAAACTACGGAATAAGGAGATGCTGGCCTCTATACCTTGAAGGTGGCAAAGTACCATAAAGCCAACAATAGTTCGGATGGAATTAGGGACTAACTGGGAGGGCATCAAAGAGTATCTTTCCAGGAGGTTGAGGATGAAAGGATGGATGGGTAACCGGAGTCCAGCCTTAAAGAAAGCCCCGTACAAGGCAACCCTCCTGGAATGGGAAGAAGTTACCCTGTCATCGGGAGCGGGGTAGGATAGACGCATGTTAGGAGGGAAATTGTACTTGGCTCCGAGGTTCACTATGTCTTGAGCAGACATGATGGAGGCAGTCCATTCGGGGGACTCCTTGATAGTGCTAGAGGGACCGGCGATGGTCGGACGGCACCGGGGTGGGGCCCATCCGGCGGCTGAACGGTTCCCAGCTACGGGATGTCCGGTCGTTCGCCGCCGTTCTAAGGAAACATGATCGGAAGATGAGGTGGTCCACTGTGTCAGTGAGGAAGCAGAAGGTTGGGAAGGAACAGGGAAACAATCCCCAAAATCAGAAATAGAGCAAGAAGGTGAAGAAGCCATGGGAACTAACCTGAAAAGCTCGAACCGGGATTGAAGGAGAAAGAGAACGGGGGGAATGGAAACAGGAGATGAACGAGCGCTTGCGGATTCAAGGTAGGAAGTTGTAACGCAAGAAAAGGTGAAGATTGGAGGATAAGGACGATCTTTTCCTTTTATAACCCCCTTTCAAATCATCCCGCCGTTGTCCGATCTGGCCATGTGTCCGCTTTCTACTGAAAACCGCTTCAGCAGCCATTCAGCGCGAGAAACACAAAAAATACCACCAATAAAGAGGTGGCGGTGACATTACCGCAATGATGACGCCCACCTTTTTACAACTCCTCGTCCGAGGAAAATCTTCCCCAATCCCAACAGCCTGAACGGACGAAATAATGGCACAGAGATCAGCCACATGGTGGATATTAATACCCCTTTCGCTGGCAACTGTACGCCCACCCATCTTAGGGGTGGGGGGCATCTGATGTGGCTGATCACCTCCTCTGGGTGGTAGCATAACGCCCTACGCAATTCCCGAAATCAAATGATGTGATAACTCATTTTTGGGACAGCGGCACTCTCGCCTCGGCCCCTGACTTTCCGGCCTCCAGCTCCGGCCTCTAGCTTCGGCCTCTGGTTCCAGCTTCGGCCTCCGGCCCCGACCTCTAGCTTCGGCCTCTGGCTCCAGCTCCGGCCTCGAGCTTTGGCATCTGGTCCAGCTCCGACCTCTGGCTCCAGCCTCCAGCTCCAGCTCCGGCCTCTAGCTCCGCCTCTGGTTCCAGCTCCGGCCTCTGGCTCTGGCCTCTAGCTTCGGCCTCTGACTCTGGCTCCGGCCTCCAGCTCTGGCCTCCGGCTTCGGCCTCTGGTTCTAGCTCCGGCCTCCGGCTCCGGCCTCCAGCTTCGACCTCTAGCTCTGGCTTCGGCCTCCAGCTCCGGCCTCCGGCTTCGGCCTCTGGTTCCAGCTCCGGCCTCCGGCTCCAGCCTCCGGCTTCGGCTTTAACTTTTGTGTTGTGTGCTTTCCTTGCATAAGCCAACCTCAGATACCGAACCTTGGGATTCGAGGCATCCACTACCGCATATCTCGCTCACCAAAATCACGGGCAAATGCTAACACGCCCCGTAGTTGCCGACATACACGGCGTTCATTCAGCAACGGCTCACCCACCTATCGTTCGCGGAGCTCATCCTAACAAGAAAGATTCGACGGTTTCAACGGAACGAGGTATAAAAGGAAGACTCTGAGCTCAGGGCGGGGGATTCCCTTCTTCTCTAAAAAAAAGACTCACACAACACATTCATGTTCTACAAACTCACTGACTTGAGCGTCGGAGGGTCCTCGCCGGAACCACCAGCCCGAGACTTCTTGCAGGTTTTTGGAGGAAGAAGGCAACCTTTCCACCTATTCGGAGGCCCCCAGGAGATCTCAGCACACCCGGCGCTCATCACAAGTAACTTGGCAGCATCACATGTATCTCTTGCAAATCAATTTTTGCTTAAATAATTCTTGGCAACTATGCGCCATATTTTTTTTACATCAATCATATTAAAATAAATAAATTTTGTATAGCTGAAAGTGAATATAAGCTTTTGTTGACTTGGAATTATTTTGTTTAAAATTTGACGTGGAAGTCTCTATGGGATCCTAAACATTTTTTTTTTAAAAAAATCTCACAATAGAAATTAATTTAAAAATCCTTCCAAGGTGCTCATTCTTTGTTAGTGATTTTGCGCCTAACTTAATTTCCTCCAACTATTAATGGCATAGAACACCCAAAACATCGAAATTCAGCGAGGATAAGTTCAGATCGAAATTCCACTTTCATCACACCAAACATAAATCAGCATGCGACTATAATCATGTTTTAGTTCATTAAATAAGTAGAGATTGTTGCGTCATACACTATTGCTAGTTCTACCGTTATGTACTGTTTCTTCCATCATGACGTCTTTCTTTTCCTTCCCTGCTAATTATTTGATCAATCATGCTCTAAATCCATTGCGTTAGATCCATTAATCACAATCGTTTGCGCCAAACCCAATTCGGCTCCGTGCGATATCATAGACCACATTGAACCGCTTCTGCTGCGTGTTGCCGATGATGAATCTTCATTGCCGGCGAACGCGTGCTACACTTGAACCACGTACAGTATGCTGGTGAAGCGGACATTAACCCTTGGATGGAGAGAAAACTAGGAAGAAAAGAAAATTAAGAGAGAAAATAGGAGAGAAAATAAAATTTACCTTGTTTGGATGGAGAGAAAAGTAAGAAGGAAAGAAAACTAGAGGGAAAACAGAGAAATAAAGTGGTGGGCCCCACATAAAAGTTTTCTCTTTGAAACCGGATAGATTTTGAAGAGAAAACTCAAAAGTGCTCTTTCATTTTTTTTATTTCAATATTGACCCTTCCAAAAAAACAACTGATGTATTTTTTAATCATCTATAATAAGTAAGGATATTATTGTCATTGTAAATTATTAACTTTTCTCTCGTCACTATTTTCCTCTCACTCATTCAAATAGAAGGAGATAAAATATTTTTTCTTCAATTTCTTTTTCTTCCACTTTTCTTTCTCAGTTTTCTTTCCTTCCACTCTTCTCTCCATCCAAACAGAGCATAAAGGTAGCCCCGCCGTGGAACCGGCTCAACCGTCGGCACAGACACCGTGTAGCCAGCGAAGTTATAGCATGTGTCTAATATCGAGAATGGCGGTGCCATCTGGTACCGAGTTATCAGCTGACGGAACCTCGACCGAAGGGCGGCGTAGGCCGAAGTCGGCAATCTGGTAATAACCGTATCGGAGTCGAGAAGCGTCCCGGCAAGAAAACTGTCGAACTTATTTTAAGCTGCTAACCATTGACTTTTATTGCCAAGGAAGTAGAATGAAGGCTGTTTGAAGTTTGTTATCATGGGCGTTAACTGGACGTTGGATGATGCATAACCATCGAGCTCGATGTGGATGGAAGATGTAGTAAGATAGTGTTTGATAGTCCAAAAGCTATCCCTGGATAAATGTACATGATAGCATTTATCCAAGAGATAGATGAGGAAATAAGCAGCTTTTTAAAATTATAAGTCTGTCAGAATAACTTTAGTTATTCCTGATTTCTAGGAAATAAGTTAATAAGGGAGGATATCTATGAGATATCCTTCCTTATCTTCTATATCAAACACTGCCTAAGTGAAAAGTGAAAACACGGCTGTATTTCAGCAACGACTGCGATACTAGTGATACTGGTTCACGGCCTAGACCGAGCAGACCGGCAGCCATGCCGAAGAGCCCGCTGTTATGGTCGCCGCAGCCGAACGAGAAATTGGACAGAGCGTCGGAGGACGTCAGTGTGAGCGTGTCACTGTCAAAGAAGCCCTTCGTTTGGGAGTTATCGCCGTACAGGGCTTGGTAGCGGCACTTCGATGCCGAGCAGGTATCTTGGTAATTCTCGAGCTGTGAGCATGCGGAAGAGCTGCAAAGGACGGTGGAATAGGTGGAGGATTGGGATGGGTCGAAGAGTGGCTCCTGTTGGGAGTAGCAATCAGTAGTGCTGCAGGGCAGGCATTGGATCCATGTGAGGTCACCGCCGGTGTCGAAGACCGACAAGTCATTCTTAGGGGTGCCGAAACGGATCTGGACGATGTAATTGCCGGTCTCGAGCGAGCTGCCTGCTGACGGTGGAGCCAGCTGACTCGAGCTTGGTCCTGGCTGAGGAGTTTCACATCGGATTGCTTCCTGTCAGCGGCGAGCATGGGCCGTGCCGGTAGACTACTTTCAAATTGATATGTTTGAATATGTGGAATTATACTTGTCCATAGATTTAGCAAAGAGACAATGAAATAGGCTATTGGAACTGCTAATTATACTCACATGCTGCATTTATTTCAAAAAATGTGCGCGCACCGCATCTTCTCATTAAATGCCATGAAGCGTTTTTCTCGCCCTCTCCGAACACCATCAGAGAGAGAGAGAGAGAGAGAGAGAGAGAGAGAGAGAGAGAGCATCAGAGGCACTAAAATTCTCGTGAAGAGATGTTGCCTATTGTCGCATATTTATACAGTTTATATGTTTTGATACGTCCAAGCATTTAACACAACAGTTCTTCATTGAGTAACTCTTCTGAGTTTTGGAAAACAAACTGCAGTAGTGTGCATAACCTGCAAATTATATTTACAGTGCTTTCATCTTAAAAAAATGTTCTACAACCTGAGGTAGACTAAGTTAATCCGGGCATGCCAATATGATAAATATTGAGCTATCATGCTGATTAAATAACTGTGTACGTCAACCAACTTGAAGTGGGTATGACGTGGCCGATTAGTTTGACACGAAAGTCTAGTTGAGGAAGAGGAGTTTTGACTAAATTAAGAAGGCTTCCACTAAGGACATATTTGGTAGTGCTCTGATAATACTCAAAGAGAAATGTTTGGAATGAAAGAAATATCATTTATATTATCATTTCATAAAGCTCTCCACACTACTTAGACTCAATACATATTATTCTATATATATATATGAAGGTGACTTTTGGTCAACCCTCATAAATATATAATAATTCTTAACTATTTGAATATCTAAATAACTCTTAGATTTCCTAACTGATTCTTAATTTTTTAGATAACTCTTAGAATTATTTACTCATTTAACTAACATAGAAAATATAACAACTCTTAGAATTCTACTCTCATTAATTACAAATTAACTCCAACATCTCCCCTTAATTTATAACCACAACTAGAAGGAAAATCTCTTATGATAAATGCTATTCTCATTGATTTATGAGGTGGATATGTTGTACCTTCTTCAATCATCCTTTTTTTCATATTTTATGATAACTCTTTTTTTTCATCGTCAACTTTAGCTCATTTAATTCTTTAATTACATCTTCATATTTGTTCTTCAACTTTTTATAGGCTTTATGCAAATCTTGCATCAATATCTTAACATCTTCAATTTTCTAAAATTAAACATCGTTCACAGTAATATTATAAATATTTTTTAAATAGATAATTGCTTATAATGCTGCAGTATTTTCTGCTTTCTTCTTTGTAATAGTTACATGATCGTCAAACATAAACTTTCACTTATATTTTCAAAAGTGATTGTTGCCACAAAATTTGAAGAATGATCTGGTCCAAACTTCTTACTTGTATATCTTGTTGAAGAAAAATTTAGTTTCTCGAGCATTTCGTTAAGCATTACCTTGTATGGTGCAACCACAACTATTATTTTTTTGATTCTCCATTTTGCTCAATTGGTGTTGTTAACGAGGTCTCTTATCTTTAACCTCTAAAGACTGTTCTTATCTTCTTTTTCTTCTGCAAAGTCTCTTTTCTTAGACTTGCACACTTCTCAACGGATTCCTTTTGATTCAAAGTCTTAACACCTTGATGGAGGATATGAACAACTTCTTCATGAACTTCTTTCGATTCTGAAAATGCTCTCTGCTTATTTTAGGATCTATCATGCTTTTTGGCTCTCTGGCTCTCTTTCTTGCTTTAGGATCGATCAGGCTCTTTGGCTCTTTGTCTCTTATACCACTTTGTTAGAAATATGTGGTAGCGCTCTAATAATTCTCAAGAAGAAATGCTTGGAGTGAGAAATAGCATTTATAATATCATTTCATAAAGCTCTCCACACTACTTAGACTCAATATATATTGTCCTATATATAGATATATGAAGGTGACTTTTGGTCAACCTCCATAAATACATATTAATTTTAACTCTTTGAATATCTAAATGACTTTTAGATTTTCTAATTGATTCTTAATTTTTCTAAATAACTCTTAGAATTCCTAACTTATTTAACTCACATAGAAAATATAACAACTCTTAGAATTCTACCCTCATTAATTACAAATTAACTCCAACATCTTTTCCATCTAAGATGCAAACTTGTTTGACTAATTAAGGATCTACCACATAATCCGAAAAGTACTTCACGTTGCTGCCTCATTTGGAGATTCAACTCATCAAAGCTATCCACCAACAAGCATCAATCTCATCAAAACTTTCTCATATGCATATAAAAGTAGCCTTATACCTCTTTAATAAATGGATTTGAAGCCTCAACACCCAAGCCTAGATTGCTTATCCTTAAAGCTTTAGTCTTTTCCTCATTAGTTTTTGGCTGATTTGAGCATCGAATGCTTCTCCAAAAGATCATCTTCAAGCCTTTTAATGTCATCTTATTTGTTTCTCCTATATGTAAACATTGGTTGGCTTGAATAAGTGTTCTATTGGTCTAAACCATAGTTCTCAGAACTGGACTGAACCGATCGGTTGGACCGGTTGAATCGGGATCCGGAGGCCAAGCCGATCCAGTTCTAACATAAAATTAGATGTGTAAGAGATCTGAAATAATTTGGTCAACCCGTCCGGTTCACTCGTGAACCGATCAACCTAGTCTGAACCAATTTTTATGGCGTTATTGTTGGGAATTGTATCCTAAAGCCAATCATTGATGATTGAGCTAATGTAAATAGCATATAAATTGATATATTAATAAAAGTTATTTGGCAGTTTATTCATTACAAGAACATCTTCTTAATACTCCTGTTGGCCCAGATGGCAACCCAAGAGGGGGGGTGAATTGGGTTCTTTTAAAAAATTTAACACTTTAAAGCTATGTGCCTGATTTGAAAGTGGTTGAGAGCAATGAATAGATAAATGCTAAGCACAAATAAATAAGATAGAGAGAGAGACAAAGCATGGCAAACACAAAGATTTTATAATGGTTCAGTGTATCAAATACCTATGTTCACTCCCAAGCTTCACTTGGGTCCACACTATAATCCACTTGATTATAGTCGAGTTGTTTTACAAGCTCACAACTCAAACTTGTTTTTTCTGGGTCATAACAAACCCAGCCGGTTTTTCTGGGCTTACCAGCACAAAACCCAACCACAAGCTAACCTTAGTTTGTCCCAAGGTATACTACCTCTACTAATTTAATCCCCTGATTGAATTAGTAAACAATAATTTGAAAATAAAGTTTACAGTACAAGAAAGCTCCTTAAGTGAGCAAATATGCAATTAAATGAACAAGGATAAGAAAAGCCTGTTTGAAGTGAATTTGATTTGAGCTTTTCTTCTTTTCTTCTTTTCCTCTTATCCTTTGAAAGGTTGAATCAGGCCTCAGCTCAGATTCATCACAAAAATTACAGTTAAGAAGTTGGAAAAAATAGGGCTTTTGCTTTCTGTTTCTTCACTTGAAAAATCCTCTGATTTTGAACTTGAATGCTTTGGATTTCTCTTTTTACTCTCTAGGATTGGTTGATGTGAGCTCTGAGTTTTTTTTCTTCTTTGATTTCTCTCTCTTTCTTTCACAAGATTTTTTGATTTTTCAATCTCTTCTTCTCTCTCTTTTCAAACGGACAGTTCCCCCTTTTTATATCCCTTAATCTAGGATTAGGTGAAAAAAATAGCCATTGTAGAGTAGTTGGATTGCTTCTACACACAAAGAAAAATAGCTGTTAGAGATTAGGTGAAAAAATATTACCGTTGGAGTCCGTTATGACATTTGAAAAATCCATTGCTGACAGGTTGGAGTCGGCTCTAACTTTTCAGGTGTCGGCTCCAAATCGAGGTATCCAAAATAATAATAAGAAGTTTATTGAGGAGTCGGCTCCAAAAAAATTAAGTGTCGGCTCGGCGCTTTCGGGAGTCGGCTCCGGAATTCAAAGGTATCGACTCTAACTTTGTTCAAAAATATGCTCTCTGTTCTTAGGTTAGACTTGGCTCTAGAACTGTAGGTGTCGGCTCTGCAACTTTCAGGTGTCGGCTCCCGAACTCCAGGTGTCGGCTTCAGAAACTGATGCAGAAACCACTTCTCTGTATCTCAGGTTGGAGTCAGCTCCGAAACTCTAGGTGTCGACTCCGGACTTGCTGAAAATGTAGAAAGGTTCTGATACTCCCTGGGGTCGGCTCCTGACTGTTTGGGTGTCGACTTTAAGTTTTGAACTTACATATTTTCTTTTCAATTTTGATTCAAAACTTATTTCCTTACACCTTTTGACTGATTAAACATTTTTAATCCCTGAAACACTTATTAAATTTGTTAGAAACATAGTGAATATACTCATGTCTTTTGTTAATCATCAAAATCAATAATTGGGTCAACAATCTCCCCCTTTTTGATGATGACAAAAATATATAGTATATGCATGATTAAACAATAAGAGTTGCAAATCAAATTTCTCAATTTTAAGTTCTCATAGTTAAGCTCCCCCTGAATGAAGTAGCTCCCCCTATGATACTCAATTTAACATCTTCTCCCCCTTTATCATTAAGACTTAATGAGCATATCAAATTAAGGTCATTTAAAGCTTGATACTTATTGAACCTTAATACTCATTAAACTTATCTCATTGAAACTACTTGATACCAGTTAATTAAGCTTATTTGTTCCAATGCATATATAATCTTCTCTCCCCCTTTTTTGTAATCAACAAAAAGGTTTTAGAAATATTCAAGTTCAATTAATCTTTCTCAAAAGAATCAAATTGTATTATAAATACAAGTAATTCATTCATTTCATTTCATCATCCAAAATACAACATTACATTTGATAAAAAGTAAACATTTACATCAAAAAGAACTTCATTTCATCAAACTTCATTACATTAAAAGTAACTTCATTTCATCAAAAGATATTTCATAACATCAAAAGAAATTTCATAACATCAAAACAAATTACATTAAAAGTATCAAATACAGTATTTAATGATTTCTAAGAAGCCTTTGCAATTCTTCTACAATTTTTCCATTCCTTCACTTTGAGTTCTGATGAATTCCTTCAGTCTTCTATCGATGAATGCACATGCAGTAACAATTTTGTCTTGAAGCTCTGCAATGCATTTGGAATAGGTTTCAGAATCTCCTCCAATCTTTTTGAGTTCTTCAAAAATGTTCTTAAGATCATTCTTTAATGCTTCTGAAGAAGATCCAAGGGTGGACTCAATCTTGCTCACCCTTTCATCCAAAGAATAGAGAGTCTCTTTCAAGTTCATAAATTTGCTATCTAACTCAGTCTTCATCTCTTCTTTATAATTCAAAGTAAGGATTTCAATTGTTCCATTTGAGTATCAAAAAAACTGGTAGAAGCTTGAACAAATGAACTTGAAGCAGGTGCAGGAGCTGCTGAAGGTGCAGGGCTACTAGGTCCTGGCGAAATATGTCTCACAGAGGGTCCAGGTGCTGTAGCTCCAACATCAGTAGCTCTTTCATCTAAGAGACTTTTCCTTTCCCAAATTCCATCCTTTTTCACAAATCCCATTCTATGCACAGTTGCTAAACTATAGTAATCTGTGTGCCTTAAATTCTTTTTGGGTTCATTTTCAGAAATAATAACTCTCTGACTCTGAAATGCTAAAGTCAATATCATACCATAGGGTAAAGTAGATCTTTTATTATTCTCGGCTTCAGCCATATACCAAACCATCATACCAGCCAAATTAATTCATTGACCAGTCAAAATACTGTCCATTATTACAATGTCTCATTCTGAGACATACTCAAACCTATCGATTTTGGGAAATAAAATCCTTCCATAGATATTATGAAGTAATCTCAACTCAAGAGGTAACTGATTTGCCTTAATTTCTTCAAATTCAGTAACTTCTCTTCCGAGAATCCTTGATAGAGCATTTGACCTTTCACTGTGAATGCTTCCAGCAAGCCCAGTAACGGGAATCCCTAAAAGATTTCCTAAGATTTCTGAGGTTATATGAATCTTTTCCTCTTACTGAACTAACTATTCCTCCATCTCATCTAGACAAATTGAAATAAAACTCCTTGACTAAGGCTGGATAAGTAGGTAAATCAAGGGAACATACCTTATCCCAACCTAGTTATATCAACTGCCATCCAATGATGAAACCATCTTCCTCAAAGAAATGAAAGTCTACCTTCTTGCCCATTGTGATTACTTGGCCTGCTAGAGTATCGATTTGAGGTGAGGAGGGGCTTGGAGCAGCGCTCGGTGTGGATGACGAGGAGGACGAAGAGCTCGGTGAAGGCTATCTCATCGGATGCCTCACTGACCGTTTCCCAGTCGTCACCGCACCACCAACCACTGATCCCTACGTTTGGGTGCCATTGAGTGCTAAGGAGAGGTTAATTTGAGAGATTTTGGGTTTGGGAAGAGTTGGAGAGAGTTTGGAGGGGTTAGGAGTCGATTGAAATGAACGAGTCAGCTCTGCCTTAGATAAGTCAACCTGGGACCACTTGGAGTCGACTCCTGCAAAGCGAGGTGTCGGCTCCAGATTGCTAACACAGTCAGCGCTCGAACTGGAGTCAGCTCCGCTAAGGCGGGTATCGGCTCTAAGGCTAAAACCGTGAGCGACACAGACAAGGTGTCGACTTCACAAATTAAGGTGTCGACTCCACTGACAGTTTCAGAAAAAAAAGTGTTTCAAACATCTAAAACTTGTCAAAATAAAATCAATAAATTTTGGATAAAATCTTTGGAGTGTAGAGAATCAAATTGTTCAAATGTCTAGATAAATTGTCCTTAAAATCATGAGAGAAATTTCAAGAAATTGATTGAAGTCTAGATAATCATTCCTTAGGGGTTTCAAAATCATTTCAAAGGGTCACAAATCCCTAACTCTCCTCTAAGATAACAAAATCTTTCTTCACTCAAGGGTTTTATAAATATGTCAGCTAATTGTTCTTCAGTACAAACATAATCAAGACAAATGTCACCATTAGCTACATGTTCTCTAATAAATGATATCTAATTTCAATGTGTTTAGTTCTTGAATGTTGTATAGGATTTTTAGTTAAGTTTATTGCACTTGTATTATCACATTTAATAGGAGTTTTATCAAGTGTTATGCCATAATCTTCAAGTTGTCGCTTAATCCAAAGGATTTGAGCACAACAACTTTCAGCTGCAACATATTCAGCTTCAGCAGTAGATAATGCAACCGAATTTTGCTTTTTGCTAAACCAAGAGATTAAGTTACTTCCTAAAAATTGACATGCACCACTTGTACTTTTCTATCTAGTTTACATCCAGCATAGTCAGAATCAGAATAAGCAATCAAATTTTGTGTTGAGTCTCTAGAATACCATAATCCTACATTTTTAGTTCCACTTAGATATCTTAGTATTCTTTTTACAGCAATTAAATGAGATTCTTTAGGTTCAGATTGAAATCTAGCACATAGACAAACAACAAACATGATATCAGGTCTACTTGCAGTTAAGTAAAGTAGAGATCCGATCATACCTCTATAATGCTTTTGATCAATTTCTTACCATCTTCATCTTTGTCTAATTTGCATGAAGGACTCATAGGTGTTCCAAGGGGTTTGATTGATTCCATTCCAAACTTCTTAAGAATTTCCTTTGTGTACTTTGTTTGGTTGATGAAAATCTTTTCTTTACTTTTTTTGATTTGAAGTCCTAGGAAGAAATTGAGTTCTCCCATCATGCTCATCTTGAATTCACCCCGCATTAACTTAGCAAATTCTTGACACAAAAGATTGTTAGTAGCACCGAATATAATATCATCTACATATATTTGTACTACTAATAAATCTTTATTTTTTCTTTTCAAAATAGGGTTTTATCAACATTTTCTCTAGAAAAATCATTTTCAATTAGAAATTTACTTAACCTATCATACCAAGCTCTAGGTGATTGTTTTAAACCATATAGTGCTTTGTGTAATTTAAAAACATGATTTGAAAATTCATGATCTTCAAAACCAGGTGGTTGTTCTACAAAAACTTTTTCATTTATAAAATCATTTAAAAATGCGCTTTAACATCCATTTGAAATAAATTGATATTCATATGACATGCAATGCAAGTAATAATCTAATTGCTTCTAATCTAGTTACAGGTGCAAAAGTTTCATCAAAATCAATTCCTTCTTCGTGATTATATTCTTTTGCAACTAATCTAACTTTATTTCTAATTACTATGACATTTTCATCTAATTTATTTTAAATACCCATTTAGATCTATAACTGAGTGACCTTTAGGTCTATCAACTAAGGACCATACATTATTCCTAGTAAATTGATTCAATTCTTCTTGCATAGCTAACATTCAATTACAATCTTTTTCAGCTTCTTCAATAGTTTTAGGTTCAATTTAATATACAAATGCAAGATGATTATTGATATTTCTCATAGATGATCTAGTTCTTAGACCTTGAGATGGATCACCTATAATTAAATTCCTTTGGATCACCATAAGGGGAAAAAAATATTGCGACGCCCAAATGCATCGCAATGCGTTGCTAAACATGCTATTGCGACGCAATAGCGACGCAATGACGGCGTCGCTCAGATGTCCGTCGCAATACCCATTTGTCGCAATTGCGTCGCAATATTGCGACTCTCTGCGACGCAACAATGCGTCGCAATATTGCGACGCATCCAAATGCGTCGCTAAATTTAAAATTAATTTTTAATATTTAAAATTATTATTAAATATTGCGACGCATTCAATTGCATCGCAATATTGCGACGCATTTAGTTGCGTCGCAATATTTAATAATAATATTTTTGTATAATAGCGACGCAATTTGAGTCGCTAATGCGTCGCAAATAAAAATTTTTTAAAATATTGCGACGCAAGGTCATTGCGTCGCAATATTTATTAAAAATATTTTAGATATAATAGCGACTCAATTTGAGTCGCTAATGCGTCGCTATTAAATTTTTTTTAAATTATTGCGATGCCAGGTCATTGCGTCGCAATATTTAATAATAATATTTTAAAAATATTAGCGATGCAATTTCAGTCGCTAATGCGTCGCAAATTTTTTTTAAAAAATATAAATATTAAAAATTAAAACGGTTAATACAATTTCGTTAAATCTAAATATTGATAGAAACATTTTCACTCAATCCAAACAATAATAAATTTCCAAAAATAATTATATATTAAAATTTTGAAGTTTTTACAACATAAAAAAAGAAAAAAAAATACATCAAGAATCTGGCGATCACGTGGAGGCTGTGGAGACTCTGCGACAAGCGGCTAACCATATCCCGCAAATAATGCATCTCATCTCGCATGTCTGCAACCTCCTGATCCCGGCCTCGCATACGATCCTCAAAATCCTGCTCGAACCTCCTGCGAATCCTCCTCCAATAGATCTCCGAAGGTCTCTAAACGCTCGGGAGGAAGATCACCAGGAACTCGCGAGCTGGAGGCCTGATGGGGAAAAATATGTAGAAGCTCTAGTGCCCAGACCATAGACCCTGCGGTCTCGTGGCTGGGCACCAACAGCCTCCAAAAACACACGCCGACTCTCCTCTGCTGAGAGTTCGACGGGCGTCTCCCCATCAGTAGAGTCGACCTGCGATGCCTGGGAGCGAAGCTCCTCGACTCGTGTCTTGAAATTATGAAATCAACAATAAATGAGTTAATAAATTTCGAAATAAAATTTTAGAAATTAAACAGATACTACATAAATCTAATTTCTTACCGCAACCTCCCGTGATCGCGTGTCGACCCAGGAACCGTCCCTCCTGGGTGTGTCGCCCTGAATAGACGAAACTCACCAGGATCTCCGCCCTCCTGCTCAGACTATAACAATAAAAAAATGATATTAATACAAAATATTTGTAAATAACTAAAATAGTAATTAAAATATTTATGTTTTCTTACCATACGCCGTCTGTGCTCCTGAATCGAAATGGAGCCCGAAGTATGGCGGGAGAGACCCGTGCCAGGACCGCCCTTCTCAGATCGGCGGTTCGTGCTGGCTGATGCGGACCTCCTGCGCCAGCCATCGGACTCCCAGGCCTGCTGCCACTCGTGCCAAATACCCTCTGGCACGTGCGCAGGACGCTGACCCGATGACCTCCAACGATGAAGCATGTCGGAGTATCGGCGTCCGTCAGAGCCTCCCATGCTGCCCTAATGGCATCATGGCTGGCAGGATCCCACGTAAACTTTTTCTGCATTAAAATAAACAGTTAGTTTCAAAATTTATTAAGATTAAGAAATTTTATATCACTGATAAATTGTATTTAATAAGTTTACCTGAAACTCAGAAAAATAAAACTCCCTCGTGGCTGGAGATACGTGGCGCCAATCGTAGCCACTGGGATCTGCACGCCTCTGAAATACGGCGCTGATGTGGCTGGATACATGATGCTGCTCAATGAATCTGTTAAAAAAATGCATGTTTATAAGTAATTGACTTAAAAACATAAACATATATTTTTAATTAGTATATACTTACATCCCCTGAGCATCAAGTCGAAGTACGGTGCGGCCGATGGTGGAAGAACTCTCGGAGGTATGTGCCGATCGGCTGGATGGTAATAATAATACTGCTGGAGAGATCGAAGGCTGCGATCTGCTGGAGATCCAAACTCTCCATCTCCGACGCTCATGTGATCTGATGCAGCAGGGCTACGTCCCTGCTCACTCCGTCTGTCGTCGGTAGATCTACCTCTGCCCGTCATACTGAAAATACTAAAGATTCACACAATTAAATTACGATTAATGATTGACTATGTAAAATTTAACACTTATAAAAAAAGTTAAATTTAAGAAAACCTCTATGTTTAATCGGTGTCATTTGTTTCGTGAAATGTTATTTTTAATATTTATCATCAAATTATTTAAAAATATTTTTAATAATAATAAATATAATAGAATCTAAATTTTTAGTTAATTTTTTTTGATGAGTGTTAAAATTTTTTTTGAAGGGGTCGGGGGGTCGGGAAAACCCCCTAGTTGTTACTTTTTTAAAAAAAATTAAGTTGCCCATGTTTTAAAAATATATTTATAATTTTTTATATTTATCATCAAATTATTTAAAAATAATTTTAAAAATAATAAAATATGATAGAATCTAATTTTTTAGTTAATTTTTTTTATGAGTGTTTTTTTTAATTGAAGGGGCCGAGGGTGGGGGAAAAAGCCCCCTAGCTGTTACCTTTTTATTTTTATTTTTATTTTTTTATCTGGCCATCGTGGCCGGAGAAGATGAACGGGAGGGGGGGGGAATCCCCCCCTAACTATTTTTTTTTTCTGATGGCCTGGCCACTGTGGCCAGGCCACAGCCGGCCACGGCAGCGGCCGTGGCCGGAGAGGACGAACGGGAGGGGGGGGGTGGGGAAAACCCCCCATTAATATATTTTTTTTTCGGTGGCCTGGCCACCGTGGCCAGGCCACCGCCGGCCACGGCAGCGGCCGTGGCCGGAGAAGACGACCACGGCCGTGGCCGTAGAAGACGAAGGGGGGGTTGGGAAACCCCCCCCCCCAAACTGTCAAATTTTTTTTTTGGTGGCATGGCCATCGTTGGATCAAACTAAGAATGAGCACAAGCTCTGATAGTAATTATTGGCCCAGATGGCAACCCAAGAAAGGGGGGGGGGGGTGAATTGGGTTCTTTTAAAAAATTTAACACTTTAAAGCTATGTGCCTGATTTGAAAGTGGTTGAGAGCAATGAATAGATAAATGCTAAGCATAAATAAATGAGATAGATAGAGAGAGACAAAGCACGGCAAACACAAAGATTTTATAGTGGTTCGGTTTATCCAACACCTACGTCCACTCCCAAGCTTCACTTAGGTCCATACTATAATCCACTTGATTACAGTCGAGTTGTTTTACAAGCTCACAACTCAAACTTGTTATTTTCTCGGGGTCACAACGAACCCATCCGATTTTTTGAACTCACCAGCACAAAACCCAACCACAAGCTAACCTTAGCTTGTCCCGAGGTATACTACCTCCACTAATTCAATTCCCTGATTGAATTAGTAAACAACAATTTGAAAATAAAGTTTACAGTACAAGAAAGCTCCTTAAGTGAGCAAATATGCAATTAAATGAACAAGGGTAAGAAAAGCCTGTTTGAAGCGAATTTGATTTGAGCTTTTCTTCTTTTCTTCTTTTCCTCTTCTCCTTTGAAAGGTTGAATCATGCCTCAGCTCATATTCTTCACAAAAATTGCAGTTGAGAAGTTGGGGAAAACATGGCTTTTTCTTTCTATTTCTTCACTTAGAAAATCCTCTGATTTTGAACTTGAATGTTTTGGATTTCTCTTTTTACTCTCTAGGATTGGTTGATGTGAGCTCTGAGTTTTTTTTCTTCTTTGATTTCTCTCTCTTTCTTTCATAACATTTTTCAATTTTTCAGTCTCTTCTTCTCTCTCTTTTCAAATGAATAGTTCCCCCTTTTTATAGATCCCTTAATCCAGGATTAGGTAAAAAAAATAGCTGTTGTAGAGTAGTTGGATTGCTTCTACACACAAAGAAAAATAGCCATTAAAGATTAGGTGAAAAAATATTACCGTTGGAATCCGTTTGACATTTAAAAAATCTGTTCCTGATAGGTTAGAGTCGGCTCCAACTTTTTAGGTGTCGGCTCCAAATTGGGGTGTCCAAAAATAGTAATAAGAAGTTCATTGAGGAGTCAGCTCCGAAAAAGTTAAGTATCGGTTGGCGCTTTCGGGAGTCGGCTTCAGAATTCAAAGGTGTCGTCGACTTTAACTTTGTCCAAAAAACATGCTCTCTATTCTCATGTTAGAGTCGGCTCTAGAACTATAGGTGTCGGCTCTGCAACTTTCAGGTGTCGGCTCCCAAACTCCAGGTGTCGGCTCCTGAAACTGATGCAGAAACCACTTCTCTGTATCTCAGTTGAAGTCGGTTTCGAAACTCTAAGTGTCGACTCCGGACCGTGCTGAAAATGTAGAAGTTTCTGATACTCTCTAGGGTCGGCTCTTGACTATTTGTGTGTCGACTCTAAGTTCTGAACTTACATATTTTCTTTTCAATTTTGATTCAAAACTTATTTCCTTACACCTTTTGACTGATTAAACAATTTTAATCCCTGAAACACTTATTAAATTTATTAGAAACATAGTAAAATACTCATGTCTTTTGTTAATCATCAAAATCAATAATTGGGTCAACAACTTCTGATAGTAATGAAGCCCTCAGGATCTTCTTTCACAATAAAGGATGATTTATCTATGAAGGTCCTCAAAGAGTTCGTGACCAAATGATATACTATGACTGGGCCATAGTACTATCAATTATAGGACTTTGTATATCATATTTGTTGGTTGTCCTCTTAACCAAGGAGTGTAGAGACACTGGTATGACATACAGGTGAAAGTGTAGGAGTACATTTCACTGAACGTGACTCATTTTCGGATACTCTGCTGTCAAGAGTTAATCCAAGAAGATATAGGTATAGGAATCCTTCAAACCTGAAGATTACAACCAGTGACATGCAAGCAACTCATTGTACTTAGGTGCCGGACCACCTGGATTTCTAATCCAGCTATAAAAGGTTACTAGGTGCAATCAAGTACTTATGGTAGTCAGTTGTGGATCAAGATGGAATTTGACCTATCCCGCTAAAAGAAGAAATGCTTGTGTTTCAATTTAGCAAGACCTTGGCCAAGGCACTTCATGTGAAGGTCACATGATCACTAAAGTTGAAATCACTATATGTGTTGACCCCAGATTGATTTTGATGATTACAAAATAAATTAAGCAATTCTAAGATTGATACAGGTAAGTTCGGTCACCTTGCAAGTAAGTATCTTCATGCAAAATCGACTGGTAAGAAAGTACTTCATTTAATTTGCTTTGAATATGATTATTAGCCTTGGAGTTAACTGGTTAGTTAGCTTGTTAGTCTATTTAGCTAACTGGCACGACTTTCAGCTAGCTGGGAAAGTTTCACAGTGTATGGGCCGAACCATCTTGCATTTTAGCTAGCTGTCTAGCTAGCTTGTTAGCTAACTAAAGTTTCTTCAGCTAACTAAAACACTTGTCTCAGTAAGATGGCTGAACGTCCCTTTATTTCAGCTAACTGGTGAGTTAGTTTGTTAGCTAGCTGAAGCTCTTTCAGCTAACTAAGGAACTTGTCTCAGTAAGCTGGCCGAACGTCCCTTTATTTCAGCTATCTGGTGAGTTAGTTTGTTAGCTAGCTGAAGCTCTTTCAGCTAACTAAGGAACTTGTCTCAGGTGCCTGGCCGAACGTCCTTTTATTTTAGTTAACTGGTGAGCTAGCTGGCTAGCTAGCTGGAATTCCTTTCAGCTAACTAAAAATCCTGTCACAGTGGTTTGGCCGAACACCCTTCCATTTTAGCTAGCTGGCTGGATGTCTTGTTAGTTAACTGTAACTCCTTCTAGCTAGCTGACGTTTCTTTTAGTTAACTGCTTAGCCAACTATTTCATCCTGGAGCTAACTGGTTAGCTAACTATTTTTCACAGGGAATGTTGCAGCCGAATGGATTTAAATTTTAGTTAACTGGAGAGCTAGCTGCTGGTTGGCTAGTTAGCTGGAGAGTTAGCTACTTTATTCAGACGTCTGACTACCTTTTTGCTCAGTTAGCTGGAGAGCTAACTAAGCTGGACGGATAGCATAGTATTTTTGCTTCTAGTTAGCTCGTGAGCTAACTGGCAATTCTTTAGTTAGCTATTCAGCTAACTAGCTATCCTATCTCTCTCCTGTAGCCATTTGGATTTCAAATGGAGTTAGCTGGCGAGTTAGCTGCCGAGCTAACTAACGTGCTGCCTCAGAATGTTTCTTTTGTTATGACCTCACTGGTTAGCTAACTGATTAGCTAGCTGGGGGTTATTGTTTTACTCTTGGACGATTGCATTCATTTCTCAGCTACCTGGAGCTTCTCTCTTTTCAGTCCACTGCCGCCTAAAGCTTTTAAAGAGTTTTCTTTCTCTCTTTCTCTCTCTATTGCTATTTCAAGCTATAGTTAACTTTTGATTTTTGAATTTTTATAGTGCCCATCCTTCCTCAAATGGAGATCTGCATTCAATGCTTAACGGAAACATGTTTAACTGTTATATTTTCTTTCCGTTATTATTTCCATTTATTTCTTATGTATCTAACGGATATTTTCTTGTTAGATGGTTATAAATAGCTGGGATTAGAAGCACACCTAGACGACGATTTTTGAAAAGAAATTTCAAAGAGAGAAAAATCCAAGAAAAGAGCCTTCATTGAATATTTGTTGAGTGGTTGCTGTACATTCAAGCTCATTCCTTGCTCCGAAAGGTTGTCCAAATCATTAAAGCTTTTCAAGCATTCAAGACCTCAACTGCTTCAACCTAGTTTATTTATTGCTGAGTTTATTGCTTCAAAAAGTTGTAAAGTATATTCGAAATATTTGCTCTTTGTAGGAGCTTCTTCTTTACATACTTTGATTATCTTGTAAAAGGGTTAGTGAACCCTGGTTTGTTGGCTTCCTTGTGCCATTGAAACAAGAGGACTAGCCTAGGTTTGGCTAGGGGTTCTTGGCTTCCTTGTGTCATGAAATAAGAGGACTAGCCTAGGTTTGGCTATGGGTTTTTGGCTGCCTTGTGCCGTATAAACAAGAGGGCTAGCCTGGTTCGACTAGAGGTTGTAATTGTTGTGATACGATTAGTGGAATTCCCAAAGGTTTTGGGGAGTGGATGTAGGTGCTGAGTTTGACACCGAACCACTATAAACTCCTGTGTGTTTGTGATTGCTTGATTTTCTGTTGATATTATTCTGTGCACTCCACTTCACCGCTACAAATCTAAATTAGGGTTGAAAGCACATTTATCTGCATAGCTATTAAATTTTTTAAATAACCAAATTCATCCCCCTCTTGGGTTACTACATCTGGGCAACAAGTGGTATCAGAGCAGCGTGCTCTTGATTTCTATAGCTTTGATTAGCTTGGAGCCAAAGATCAATAGTAATCCCAATGAATTCCATGTTGATTGAGGGACAATCAACTAATAGACCACCTTTGTTCAATGGAACAAACTACACATATTGGAAAGCACAAATGAAAATCTTTATTCAAGCACTAGATTATGATTTATGGGGAATCATAATTAATGGACCTCACACACCCACTATTATGATTGAAAATGTTAATATTGCAAAACCTGAATCTGAATGGGATGAGCAAGATAAGAAATTAGCTCAATTAAATGCTAAGGCTATGAATGTTCTTTATTGCTCGCTTGATGCAAATGAGTTTAATCGCATATCTACTTGTATGTCTACTAAGGAAATATGGGATAGACTTGAAGTCACCCATGAGGGTACAAATCAAGTCAAGGAATCCAAAATAAATAATGCTTGTTTATAAGTATGAATTATTTAAGATGGATCCTGCTGAAAATATCACTGATATGTTTACTAGATTTACTGATATCATTAATGGTTTGAAAAGTTTGAGAAAATCTTATGCTAACAGTGATCTAGTTAGAAAAATCTTAAGATCTTAACCTAGGACATGGGAAGCAAAAGTCACAGCAATTCAAGAAGCAAAAGATCTCAACAATTTATCACTTGAAGAGTTGGTTGGTGTTGGCCCAGATGGCAACCCAAGAGGGGGGGGTGAATTGGGTCTTTTAAAAATTAGCCCCTTTGTAAAATAGTTTGCTTGTGATTAATGAGTGCAAATGCAAGATAACTATAGAGATAGATAAAGAGACAATGAGACACTGCAAACACCAAAGATTTTATAGTGGTTCGGTGTATTCAACACCTACGTCCACTCCCAAGATTCACTTGGGTCCACACTATAATCTCTCTAGATTACAGCCGAATTGTTTTCCAAGGTCACAACTCAAACTTGTTGTTTTACCGGGTGCACAACGAACCCACTGGTTTTACTCGGGCTTACCAGCACAAAACCCTACACGTTGTTTTTCACGGGCTCACAACTAACCCAAGCTTAAACAAGCTTAACCCGAGGTAAACTACCTCCTCTAGTTCAATCCCCCAGATTGAACTAGGCAAAAATAAGATGAGTATTATGTGTTAATACAAAGCTCCTCAATGAGAAAATATACAAATTTAAGAATAAGGTTTAGAAAAGCCTGATGTATAGATAGGTTGGCTTTTGATCTTTTCTTCTTTTCTTCTTTTCTTCTTCTCCTTACTGGATTGAATCAAGCCTCAGCTCCGATTCTTCATGGTTGAAGCAGTTGAGAAGGGATGAAAAGCAAGAACCGAATCTCCTTTCTTCAAGTTGGGAAATCCTCCAAGACTTTGATTTTGAGCGCTTTGGATTCCTCTTGAGCCTTTTGGAGTGGAGTGGATTTGAGCTAGATGGTTTTTCCTTTCAAGATTCAAGCTCACGGATTTTTGAAGTGGGATTTGTCTATCTCAGATTTTCTCTTTGTTTTTCAGATTTTCCGTTTTTCTCTCTTCTTCTTCTCCTTTTTTTGAACAATAGACTCCCCTTCTTATAGATTTCTTTTACACCTCTTTTGGAATAAAACTATCCGTTGGAGTGTACCTTCGATCAAAATATATCCGTTAGAAATGAGTAAAAATAGAAAAGTTACCGTTAGAGCTGATCTGGCAACTTCGTTTTTCGTTCCAGGTGGGTTGGAGTCGACTCTAACTTTTCTGGAGTTGGCTCTAGCTCGAGGTGTTTTAAACTGATATTTCCGGAGTCGTCTCTGGCTTTTCTGGGGTCGACAAGAAACTTTTCCGGAGTCGACTCTAACTTACCCGGAGTCGACTCTAGGTTGGAGCCAGAAAATTGACTTTCTGCTTCGTCTGTGAGAGTCGACTCTAACAGTCTCAGAGTCGACTCTAATGACCGTGCCAGTTCCGGAGTCGGCTCTGTGATTCTCGGAGTTGACTCTAATGTCTGCAATTCTTACCTAGACATTAGATTCGATCCAGAACACATTGTAACTCTTGATTTTGATCTTTCAATAGTCTTATAGGCTGAAATACTAAATCAAAATCATCAGAGCCTTCAAAAATTATACTCAATAGTTTTGTTAATCATCAAAATCATCAATTGGGTCAAAAATCTCCCCTTTTTGATGATAACAAAAACTTTGAGTATATGCATTCAAAAATTCAATCAAACTAAGGATTATAGTCATTTTAACTTTAAAACATTTAAATTAAGGTTTTGATGCCAATGTTCAATGTAAACTTTAAAATGCACATGAGTTCAATATAATCCATCAATATTGAATTGTTAAACTTAATGTGCATAACATTGTAAATGAGCTTTTTGTTAAGCTCCCCCTGCATTGAGTAGCTCTTCTTATATATAAGCATCTAATTTTAACAGATTAACATTTCAAGACATATTGCATAAACAATTAATTCTCCCCCTTTCTTTCTTTCTTTATGCATATACAATTCAATCTTTCTTATTCAATCTTTCTTTGCATATACACAACTATCTCTCCCCCTTTTTTGTTATTAGCAATAAGGAGAGTAAAGAAAAATTTATAATCTCAATAAGGCATAGGAATCCAATTAATCAAAATTTGAAAAAGTGAAATTGTATTTCATATGCAAGAACCATTACATCAGTTGATTCATTTACATTTCAAAATGAAATACATTGGATAATCAAAAACTTCCTAAGTACAAGCTATCAAACTCAAAAAACAAGATCAAATGTGCTTGAATACAATTTTCTTTAGATGACCAATTATCTCCATTACATCATCTTTTTGTGCTTTCTTAAAATTTTCAAGACTAGCTTCGATTTGAGAGACTGCAAGGTCAATATCCTTCTTTAATTGACCCATTGCATGAACATACGATCCAGATCCATCGGCAATGCCTTCCATCCTTTCGAAGATCTTGTGAAGCTCAGCTCCAAAGGATTCTACAGAACTGCCTAAGGTATAGGATAGCATGTCCAGTCTCGAATTTAATTCTTCTTTTAACTGATTAAAGTCATCCTTCAATTGATTAATTTCATTTGACCTGTGACTGTCATACTCAGCAAGTAAGCTTCTTAACTGATCAAGTTGTTCATTAGAAAATCTTTCAGAATTAGTAATAGGCTGATGTGGAGGTGATGGTATAGAACTCGGTCCGGCCTCGAAGGTCCAGCAGACGAAGGTCCCGCAAATGATGAATCAGGGACTGATGGTCCCGCAGTAGATTGTCCGGGATTTCTTCTATTCTGTTCCCTCTGCACCATCCCTATATGTTCTTTCCTCTCTCCTCATCCAAACACCATTAACTTTCTTAAATCCCATTCTATGAATAGTTGAAGTGCTGTAATAATCAGTGTGTCTCAGTTTTCTTAATGGTTCATTTTCCATGATGAGCACACCCTGGCTTCTAAAAACTAATGTCAGAATCATACCGTAAGGCAGTGTTGATCTTTTCTTAGTAGCTGCCTCAGCCATGTAACCTATCATCATGCTAGCTAAATTGACTGGCCTCCCAGTGATAATGCAGTCCATCATCAGAACGTCTCGCTCCGAGACATACTCGAATCTCCTATTTTTGGAAATAAGATTCTACCACAAATATTATGCAATAATCTGAGTTCTAGGTTTAACTGATTAGCAAAGATCTCTTCGAACTCAGTCACATCTCTTCCTAGCATCCTTGATAGTGCACCACTTCTGTCATTAAGTTGACATTCCATTAAACCAACAGTGGGCATTTCTAATAGGGTTCCAAGAATCTCAGTTGTTACCATAACCCTAGTTCCTCTCACTGTGCTTATCAATCCTCCTTCTCCTCTGCTTAATCCATTATAGAACTCCCTTACCAATGCCGGATATGTGGGCAAATCTAGTGAGCACACTTTCTCCCATCCCATATCCCTTAAATTTCTTCCAATAGAGAAACCCTCTGATTCAAATAAATCAAAATTAACTTTTCTCCCAGTGGTAATGGTCTTACCAGCTAATTGATCGACCTTAGGAGATGAGGGTGAAGGTGGAGAATCCTCTTGAGTGGCCGAAGAGGAAGAAGGCGATGGTTGCCTCCGAGCTGTGCGTTTCTTCGTTGGAACGGATGCTCCAGCGACGAATCCGCGCCTCTTTGGTGCCATTGAGAGGATTGGAAGGTTAATCAGGGGTTTTGAGTAGATTTAGGGAAGTTGGAAAAGTTTTGGAGTTCTTAGGAACGGTTTAGGAGACGATTGGAATGATTGGGGGTCGACTCCGCCTTTTTATTTTTGACCTAACTCGACTTAGAGTCGACTCCCGAAAACTGGGTGTCGGCTCCGAGCCAGAAAGTCTGTCAACGCTCGTATTAGAGTCGGCTCCACAAAAGCCAGAGTCGGCTCTAATCATTCAGACAGAAAATCAAAAACTCAGGTGTCGACTCCGCAAACTGTCAGAGTCGGCTCTAACAGTTTCAGAGAAAAAAATTGAGTTTCAAACATTTGAAACTGTTCAATTTAATCATCAAATTATAGATTAAAGTTATTTAGCAATTGGGGAAACATTGAATCAAGATCTAGATAGATTTCCTTATTGAAATATCAAGATTTTTCAAGAAAATGATGAAATCTAGATTGATGTCCTTAAGAGTTTCAGAAAACTATTCCAAAGGATCACAAACTCCTAATTCTCCTCTAAGATAACAAAATCTTTCTTCACTTAAAGGTTTTGTAAATATGTCAGCTAAGTTGTTCTTCAGTGTTACATAATCAAGACAAATTTCATTATTAGCTACATGTTCTCTTATAAAATGATATCTAATTTCTATGTGTTTGTTCTTGAATGTTGAATTGGATTTTTAGTTAAATTGATTGCGCTAGTGTTATCACATCTTATGGGTGTTTATCAAGTGTGATACCATAGTCTTCAAGTTGTCGCTTAATCCATAGGATTTGCGCACAGCAACTTCCAGCTGCTACATATTCAGCTTCAGTAGTTGATAATGCAACTGAATTTTGCTTTTTGCTAAACCATGAGATTAAGTTACTTCCTAAGAAATTGGCATGCACCACTTGTGCTTTTTCTATCTAGTTTACATCCAGCATAATCAGAATCGAATATGCAATTAGATTTAATGTGAGTCTCTAGAATACCATAAACCTACATTTTTTGTTCCACTTAAGTATCTTAGTATTCTTTTAACAGCTATTAAATGTGATTCTTTAGGTTCAGATTGAAATCTAGCACATAAACATACAGAAAACATAATATCTGGTCTACTTGCTGTTAAATAAAGAAGGGATCCGATAATACCTCGATAATACTTTTGATCAACCTTTTACCTTCTTCATCTTTGTCCAGCTTGCATGAAGGACTCATTGGAGTTCCGAGGGGTTTCATTGATTCCATACCAAACTTCTTTAGTAGTTCTCTTGTGTATTTGTTTGGTTGATAAAGATTCCCTCTTTGCTTTGTTTGATTTGGAGTCCAAGGAAGAAGTTGAGTTCTCCCATCATGCTCATCTCGAATTCTCCCTGCATCAACTTTGCAAATTCTTGACAAAGAGAATCGTTAGTAGCACCAAAAATAATGTCATCTACGTATATTTGTACTACAAGTAAATCTTTACTTTTTCTTTTCAAAAATAAGTTTTATCAACATTTCCTCTTGTAAAATCATTTTCAATTAAGAATTTACTTAACCTATCATACCAAGCTCTAGGTGCTTGTTTCAAACCATATAAAGCTTTGTGCAATTTAAAAACGTGATTTGAAAATTCGTGATCTTCAAAACCTGGTGGTTGTTCTACATAAACTTCTTCATTTATAAATCCATTTAAAAATGCGCTTTTAACATCCATTTGAAATAAGTTAAAATTCATATGACATGCAAATGCAAGTAATAGTCTAATGGCTTCTAATCTAGCTACAGGTGCAAAGGTTTCATCAAAATCAATACCTTCCTCTTGATTATATCCTTTAGCAACCAATCTAGCCTTGTTTCTAATTACTATGCCATTTTCATCTAGTTTATTTCTAAAAACCCATTTTGATCCTATTACTGAATGATTTTTAGGTCTTTCAACTAAAGTCCAAACATTATTTCTTGTAAATTGATTTAATTCTTCTTGCATTGCTAACATCCAATTATTATCTTTTTCAGCTTCTTCAATAGTTTTAGGTTCAATTTGTGATACAAATGCAAGATGATTACTAATATTTCTCATATGATCTAGTTCTTATTCCTTGAGATGGATCACCTATAATCAATTCCTTAGGATGACTATGAGCATATCTCCAGTCTCTTGGAAGATCTATATCATTATGATCAATATTGACATCATCGTCCTTATGTGAATCATCATCTTTAGCTTCTTGCTCATGATCTGAAGATACTTCAATATTAAGTTTTTCAAGATCTTTTTCAATTATGTTTGTATCTTCCTCATCATCAATCTTTTCAGACTAGTTGCTAAAGATTCATCAAAACTACATGTATGGATTCTTCAACTATTAAGGTTTTCTTGTTAAAGATTCTATAAGCTTTACTAGTTGTTGAATAACCTAGAAAAATTCCTTCATCAGATTTAGCATCAAATTTTCCTAAGTTGTTTTTACCATTATTATGAATGAAACATTTACATCCAAATGCATGAAAGTATTTTATATTTGGTTTTCTTTCATTCCATAATTCATAAGGTGTTTTCTTTAATATTGGTCTTATTAATGCTCTATTTAAGATGTAGCATGCTGTGTTAATAGCTTCCGCCCAAAAATACTTTGGTAAGTTGCTTTCGCATAGCATGGTACGGGCCATGTCTTCTAGAGTCCTATTTTTCTTTCAACTACACCATTTTGCTGTGGAGTCCTAGGGGCTGAAAAATTATGATTAATTCCATTTTCAGAACAAAACTTTCAAATAAGTGATTTTCAAATTCAGTTCCATGATCACTTCTTAGAGATACTATGGTAGTGTTTTTCTCATTTGTGACTTTCTTGAAGAATTTCAGGAATATCGAGAAAGTCTCATCTTTGTGAGCTAAAAACATTACCCAAGTATATCTAGAATAATCATCTACAATCACTAGACCATATTTCTTTCCTCCTAGACTTGTGGTTCTAGTTGGTCCGAAAAGGTCCATGTGAAGTAGCTCTAAAGCCCTAGAAGTTGAAACAACATTTTTAGATTTGAAAGAACTTCTAGTTTGTTTTCCAAATTGACATGCATCACAGATTTTGTTATTTTCAAAATCTAACTTAGGTAAACCTTTAACTAAATCCATTTTAATTAGTTTTGAAATAAGGTGTGTGCTTGCATGACCTAATCTACGATGCCATAACCATCCAAATCATTTATGTTAGCATTGTCAGCAATTAGGCAATGACTACTTTCAGATAATTTGTCTAAGTCAACTAAGTACACATTGCCATGTCTATAACCAGTAAAAACAATGCTATCATTAATGGAATCAGATACTATGCAAATAGAAGATTTAAATGAAACATTAAAGTTCTTATCACATAGTTGGCTTATACTAATTAAATTATGCTTTAAACCATCAACATAAAGTACATTATCAAAATATAGATGGAGTTATGCGAACTTTACCAAGGCCCATAATTTGACCTTTACCGTTATCGCCAAACGTCACAACTCCACCTTTCTTTTCTTCTAGGGTGATGAATTCTCTTTGTCACCCGTCATATGTCTTGAGCAGCCACTATCAAGGTACCACTTTTTCTTTGATCTTTTGGCTACAAGACATTCCTGCAATATAATCAAACTTTATGTTTAGGTACCCAAGCTTTCTTGGGTCCTTCATGGTTAGTAGCAACAAAAATTGTTCCTTTCGGAACCCATATTTTCTTTGCTTTAACATTTAACTTGTTGTTATTATTTAATGTTTTGCATTCAAATGATTTATGACCTTTTTCATTACATTTAAAACAAGTTATATTACTTTGGTTGGCTTTTACAAAAATATTCTTTAAAGATTTTTGTTTCCTTAATGTGTTATACCCTAAACCTGCTTTGTCAAAAACAGCTTTTTGACTATCTAAAATCATATTTAGTTTAGTTGAGCTTAGAGTAAATTTCTCAACAATGTCTTTATATTTTTAACATCTTTCTTTAATGAATCATTTCTTTAGAGATTGATTCTTTTTCTAAAGCTAAGGTTTCTAATTGATCTTTTAAATCTTTTGTTGAGTTTTTAGTTTCAGATTTCAACAAATCTATTTCTTGATTAAATTTCTCTTTCTTTGCTAAGTTCTTCTTTTTCATTAGTTAAGTTCTTAACTTCTAAAGCTAATTCATTTTTACTTTTAGCTAAGCTAATATTTCATTTTTCAAAAACTTATACTTCTTTTTCAAAGATTTAAAATCAATCATAAGTTCATTGAAAGCTTCAAACATTTCATCAAATGTAAATTCATCATTTGAGTTTCAGAACTTACCTCATTGTCGTTGTCGTCGTTGTTGGCCATGAAGCAGATATTGGCAACTTCCTTTTGTTCTTCTTCTTCCGACGAGGAAGATTCATCAGACCATGTTGCCATGTATGCTTTCTTCTTTTTCTTGTAGGCCTTTTTCAGCAAAGGACAATCATATCTAAAGTGCCCTGGCTTTTTACACTCATAACATACTAAGGGCTCTTTCTCTTTTTCTTTCTCCTTGTCCTTTTTCTTATCTTTTTCTCCATCAATTCTTGCTCCAAATTTCTTTTTATGGAAGGGCCTTTTTCTCATAAACTTTCTGAATTTTTTGGCCAAGAGAGCAGTTTCATCATCATCTTCATCATTACTTTCACTGCTGCTCTCTTCCATTTCTGCAGTTTTGAGGGCAAGTGTTTTTTCTTTTTGTTTCCTCCTCAACATGCTGCTTCATTGTCAGCTCGTGGGTCATTAGGGATCCTAGAAGCTCCTCTAAAGGTAATGCATTGAGGTCCTTTGCTTCTTGGATAGCAGTGACTTTCGCTTCCCACGATCTTGGTAGTGACCTAAGAATTTTGCGCACAAGGTCAGCATTAGAATAAATTCTACCAAGACTCTTTAAACCATTCACAATATCAGTGAATCTAGTGAACATGCATGTGATGGTTTCAGTTTGTTCCATTGTAAACAATTCATATTTATGAACCAAAATGTTTATTTTTGATTCCTTAACTTGGTTTGTTCCTTCATGTGTTATTTCCAACCTATCCCAAATTTCTTTTGCGGAATTACATGTTGAGATTCGGTTGAATTCATTAGAGTCTAAGGAACAATATAAAATGTTAATGGCTTTAGCATTTAATTGAGCCATTCTTCTATCATTATCATTCCAATCCCTTTCGGGCTTAGGAACAATAGTGCCTTCAACTAAGTGTGTGGGTGTACTAGGTCCATTATTATTACTCCCCACAATTCATAGTCAGAAGCTTGAATGAATATTCTCATTCTGCTTTCCAATATGAATAGTTGGTTCCATTAAATAAAGGAGGTCGATTCGTAGAATGACCTTCAGCAAAACATGAACCACTTTGTGTTGCCATAAGGATCTTTAGCCCTTGATCGTGAGATCAAATTCTAAATGAGCACTTGCTCTGATACCAATTGTTGGCCCAGATGGCAACCCAAGAGGGGGGGGTGAATTGGGTTCTTAAAAATTTAAGTCTTTTTAACTTTAGTTGATTAGTTAGATGTGCAAGTGAGTGCAAATCAAATAATAAAGAGAGATAGAGAGAGAAATAGCACGGCAAACACAAGATAATTTTATAGTGGTTCGGTGCAACCAACACCTACGTCCACTCCCAAGATTCACTTGGGTCCACACTATAATCTCTTCGATTACAGCCGAGTTGTTTTCCAAGCTCACAACTCAAACTTGTTGTTTTCCGGGATCACAACGAACCCAGCCGGTTTTACACGGGCTTACCAGCACAAAACCCTACACGTTGTTTTTCACGGGCTCACAACTAACCCAACACAAGCAAGCTTGCAACGAGGTATAATAACCTCCACTGATTCAATCCACTGATTGAATCAGCAAACAATAAATAGAGTTTAAATAGAAATGCTCCCTTGAGCAAATATACAAATAAAGAAAAGGGTTAGAAAAGCCTGATAAGATTGCAGATGGTTGTGCTTTTGCTTTCTTCCTTCTCCTCTTTAACTCCTCTTGAAGTATTGAATCAGGCCTCAGCAAGATTCTTCGTTTGAACTTTGGAGTTGAGATGAAGCTTTTTCTCCTTTTGTTGAATGTTGAAATCCTTCGATTTGATCTTTGAAAGCTTTGGATTTCTTTTGACTCTTGTGGATTGATGATTGGAGCAGACGGTTTTCCTTTGATTTCACTCCTTTTGAATTTTTCTCTCTTTTCTCTTTTTTTTCAGATTTTTTTTCTCTCTTTTCTTCTTTTTTTTGATTTTCTTATGATTTCTTTCTCTTTTGAATAAAACTATCCGTTAGTGTACCTTCTATCAAAATATATCCGTTAGAAATGAGTAAAATAGAAAAGTTACCGTTAGAGCTGATCTGGCAACTTCGTTTTTCGTTCCAGGTGGGTTGGAGTCGACTCTAACTTTTCTGGAGTCGGCTCTAGCTCGAGGCATTTTAAACTGATATTTCCGGAGTCGTCTCTGGCTTTTCTGGGGTCGACAAGAAACTTTTCCGGAGTCGACTCTAACTTACCCGGAGTCGACTCTAGGTTGGAGCCAGAAAAATCAACTTTCTGCTTCGTCTGTGAGAGTCGACTCTAACAGTCTCGGAGTCGACTCTAATGACCGTGCCAGTTCCGGAGTCGGCTCTGTGATTCTTGGAGTCGACTCTAATGTCTGCAATTCTTACCTAGACATTAGATTCGATCCAGAACACATTGTAACTCTTGATTTTGATCTTTCAATAGTCTTATAGGCTGAAACACTAAATCAAAATCATCAGAGCCTTCAAAAATTATACACAAATAGTTTGTTAATCATCAAAATCATCAATTGGGTCAACAGTTGGTTCTTTGATGACTCACGAACTTCA
>UESW01002165.1:0-71954 GCA_900491605.1 Calamus simplicifolius
GCTTTTTGCTAAACCATGTGATTAAGTTACTGCCTAAGAAATGGCATGCACCACTTGTGCTTTTTCTATCAATTTTACATCCGGCATAATCAGAATCTGAATATGCAATTAGGTTAATGTGGAGTCTCTAGAATACCATAAACCTACATTTTTGTTCCATTTAGATATCTTAATATTCTTTTAACAGCTATTAAATGTGATTCTTTAGGTTCAGCTTGAAATCTAGCACACAAACATACTGCAAACATTATATCTGGTCTACTTGCTGTTAAATAGAGAAGGGATCCGATAATACCTCGATAATACTTCTGATCAACCTTCTTACCTTCTTCGTCTTTGTCTAGCTTGCATGAAGGACTCATTGGTGTTCCAAGGGGTTTCATTGTTTCCATACCAAACTTTTTGAGTAGTTCTCTTGTGTACTTGGTTTGGTTGATAAAAATTCCCTCCTTGCATTGTTTGATCTGGAGTCCAAGGAAGAAGTTGAGTTCTCCCATCATGCTCATCTCGAATTCTCCCTGCATTAACTTTGCAAATTCTTGACAAGAGATTCGTTAGTAGCACCAAAAATAATGTCATCTACGTATATTTGTACTACAAGTAAATCTTTACTTTTTCTTTTTAAAAACAAGGTTTTATCAACATTTCCTCTTGTAAAATCATTTTCTATTAGAAATTTACTTAACCTATCATACCAAGCTCTAGGTGCTTGTTTCAAACCATATAAAGCTTTGTGCAATTTAAAAACGTGATTTGAAAATTCGTGATCTTCAAAACCTGGTGGTTGTTCTACATAAACTTCTTCATTAATAAGTCCATTTAAAAATGCGCTTTTTACATCCATTTGAAATAGGTTAATTCATATGACATGCAAATGCAAGTAAAAGTCTAATGGCTTCTAGTCTAGCTACAGGTGCAAAGGTTTCATCAAAATCAATACCTTCTTCTTGACTATATCCTTTAGCAACCAATCTAGCTTTGTTTCTAATTACTATGCCATTTTCATCTAACTTATTTCTAAAAACCCATTTAGTTCCTATTGAATGGTTTTTAGGTCTTTCCACTAAAGTCCAAACATTATTTCTAGTGAATTGATTAAGTTCTTCTTGCATAGCTAACATCCAATTATTATCTTTTTCAGCTTCTTCTATAGTTTTAGGTTCTATTTGTGATACAAATGCAAGATGATTACTAATATTTCTCATGTATGATCTAGTCCTTATTCCTTGAGATGGATCACCTATAATCAATTCCTTAGGATGACTATAAGCATATCTCCAGTCTCTTGGAAGATCTACATCATTATGATCATTATTAACATCATCATCCTTATGTGAATCATTATCTTTAGCCTGTTGTTCATGATCAGAAGATACTTCAATATTAAGTTTTTCAAGATCTTTTTCAATTATGTTTGTATCTTCCTCATCATTAATCTTTTCAGATCCAGTAGCTAAAGATTCATCGAATACTACATGAATGGATTCTTCAACTACTAAGGTTTTCTTGTTAAAGATTCTATATGCCTTACTAGTTGTTGAATAACCTAGAAAAATTCCTTCATCTGATTTAGCATCAAATTTTCCTAAGTTGTTTTTACCATTATTATGAATGAAGCATTTACATCCAAATGCATGAAAGTATTTTATATTTGGTTTTCTTTCATTCCATAATTCATAAGGTGTTTTCTTAATATTGGTCTTATTAAAGCTCTATTTAATATGTAACATGCTGTGTTAATTGCTTCCGCCCAAAAATACTTTGGTAAGTTGCTTTCACATAGCATGGTACGGGCCATGTCTTCTAAAGTTCTATTCTTTCTTTCAACTACACCGTTTTGTTGTGGAGTCCTAGGGGCTGAAAAATTATGATTAATTCCATTTTCAGTGCAGAAATTTTCAAATAAGTGATTTTCAAATTCTGTTCCATGATCACTTCTTAGAGATACTATAGTAGTGTTTTTCTCATTTGTGACTTTCTTGAAGAATTTCAGGAACATCGAGAAAGTCTCATCTTTGTGAGCTAAAAACATTACCCAAGTATATCTAGAGTAATCATCTACAATCACTAGACCATATTTCTTTCCTCCTAGACTTGTGGTTCTAGTTGGTCCAAATAGGTCCATGTGAAGTAGCTCTAGTCCCCTAGAAGTTGAAACAATGTTTTTAGATTTAAATGAACTTCTAGTTTGTTTTCCAAATTGACATGCATCACAGATTTTATTATTTTCAAAATCTAATTTAGGTAAACCTTTGACTAAATCCATTTTAATTAGTTTTGAAATAAGGTGTGTGCTTGCATGACCTAATCTACGATGCCACAACCAACTAATATCATTAATGTTAGCATTATCAGCAATTAGGCAATGACTACTCTCAGAAGTTTTGTCTAAGTCAACTAAGTATACATTGCCAAATCTATAACCAGTAAAAACAATGCTATCATTAATGGGATTAGTACAGTGCAAATAGAAGATTTAATCTAAACATTAAAGTTTTATCACATAGTTGGCTTATACTAATTAAATTATGCTTCAAACCATTAACATAAAGTACATTTTCAATAGATATGGATGGAGTTATGCGAACTTTACCAAGGCCCAAAATTTGACCTTTACCGTTATCGCCAAATGTCACAACTCCACCTTTCTTTTCTTCTAGGGTGATGAATTCCTCTTTGTCACCCGTCATATGTCTTGAGCAGCCGCTATCAAGATACCACTTTTTCTTTGATCTTTTGGCTACAAGACATTCCTGCAACATAATCAACTTTATGTTTAGGTACCCAAGCTTTCTTGGGTCCTTCATGGTTAGTAGACACAAAAATTGTTCCTTTCGGAACCCATATTTTCTTAGTTTTTTATTTTTAATTTCTTGTTGTTCATTAAGGTTTTACATTCAAAGGATTTGTGTCCTTTTTCATTGCATTTAAAACAAGTAATATTACTTTGGTTAGCTTTTACAAAAATATTTTTTAATGATTTTGTTTTCTTAAAGTGTTATACCCTAACCCAGCTTTGTCAAAAACAGCCTTTTGACTATCTAGAATCATGTTTAATTTAGTTGAGCTTAAAGTGAATTTCTCAACAATGTCCTTATATTTTTTAACATCTTTCTTAAGAGAGTCAATTTCTTTAGCTTGCTGTTCTTTATCTAAAGCTAAAGTTTCTATTTTATCTTTTAAGTCTTTAGTTGAGTTTTTAGTTTCAGATTTTAATAATCTTTTCTTGATTAAGATTATCTTTTTCTTTCCTAAGTTCTTCTTTTTCATTAGTTAATTTCTTAACTTCTAAAGCTAATTCATTTTTACTTTTAGCTAAACTAATGTTATCATTTTTCACAGATTTAAATTTCTTTTTCAACAATTTAAAATCTATCATAAGTTCATTAAAAGCCTCAAACATTTCATCAAAAGTAAAATCATCATTTGAGTTTTCAGAACTTACCTCATTGTCGCAGTCGTCGTCGTTGGCCATGAAGCAATGTTGGCAACTTCCTTTTGCTCTTCTTCTTCCGATGAAGAAGACTCATCAGACCATGTTGCCATGTATGCTTTCTTCTTTTTCTTGTAGGCCTTTTTCAGCAAAGGACAATCATATTTAATGCCCTGGCTTTTTGCACTCATAACATATTAAGGGCTCTTTTTCTTTTTCTTTCTCCTTGTCCTTTTTCTTATCCTTATCTCCTCATTTCTTGCTCCAAATTTCTTTTTGTGGAAGGCCTTTTTCTCATAAATCTCCTGAATTTCTTGGCCAAGAGAGCAGTTTCATCATCATCTTCATCACTATCATCACTGCTGCTCTCTTCCACTTCTTTTGCAGCCTTTAGAGCAATGGTTTTCTTCTTTTTAGTTTCCTCCTCAATATGCTGCCTCATTGTCAATTCGTGGGTCATGAGAGATCCTAGAAGCTCCTCTAAGGGTAGTGCATTGAGGTCTTTGGCTTCTTGGATTGCTGTGACTTTTGCTTCCCACGATCTTGGCAATGACCTGAGTATTTTGCGAACAAGATCAGCATTAGTATAAACTTTTCCTAGACTTTTCAAACCATTCACAATATCGGTGAATCTAGTGAACATGCATGTGATGGTTTCAGCTTGTTCCATTGTGAACAATTCATATTTATGAACCAAAATATTTATCTTTGATTCTTTTACTTGGTTTGTTCCTTCATGTGTAATTTCCAACCTATCCCATATTTCTTTAGCGGAATTACAAGTAGAGATGCGGTTGAATTCATTTGAATCTAAGGAACAATATAAGATATTAATGGCTTTGGCATTAAGTTGAGCCATTCTCCTATCATTATCATTCCAATCCCTTTCGGGCTTTGGAACAATAGTGCCATCAATAAGGTGTGTGGGTGTACTAGGTCCATTAATTATAACACCCCAAAGCTCATAATCAGAAGCTTGAATGAATATCCTCATTCTAGCTTTCCAATATGAATAGTTGGCCATTAAAAAGAGGAGGTCTATTCGTAGAATGACCTTCAGCAAAGCAAGAACCACTTTGTGTTGCCATAATGACCTTTAGCTCTTGATCGTGAGATCAAACTCTAAATGAGCACTATGCTCTGATACCAATTGTTGGCCCAGATGGCAACCCAAGAGGGGGGGGGTGAATTGGGTTCTTAAAAATTTAAGTCCTTTTTAACTTCAATAGATGTATTATCAATATATGCAAGAGAGATTAACTTAAAACAATATCCAAGCAAATAACAAGAGATATAGAGTGAGAGAAAATGAACACGGCAAACACAAAAGTTTTATAGTGGTTCGGTGTATCCAACACCTACATCCACTCCCAAGGATCACTTGGGTCCACTATAATCACACCGATTACAGCTGAGTTGTTTTACAAGATCACAACTCTAACTTGTTGTTTTCACCGGGATCACAACGAACCCAGCTGGTTTTGCGGGCTTACCAGCACAAAACCCTACACGTTGTTTTGCGGGCTAACAACAAACCTAACTCGTTGTTTTCACGGGATCACAACGAACCCAACACAAGCACTCCGGCTTGTAACGAGGTAAACCTACCTCCACTGATTCAATCCACTGATTGAACCAGTAACCAAGTGAAATCAAAGTATTTGTAACAAAAATGCTCCTTCTTGAGCAGATATACAAATTTAAGAATAAATAAAAACTAGGGTTAGAAACGCCTGATGGTTTTCCGGATGATTGCAGCGATGGCTTTCTCCCTTTTCTCCTTGAAAAGTTGAATCGATGCCTCAGCAAGATTCCTCAATCGTTGAAAAGCTTTGGAGAATGTGTTGCCTCTTTTTGAACTTGGGAATGGCTGAAGATTTTGCACGTTGGATTGCTTTTTGCCTTCCTCTTGAGCTTTGAGAGTCGATTAAATGATGCACACGAATCTCTCTCTCAAATGCAAAGATTGAATCTCTCCTTGAATCAAATGATTCTACAATACTCTCAGTTTTCCCTTTTTTCTGATATTCAATAGGCTCTCTCTATTTTTCTCTCTTGCTCTTCTATTTCTTTTCTTTTTCAATCTCTCTTTTTTTCTATTTGAATCTGGCTCTTCTATTTATAGATCCTGAAAAGATATAGCCGTTAGACACAGTAAAATATAGCCGTTGATTCAAAATATTACCGTTGGTGCTGATGTGTCAACTCAAAAATTATCGCCCAGATTCCGTGGAGTCGGCTCGAGTACTGTGCGAGTCGGCTCGAACACGCGAATCCAGAAACGCACCAAAAGTGAATCTTCAGGGGTCGACTCGCGAAAAGCTGGGAGTCGACTCTTGACTTTCAGGGTCGACTCGCGAAGAGCTGGGAGTCGACTCGAGAGGCACTCAAAAATGAGTCTTTCTGCCGTCTGAGTCGAGTCGGCTCGCACAGTCCATGAGTCGGCTCGAGAAGGTTCAGGAGTCGACTCGGAAACTCTCGAGTCGGCTCGGGACTGATACAAAAATCAGAAAACATTCTGATTTGCTTTGAAAATCATCCCAACCAATTTTGAAATATAAATATGACTTGAATAATGTTGATTTAACAGTAATGCTCAATTTCAAAACATTTTCATTAATTCATTGATCTTTAAAAGAGTGGTATAGAAATCATTTTTGAATTCATAAGTATAGCTCACTGAAACATATATTCAATTGAAAAAAACTCATTACACATTAACAGTTCATAGTTTCCAATTTGAAATTGCTCATAGTAAGAATATTTCATTGATTGACTTAACATGTTCATAGCCTTTTAGAAAGTAAAGTAATGTCTTTTGGAAATCATCAAAATCAATAAGTTGGGGCAATTATGTTTCAATAATTTCTCAACATGTCTGTTATTGAACTGGGCTCCTAAGAATCAGTGATCGTGGGAATAGAAGAGGGACATTTGAACATGTATAAAAGCACACGCCCCTGTAAGGATCCTTAGACCCTAGTTTTCTAGTTTTCCTCCCACTAGCTAAAACCCTAACTATTTCAGCTCCCGTCGGCTGGGCAGTTATTGTCTGATCCCAAGTAACTAACTTGAGCGTCGGAGGGTCCCCACCGGAGCATCCGGTCTCTGGGGACTTTTCTTGCAGGGAACTGGAGAGAAGGACGTCCGTCTTCCCCGACGTTTGAAGAAGGTGACTTCGCGTCATCAGATTGGCGTGCCAGGAAGGGGGGAAAGAGAAAGACATCGAACCAAGAATATGCAATCTCTCTCCTCAGGCTCTTGAAGCCATGGTGACAATCCGAATGAAGGGAGTTTCTGCCAGTTGCGCTGGGGGGCAGCGCTGTGGAGCCGGTTCACCAGCGGAGGCCCCCTCGGCTCTCCCGGCCAGCGTTCCAACACCGCTGCATCCCCAGGAGGCTGGACCTACCGCTCCTTCGGCCGATGTCCCTGCGCCTCCCCCGCAGCAGTTCCAGGAAGATCGATTCGCCGCCCTAGCCATGCAAGTCCAATCTCTGGTGGCGGCATTTCAAGACCTGCAGCACCGACAGGCTGCCCCGCAGCAGCCGGAGCCAAATCCATTAGTTCCAGGGGTGGTGCAACCCAGCCAACATTCCTTCCGAAGGAGATCACCGGTGCCGGGGGATCACAACCATCAAGCTCCGCCCAAGCCTCACCACCGGAAAGCCTCTAAGAGATACTGGTCGCCTTCCCACCACGCTAGTGTCTCTCCTAAGCGGCGGCATGGGAAGGAGGCGGAGCGCCCCCGCCGACATCGCCATCCCCGTTCTCCATCCTCTAAATCTTCTGGGAAGGGGTCTTTTGATGGTTGGATGGCCCGTCAAGCCGAGCGTCGACTCAACGAGTATAACCAGAGGTTGGAGGAACTTAGCCGCCGGATCACCCACCTGCTGAAAATGGACTATGACAGCCGGCCTCCGTTGTCTCCCGCATCATGGAAGAGCCCATCTCCACCCGGTTCCGCCTTCCTCAGCTAGACACTTATGACGGGACCACGGACCCCTTGGACCATTTGAAAAGTTACTGTCATGCCCCAGACCCTATATTGGATCTAGAGGTGGCAACCCGCCGCATGCCGGGCATGCAAGGCATCCCGAAATATAACCTTTAATACAAGAAGGGGTAATAATTATATTTCATCCAATTTAAATGGTTCTTAATACAAACCATAAACATATGATTTAGGCTACATGCCAAAATACATAACTCAATGGGGTTACAACAAAGTACTGGATCTAAGCCACTCTGATAGCTGCTTCAACTACCCCATATCCCCATCTTCAGTTCTGTGGCTCTGAAAAACATTGTGAGATTTAAATGAGCTCACACTCAACAAGTAAGCCAACTATAATGTAATATAATCACTTTATGCTTTTATAAACTAAATTTTTCTATAATAAACATCTGCCAAGCTCCCATATTTCAGATACATTTACCATGTTATCAAAACATGCATTATATACTCAAAATAAATTTTGGAAGCAATTGCCATATATAGTATATCAAGAATATACAATTTCAGGATAAAACCACTGTAAATAGCATGTAAAAAAAATATATTTTATACCAATGTCCCTCGGCCACACGCTACGTACACAGAACACCCCTCTCGGGTGTAACACCCCCCTCGGGTGTATCCTCCCTAAATATCTCCTAGGAGTCAGGGTCCTGGAACCAGTGTCATGCACTCACATCCTGCCATATCCGGCTACAACACACCTCAAGAGTGTGTTCTCCATATACCCCCCTATGGAGATGGGTCCCGGTGCCATGTGGCATAATATTGCCATATCCTGTCACAACACACCTCCTGGGTGTGTGTGCTCCATATAGCCCCCTATGGAGTTGGGTCCCGGTGCTAAGTGAGTCATGCAACATATCACATCATACCATATCATAGCGGACCATAGTGGGACATATCATCATATACACAAAGTATCATTTGCTAAATAGCATGTATCGTTGCAAAAATGTAATCCATATACTTTTCATAAAAACATATCACATACACATGTATATTTATAAAACCTTTAACAATTTCAAAGTCATGCCAATTGATCAGTTGTCCACATAGATACCCAATTATTTATAAAATATAATAATAATAAACTAATCATAGCAAAGGCTCATTTACAAATAATAATACCAATCCATTTTCTTATTTTTTAAATAATACAATATATAATAATATAACATTTAAATACATAATTTTTATATTTTAATAATTTATGAAAATTATGATAAATGACTTACTTACCTCTTGACACTAATCCAAAGATGTAATTTGGCTATTTAAGCACCTGGGTACCTACAGCATCAATTTCCTAATTTTTAGTCCCCAAAAGTAGTATATCAAAATAGCTTTTAGCTCTACCCAATTTTAATCCCGGGGCCAACTTGAGGATTGAATATCTCCCACTACATAAGCCCAAATGGGAAAATAAAAATACCCCCAGAAACTAGAATCAACACTGATCCAGGGCATACTTTTATTTTTTATTTTTGGCCCAATACAGAGTCCAAATCGTGGCCCCAAATTTGCTCGCGAGCCGGCCCAACAGGGCCCAAAAGGGGGGAACGGCCCAGACGGCCTGCTCCCCCTTCCACCCCGCTTCCCCTGTTTCAATCGAAACAGGGGAAGGATTGTGCCGGCGGCCAGGGCCGCCGCCAGCCACTTCCCGGGGAGGCCCGGTCGCCGACGACCGGCCCGGAGCTGGCCGTCGCCGCGGCCACCCCCCATTTCCCTCTCTTTCTCCCTCTATTTCTCTCTCTTTCTCCCGTTGCCCGCCACGGCTGCCACCCGTGCCGGTGGCTCGGCCGGCCATCACGGCCGGCCGGACCTCCATCGAACGCTGCCCCAGCGCCGATGGAGGCCGCCGACAACAGCCCGGGCTCTGCGAGCCGACGGGCACTCCGCCAGGCCCGAACCAAGCCACGGAGCGGCTTGGTTCCAAAAGAAGGGAGGGCCGCTAGGCGGCCCTCCAACGTCCTTCTCCGGCCGCCTCGAGCGGCCGGACACCACTACTCCCCACTCCTCTGGCCGCCTCGAGCGGCCAGGCACGGTAACGGGAGGAATTCCTCCCGTTCACCCTCTCTGTGCCTCACTGTCACCAAGAAATCGTGGAAGAGATGGGGGGGGGGGGAAATACCTTCGGATCGATGGTGACAGATGGAGGGAGAGGCTCCCCTCTCCCTCCCCATTTATAGTAGCAAGGGGAGGACCAACCCTCCCCTGCTGCTCGTGTGAAGAGGGTGCCAACGCGCCCCTCTTCCTTGACCGACGGGCGCCGCCCACGTAATGCACGCGGGTGGCGCCGCAGAAGAAACAGGGGCTCACATTCTCCCCTCCTTATAAAATTTTGGCCTCGAAATTGGTGTACTTCTTATAACATTTAGAATCCAAGGCCTTGATCATAAGAATTATTATCTTTTCATTTACATAAACTAAGATGCAAATAGGTATGGATATTTCTTTTTCACTTCCTCCTCCAGCTCCCAAGTAGCTTCCCTCTCAGAATGGTTACTCCACTGAACCTTGACATAGGGAATGCTATGCCGTCTTAAGACTTGGTCCTTGCGGTCCACAATACGCACAGGATGCTCTTCATATGTCAGATCATTCCTTAACTGCATGGGCTCAAATTGTATCACATGGCTGGGGTCAGAAATGTACTTTCTCAATATAGATATATAAAATACATTGTGTACCCTAGAGAGCACTGGAGGTAATGCCAGGCTATAAGCCACCTCCCCTACTTTACTCAGAATCTCAAATGGCCCAATGTATCGTGGACTTAATTTACCTTTAATCCCAAATCTCATCACATTTTTGGTTGGTGATATCTTCAGAAAGACATGGTCTCCAACCTGAAATTCTAGCTCCCTTCTTCTCATATCTGCATAGCTCTGCTGTCGGCTCTGAGCTGTGCGGAGTCGTTCCTTAATCAACTGCACCTTCTCTACTGTCTGCTGAATCAGTTCAGGGCCCAACAATCTTCTCTCTCCCACATCATCCCAATATAAGGGGGATCTGCATTTTCTTCCATACAAGGCCTCAAATGGAGCCATCTGGATATTGGCTTGGTAACTATTATTGTAAGCAAATTCCACTAAAGATAAGTGGTTGTCCCAAGCACCACCCAAGTCCATCACACAGGCTCGCAACATGTCCTCCAGGGTCTGTATGGTCCTCTCAGACTGCCCATCTGTCTGAGGATGAAAGGCTGTGCTAAAGTTCAATTTGGTCCCCAAAGCCCTATGAAGACTCTTCCAGAATTGGGACACAAACCTAGTATCCCGATCTGATACAATAGATACGGGGACACCATGAAGCCTCACAATTTGTTCAATATACATGTTGGCTAATCTCTCACTAGAAATCCCAACTCTGAATGGTAGGAAATGGGCTGACTTCGTCAATCTGTTTACAATGACCCACACCGCATCATTGCTCCTAGGGGTCTTAGGCAGACCAGTCACGAAGTCCATAGTGATCTTCTCCCATTTCCACTGTGGAATCATCAGAGATTGAAGAGGTCCCGCAGGCCTTTGATGTTCAGCTTTCACTTGCTGACATATTAAACGTTTGGCCACATACTGAGCAATCTTCCTTTTCATTCCCTTCCACCAAAAATTTTCTTTTAGGTCTCTGTACATCTTGGTGCCTCCTAGGTGCACTGTATAGGGAGAGTAGTGGGCCTCCCTCAAATTTCTGCTCTTAGTTCCACCGCATTTGGCACACAGAGCCTGCCATCAAATCTCAGGGATCCATCCTCCATTATAGCAAATTCATTTTGAACCCCTGACTTCACAGCTTCTTTAATCTTTTGCAGGTCCAAGTCTTCTTTCTGGAAGGACTTGATCCTGTCTATTAAAGTGGGTTGGAGTACAAGTGCTACCACAAGTCCATCGAACCGCTGTACTCGCAATCCAACCTCCAACTTCTCAAGGTCCCTCCAGATGTGAGGTTGAGAAGTGATCATAGAAGCTAACTCCGAGGAGGACTTCCTACTCAAGGCATCAGCTACCACATTGGCCTTCCCTAGATGATAGTGCAGGTTCAGGTCATAATCTTTTAGTAGCTCCATCCACCTTCTCTGTCTCAAATTTAACTCCTTCTGAGTGAAGATGTATTTCAGACTTTTGTGGTCTGTATACACATCACATGTCTCTCCATACAGATAATGCTGCCAAATCTTCAAGGCAAAAATCACGGCGGCCAACTCTAGGTCATGGGTAGAATAGTTTTGCTCGTATGGCTTTAACTGCCGAGAGGCATAGGCTATTACCTTCTTATTTTGCATCAGAACACATCCCAATCCCTTCCAAGAAGCATCCGTGAATAGGGTGAATCCTCCAGATCCTGACGGAAGGGTAAGGACGGGGGCTGATACTAGGCGTTGCTTCAGCTCCTGAAAACTTCTCTCACACTCCTCAGTCCAATCAAACTTCGCTTGTTTTTGGGTCAAGCGAGTCAGGGGTAGAGCAATGCGAGAGAAGCCTTCCATAAATCTGCGATAATATCTAGCCAGCCCCACGAAACTTCTTATTTCAGACACACTGGAAGGCCTACACCAGTTAACAACTGCCTCAATCTTCTTTGGATCCACAGATATGCATCTTTAGATATTATATGACCCAAGAATGATACTTGGCTCAACCAGAAGTCACACTTCTGCAACTTGGCATAAAGCTTTTTCTCCTGAAGAGTTTGCAGAACAATCTTCAGGTGGTCCACATGCTCCTCCTGGCTTTTAGAATACACCAGGATGTCATCAATGAACACCACCACAAACTGGTCCAAGTATGGCTTAAAGATTCTGTTCATCAAGTCCATGAATGCTGCCGGGGCATTAGTCAACCCAAACGGCATCACCAAGAACTCGTAGTGGCCATACCTAGTCCTGAATGCTGTCTTAAGCACATCCCCAGCCTTGACCTTGAGTTGATGGTATCCTGACCGAAGATAAATCTTTGAGAATACCCGAGCTCCTTGGAGTTGATCAAATAGATCATCAATCCTTGGCAGAGGATACTTGTTCGGCACTGTTACCCTATTGATTTCTCGGTAATCAATGCAGAGCCGAAGACTTCCATCTTTCTTTTTGACAAATAAAACTGGAGCACCCCAAGGAGATACACTAGGTCTGATGAATCCCCGGTCAAGGAGCTCCTGCAATTGGCTCTTCAACTCTTTTAGCTCAGCTGGGGCCATACGGTACGGGGCCTTGGATATAGGTCCAGTGCCAGGGGCCAAATCAATAGTGAACTCAACCTCCCGATTTAGGGGTAATTCGGTGAAATCATCTGGGAATACATCAAGAAATTCCTGAGCCACTGAAATATCCTCCAACTTGACCTCATCCTGCTGAAGATCTTTGACCATAGCAAGAAACCCTTGGCTACCCTTCTTTAAATACTTTGCGGCCTGTAGGGCTAACACGAACACCGAGGCCAGATGCTCCTGACTTCCAGTAAAACTGAATTCAGGTTGATTAGAAATTTTGAAGATCACCATCTTCCTGAAACAGTCTACTGAAGCATGATAGGAGGCCAACCAGTCCATCCCAAGGATGACATCAAAGGATTTTAGTGGAAGGACGATTAGATCGGCCTTCAATCTCCTATCCCCCATGTTAATCAGGCAAGATTTGCATACTGAGTCTACCCTTATAACATCACCATTTGGGAGAGCAATGCACAACTCCTACTCTAGGGGAACGGGTATCAAAGATTCATCCTTAGTGAGATATGTGCCAGATACAAATGAATGCGTGGCACCCGGATCTACTAAGAATTGAGCATAAGCATTGCCTACTTTAATTATACCTGTCACAACGGAGTTGGAAGCGGCAGCATCCTGTTGTGTGAGAGTAAAGACTCTTCCCTGGGTCCTAGGCTGCTGCTGCTGGCCTCTGCCCTGATCCGCAGGAGGCTGCGGATCCCTCCGAAGGGGACAAGTGGCCATCTTGTGACCCACCTGCCCACATATGAAGTAGGCATCAGCCGTCCCACTGCACCACTTGCCTGGTTGGGAGTTTCCGCATTGAGGGCAACGAGTTTTCGTACTCTTCGGTCCTGAGGGGGCATGATAAGGACCTTTCTTCTTGGCCTGTCCTGAAGACTGGCCAGAAGGAGGCCCCTTCTTCTTCCTTTGCTGCTGCTCCCACTGCTTATGGACCACACCCATATCTCTCTCAATCACCAGGGCCTTGTTCACCATAGCACTGAATGTGGAGAGTTCAAAGGCATTGACTGCTTGCATCAGTCTAGGCCTCAGTCCCTCGGTGAACTTGATAATCTTGGCTCTCTCAGTGGCGGCTATGTCTGGAGCAAACCGAGCCAACCAGGTAAACTCGGCTTCATACTGCGCCACAGAGAGATTTCCTTGCTCCAGTTTGACAAACTCTGACTGCATCTACCTCTGCACACTATTGGGGAAGTATTTGTCATAGAAGACTTCCTTAAATTCTCCCCAGGAAACAGTCCGTCCATCCATTCGCTGCTCCACAAGTAGCCACCAATCATATGCCTCCCCCTGAAGGAGGTAGGTAGCGAATCTGATTCGCTCCTCTTCTTGGCTACCATGAGCTGCAAAGGCTTTCTCCATCTCCCTCATCCATTTTTCAGCATCGACAGGGTTAGTGGACCACAAAAGGGAGCAGGGGCCAAGCTCTTGAACTCAGCAAAGCTCCGACCCCCTCCCCGCCAGGGCTGGGATGGAGCCGACTGAGCAGGCTGCGGAGCGGGAGAGGCAGGCCGAGCAGGCTAGATTTTCTGAATCTGTTGCTGCATGGCTTGCATAGCCTGCGACATTCCCGCCAAAGTCTGAAGCAACTAGGCTTGAAATTACGGTTGATCATTGTCAGCTAAATTAACAGAACCAGAACCTCCGGAAGCTTGCTGGCCTCCCTGTTGGCCCGAGTCACCAGCCTGGGAGTTCCCAATAGGCCGCAGACTCCTAGTGCGATGTGGCATCCTTAACTCCTGCCAGAGTTAGGTCCCAGTCAATAACCTTGTAAACCACAAAATTCAGGCCTCCAAAATATATTACTTGAAATTTTTAATAAAGTTATCACCCTCCCAATGTAATCCTAATGTTCTGCCTAGTGTCATCTGGTGTTTGTCCCTAAGGTTAAACCAGGCTCTGATACCACATAAGCTATCACGCCCCAGACCCTATATTGGATCTAGAGGTGGCAACCCGACGCATGCCGGGCATGCAAGGCATCCCGAAATATAACCTTTAATACAAGAAGGGGTAATAATTATATTTCATCCAATTTAAATGGTTCTTAATACAAACTATAAACATATAATTTAGGCTACATGCCAAAATACATAACTCAATGGGGTTACAACAAAGTACTGGATCTAAGCCACTCTGATAGCTGCTTCAACTACCCCATATCCCCATCTTCAGTTCTGTGGCTCTGAAAAATATTGTGAGATTTAAATGAGCTCACACTCAATAAGTAAGCCAACTATAATGTAATATAATCACTTTATGCTTTTATAAACTAAATTTTTCCATAATAAACATCTGCCAAGCTCCCATATTTCAGATACATTTACCATGTTATCAAAACATGCATTATATACTCAAAATAAATTTTGGAAGCAATTTCCATATATAGTATATCAAGAATATACAATTTCAGGATAAAACCACTGTAAATAGCATGTAAAAAAATGTATTTTTATACCAATGTCCCTCGGCCACACGCTATGTACACAGAACACCCCTCTAGGGTGTAACACCCCCCTCGGGTGTATCCTCCCTAAATATCCCCTAGGAGTCAGGGTCCTGAAACCAGTGTCATGCACTCACATCCTGCCATATCCGGCTACAACACACCTCAAGAGTGTGTTCTCCATATACCCCCCTATGGAGATGGGTCCCGGTGCCATGTGGCATAATATTGCCATATCCTATCACAGCACACCTCCTGGGTGTGTGTGCTCTATATACCCCCCTATGGAGTTGGGTCCCGGTGCCAAGTGAGTCATGCAACATATCACATCATACCATATCATAACGGACCATAGTAGGACATATCATCATATACACAAAGTATCATTTGCTAAATAGCATGTATCGTTGCAAAAATGCAATCCATATACTTTTCATAAAAACATGTCACATACACATGTATATTTATAAAACCTTTAACAATTTCAAAGTCATGCCAATTGATCAGTTGTCCACATAGATACCCAATTATTTATAAAATATAATTAATAAACTAATCATAGCAAAGGCTCATTTACAAATAATAATACCAATCCATTTTCTTATTTTTTAAATAATACAATATATAATAATATAACATTTAAATACATAATTTTTATATTTTAATAATTTATGAAAATTATGATAAATGACTTACTTACCTTCTGGCGCTAATCCAAAGATGTAATTCGGCTATTTAAGCACCTGGATACCTACAGCATCAATTTCCCAATTTTTAGTCCCCAAAAGTATTATATCAAAATAGCTTTTAGCTCTACCCAATTTTAATCCTGGGGCCAACTTGAGGCTTGAATATCTCCCACTACATAAGCCCAAATGGAAAAATAAAAATACCTTCAGAAACTAGAATCAACACTGATCCGGAGCATACTTTTATTTTTCCATTTTTGATCCAATACAGAGTCCAAATCATGGCCCCAAATTTGCTCGCGAGCCGGCCCAACAGGGCCCAAAAGGGGGGAACGGCCCAAACGGCCCGCTCCCCCTTCCACCCCGCTTCCCCTGTTTCGATCGAAACAAGGGAAGGATTGTGCCGGCGGCCAGGGCCGCCGCCGGCCACTCCCCGGGGAGGCCCGGTCGCCGACGATCAGCCCGGAGCTGGCCGTCGCCGCGGCCGCCCCCCATTCCCTCTCTTTCTCCCTCTATTTCTCTCTCTTTCTCCTGTTGCCCGCCACGGCTGCCACCCGTGCCGGTGGCTCGGCCGGCCGGACCTCCACCGGACGCTGCCCCAGCGCCGGTGGAGGCCGCCGACAGCAGCCCGGGCCCGGCGAGCCAGCGGGCACTCTGCCGGGCCCGAACCAGGCCGCGGAGAGGCTTGGTTCCAAAAGAAGGGAGGGCCGCTCGGCGGCCCTCCAACGTCCTTCTCCGACCGCCTCTAGCGGCCGGACACCACTACTCCCCGCTCCTCCGGCCGCCTCGAGCGGCCGGGCACGGTAACGGAAGGAATTCCTCCCGTTCACCCTCTCTGTGCCTCACTGTCACCAAGAAATCGTGGAAGAGATGGGGGGGGGGGGAAATACCTTCGGATCGATGGTGACAGATGGAGGGAGAGGCTCCCCTCTCCCTCCCCATTTATAGTAGCAAGGGGAGGACCAACCCTCCCCTGCTGCTCGTGTGAAGAGGGGTGCCAACACGCCCCTCTTCCTTGACCGATGGGTGCCGCCCACGTAATGCACGCGGGTGGCGCCGCAGAAGAAATAGGGGCTCACAGTTATAAAGTTTTCATGCAAGTCCAGGGGGCCACCGATTCACTCATGTGCATCGCCTTCCCAGCCACCCTCAAGAAGGCCGTCCGAGCTTGGTACTCCCGTCTGCCACCACAGAGCATTGATTCCTTCCGTCAGTTGGAAAGAGCTTTCTTGGCCCATTTTGATGCCTGCCGAAAGATTCCAAGGGTAGCAGATAGCCTCTTCACTGTCTAGCAGAAGAGCGGTGAGTCCTCGCGGGACTACGTTTCTCGGTTCAAGGAAGCAACCCTAGAGGTCTACAATCTTGAAGACTCGGTGACCACCTTGGCCTTGAAGCGGGGGCTTCGCCCATCTCGCTTCACGTACTCCCTCGATAAGAAGCTGCCTGGCTCCTACGCCGAGCTCTTGACCTGGGCCCAGAAGTACATCCGAGCTGACGAGGCCGACTTTTCCCGGTGCGAGGCTAGCGGGAACATCTCCAAGAAACCGGCCCGACCGGAACCTATTGAAGCTCGCCCCAGAAGACCTGAGCCTCTTCGCTGGCCAGACAACCGTTCCTGAGCCCCTGCACTAAGAGATAGACCCTACACCCCATTGCTTGCCCCGATATTGCAGATCTTGCTCGAGATTGAAGGGGAGTCTTATCTTCAGCGCCCTCCTCCAATAAACCCGAAGATCCCTCGCAATAAGAACCTATATTGTCGCTATCACCGGGATCACGGCCATGATACTGACGATTGTCACCAGCTGAAGAAGGCCATAGAAGACCTTATCCAATGAGGCCACCTGGGGAAGTTCGTCCAGAGGAACAACCTGGGAGCTCCTGGCCTGTCAGCGCCCTCGCTGCCGATGATCAACAATGCCCCAATGGAGAAGACGGTGGCAATGATTTCTTGGGGGGCAGGGTCTCGTCAAAGAGGCCGAGAGGGAAGGGGGAGTTGGATTCTGTAATTTCTTTCTTTAAAAAGGACTTAGAGGAAGTGGAAAACAAAAATGATGACAACGTCGTCGTATCCATGACGATCGCTAAACATCCTGTAAAGAGAATTCTAGTTGATAGTGGGAGCTTTGTGGATATTTTGAACTATGATGCTTTTGTTCGCATGAACCTGTCACCCGATCTACTCCGGCCTGTCGTCACGCCCCTAATGGGGTTTACTGGGGATTCTGTGAAAGTCGAGGGGGAGGTCACTCTACTAGTAATGGCTGGCATAACCCCGTGTCAAAGTACGATTTTCATGAAGTTCTTGGTGGTTCGAGTGCCCTTTGCCTACAACGCAATCCTTGGGAGGCCCGGGCTCAATCTTTTGGATGCTGTCATATCCACTAAGAGGCTCCTCACGAGGTTTCCTACGAGCAAAGGAGTCGGGGAGATGCGGGGAGAGCAGAATCTACCTTCACTTTGTTACCACATGGCCCCTAGTCCGCAGGGGGCGGCACCCACGTCGGTACCTAAGACGCTGGATCCTCAAGACCTGGAGAGAAGAGGAGAGCCGGCTGAGCACCTGTTTACTTTCTCCCTCGAGGAGGACCCAGCGAGAACAATCCAGATTAGAGCCCTACTCCCGGAGGAGGCTCGTGACCGACTCCTCACCTTTCTGCGAGCTATTGCAGATGTCTTCGCCTGGTCGGCATCCGATATGCCAGAAATTCCAGAAGAGGTGATCACCCACGAGCTTAACATTAGGACGGAGTGCCGACCTATCCGGCAGAAGAAAAGGAGTTTCGCCCCCGATCGACAAAGGGCCGTAGATGAGGAGGTGCGGAAGCTACTGGCGGCCAGTCATATCCGCGAGGTGCACTACCCGGATTGGCTGGCGAATGTCATGATGGTTTGCAAGGCCAGTGGGAGCTAGAGGATGTGCGTGGACTTCACCAACCTCAACAAGGCGTGCCCCAAAGACAGCTTCCCGTTACACCGGATCGACCAGCTAGTGGATGCCACGTCTGGGTATGAGTCCCTTAGTTTCATGGATGCATTCTCAGGGTACAATCAAATCAGGATGAACCTAGCAGATGAAGAAGCCACCTCTTTTGTTACAGAAAAAGGGATTTACTGCTATAAGGTGATGCCGTTTGGGCTGAAGAATGCCAGAGCCACCTATCAAAGGTTGATGAATAAGGTCTTCGAGGACCAGATTGGGCGTAACATGGAGGTGTACGTGGATGATATGCTGACCAAGAGCATCAATGCTGTTGACCATGTCGCCGACCTCGAGGAGACCTTCAACAACCTGTGTCAGTACCGGATGAGGCTTAACCCCCACAAGTGAGCCTTCGGAGTGGCGGTAGGCAAGTTTCTAGGCTTTATGGTAACCCAGCGGGGGATTGAAGCCAACCTTGACAAGATCAGGGTTATCCTGGATATGAGACCCCCAGCTAACAAGAAGGAGGTGCAACACCTAACCGGAAGGATGGCGGCTTTAAGTCGCTTTATGTCAAGATCGGTAGAAAGGTGCCTGCCCTTCTTTAAGGCACTGCGCAAGGTCAATGGCTTCGAGTGGACAAAGGAGTGTCATGATGCCTTCGAAGAGTTGAAGTAATTCCTATCCACTCCTCCGCTATTATCCAAGCCAAAGAATGGGGAGGAGCTCTTCCTGTATCTCGCAGCCTCCCCAGAAGCTGTCAGTTCTGTGCTCGTGCGCATGGATGTGGATGGAGTCCAAAGGCTGGTCTACTATACCAGCAAGATACTTCACGATGCCGAGACCAGATACTCTAGAACCGAGAAGATCTTTTTTGCCCTGGTGGTCTCTACCCAACGCTTCCGACCTTACTTTCAGGCTCATCCCATCGTAGTGCTCACGGACCAACCTATTCGGGCCATCTTGTCTCACCCTGACACCTCCGGTTGGCTAGCCAAATGGGCCATCAAATTGAGTGAATTTGACCTATCCATCCGACCAAGGTCGGCCATGAAGTCTCAGGTGATAGCTAATTTCTTGGTTGAGTGTTCCTGGACTGAGAAGGGTTTGGAGGAAATACGCCCGGAGGGGTGTGTGGACCCTCCCTCGACTGAGGAGGCGGAAGAAGACTGGATTTTGCATGTAGATGGGGCAGCAAATTCTCAGGGAAGCGGAGCCAGACTCATTCTTGCGAGCCCCGAAGGAGAGGTGGTAGAGTATGCTCTTAGATTCCAGTTCCCGGCAACTAACAACTAGGCAGAGTATGAAGCCCTATTAGCGGGAATGAGGTTGGCCGAGGAGCTAGGCGCAGGGCATTTAAGGGCCTTCACAGACTCTCAGCTTATTTCTGGGTAGATCACTGGGGAGTACGAAGCTAGGGACCCGACCAAGTCCCGTTACCTGAGCAAGGTGCAACTCTAGGCCTCTCGGTTCTCTTACTTCCGTGTCAGCTACATTCCCAGAGCGAAGAATGCTAGGGCTGACGCACTATCCCGTCTAGCCACTTCAGCCGACGGGATGCTGGGAAGAACATATGTGGAGCACCTCCAGACCCCAAGCATTGAAGTTGTGGATGAAGCGCTGCCGGTTGAACAAGAGCCCTCCTGGATGGATGCCTACGTCCGATACTTGACCAATGGCACTCTCCCAGAGAACCCCACTGAGGCCAAGCTACTCAGGCGGAGGGCCCCGAGGTTCTTGATGATGGATGGGAAGCTTTATCGAAGATCATTCTCATATATGATCCAGATGCATGGGACCAGCAGAATCAGACTACATCCTGCGGGAGATCCACGAAGGCATCTGCGGAAGTCACCTGGGGGGCAAAGCCCTAGCTTACAAGGCCCTACGATAGGGGTACTTTTGGCTGACCATGAAGAAAGACGCAGTCGAGCTCGTTAAGAGATACGACAGCTGTCAGCACCATGCTAATATCCAGCGATAGTCGACGTCTCAGTTAACCCCCTTGGTGGCATCCTGGCCCTTTGCCCAGTGGGGTATGGATATCCTGGAACCATTTCCCTCGGCCTCCAGACAGCGAAAGTTCCTCCTGGTGGCCGTTGATCACTTCACCAAGTGGATTGAAGCCGAGGCCCTTGCTAAGATCACGGAAAGCAAGGTGAGATCCTTCTTTTGGAAGTCCATTATATGCCGGTTCGGACTGCCGCACACCCTGGTCACTGACAATGGTCGGCAGCTTGACAACACGCCCTTCCAGGAATTCTGCTCCAAACTGGGCATCCGCCAGAAATTCACTTCCATCGGGCACCCCCAGACCAACGGGGTGGCCGAGGTAACTAATCGAATCATTCTCCAATGATTGAGAACACGGCTAGATTACTGTAAGGGACGGTGGGTGGAGGAGCTCCCCAATGTGCTGTGGGCCTACCACACAACACCACGAGCCCCCACCGGTGAGACCCCATTCAGCCTAGTCTTCGAGTTAGAAGCTGTCATCCCGGTGGATGTTGGCTCCCCAAGCCCTCGGGTGGAGTCGTACAACGAGGAAGACAACCCAGACCGGCTACGAGCCAACCTTGACCTGGTGGAGGAAATGCGAGACCGAGCGTGACTTCGGATAGCGGTCTATCGAAAATGGGCTGCCAAATACTACAACGCCCGTGTGCATCCCAGGACTTTCTTGCCGGGAGACTTGATCCTTCGACGAGCTGAAGTCTCGAAGCCGATGGAAAGAGGTAAGCTGGCTCCAAACTGGGAAGGGCCTTACCGGATCACCGAAATGCTCCGCCATGCAGCATACAAGATTGAAGAGCTGGATGGGAAACCACTTCCCCGGATGTGGAATGCTGACAACCTCCGTCGGTACTATCAGTAGTGCATCCCTTTCTTACATTGAATATCTTGTTTGTATTCTTCTGGGTCTTCACCCGTCATTTCGTATTAATGAATATGGGTTCTAGTACATCAGTGCAGCAACTTAAGCCCGACCCCAATCGGCACCAAAGCCCTGGGCCAGCCAGGCACAAAGCCCAGTGTACCACTGGCAGAGTGGCATGCTGCCAGCTCTCAGCAACTTAAGCCCGACCCCGGTCGGCACCAAAGCCCTGGGCCAGCCAGGCACAAAGCCCAGTGTACCACTGGCAGAGCGGCGTGCTGGTGGCTCTCAGCAACTTAAGCCCGACCCTGGTCAGCACCAAAGCCCTGGGCCAGCCAGGCACAAAGCCCAGTGTACCACTGGTAGAGCAGCATGCTGCCGGCTCTCAGCAACTTAAGCCCAATCCCAGTCGGCACCAAAGCCTTGGGCCAGCCAGGCACAAAGCCCAGTGTACCACTAGCAGAGCAGCGTGCTGCCGGCTCTCAGCAACTTAAGCCCGATCCCGGTCGGCACCAAAGCCCTGGGCCAGCAGGCACAAAGCCCAGTGTACCACTGGTAGAGCGGTGTGCTGCTGGCTCTTAGCAACTTAAGCCCGACCCCGGTCGGCACCAAGGCCCTGGGCCAGCCAGGCATAAAGCCCAGTGTACCACTGGCAGAGCGGCGTGCTGCCGGCTCTCAGCAACTTAAGCCCGACCACGGTCGGCACCAAAGCCCTGGGCCAGCCAGGCACAAAGCCCAGTGTACCACTGGCAGAGCGGCGTGCTGCCGGCTCTCAGCAACTTAAGCTCGACCCTGGTCGGCACCAAAACCCTGGGCCAGCCAGGCACCAAAGCCCTGGGCCAGCTAGGCACAAAGCCCAGTGTACCATTGGCAGAGCAGCGTGCTGCCGGCTCTCAACAACTTAAGCCTAACCCCGGTTGGCACCAAAGTCCTAGGCCAGCCAGGCACAAAGCCCAGTGTACCACTGGTAGAGCGGCGTGCTGCCGGCTCTCAGCAACTTAAGCCCAACCCCGGTCGGCACCAAAGCCCTGGGCCAGCCAGGCACAAAGCCCAGTGTCCCACTGGTAGAGCGGCGTGCTACCGGCTCTCAGCAATTTAAGTCCGACCCCAGTCGGCACCAAAGCCCTGGGCCAGCCAGGCACCAAGCCCAGTGTACCACTGGCAGAGCGGCATGCTACCGGCTCTCAGCAACTTAAGTCTGACCCCGGTCGGCACCAAAGCCCTGGGCCAGCCAGGCACCAAGCCCAGTGTACCACAGGCAGAGCGGCGTGCTGCCGGCTCTCATCAACTTAAGTCCGACCTCAGTCGGCACTAAAGCCCTGGCTTAGCCAGGCACAAAACCCTGTGTATCGTTGGCAAAGCAACGTGCAAGCAGCTCAGGAGGCTCGATTTTATCTTGACCTTTCGAGTCCTACACTTTGTCGAGAGCTGGGAGTTCGTACCTCCCGACCCCAAGATTCGGTCCTATGAAGCTAAGTCAAGGCTATCTAAGGGAAAGTTACATATTGCTCAGCACCGACGAAGCCCTAAGGGTCCCACGTCGGTTGCCAAAGAGTTTGAAGTGGCAGTTGCAATCAAGCGGAGACAAATCTAATTGAAAGAAGTGTATTTCATTAATTTGAAAGTGCTTACAAAATGCCGACCAAGTCAGGTTCAAAAAAAAAAAAAAAAAAACAAAATAAAATAAAATACAGTATAGGGCTCATGGGCCCGCAGGTGCATCTTCATCATCAGAAGAGCCCATCTTGGAGAGACGGTCCGGCTCCACTTCAAGGGCCTGGGGAAAGTTTAAGTCCCTAGCCACCTTTTCCTTCCCCCGCTGGAACCCTTGAAGATAGGCCCCCGTTGAAGCTTCGGTTAGCTCCTCCATGAAGTGCTCGGACGCCCGAAATTCTTCAATAACTCTGGCGGTCCTAACTTCGACGGCAACCTCCACTTCAGCCGCTAGAGCTCCTCTCTCAGCAGCCAGGGCTGCCACTGCTATCCTCTCGGCCTCCAGGGCTAGATTCCTCTCCTCCTTCGCCCCCTTCGCCCTTTCTTCGGCCTCCCTCATTTCCTCTTCCACTCCCCTAGCCCTTTCCTCGGCCTCCCTTAATTTCTCCTCCACCGTCCTTGCCTTTTCTTCGGCCTCACTCACCTGACTCTCGGCTGCTTGGATGGTTGCGACCAGTTCAGAGATGTGCAGGTCCTTGGCCGCGATGGCATTCTCGGCCTCCATGAGCTGGTTGAGGGCCGCCCGCAGGCGGTTGGACTCAATCTCTGCCCGATTCGCAGCCGCTTTTATTTCATCAGCCTGGGCGGTCTTGGCTGATTCTAAGGCTTTCTCCGCCATTTCTGCTCGAGCACGAGTGTCCTCGGCCTCTTTCTGGGCCTCCCGCACTATGGTCTTCTCACCATGGATAACCTCCCTGGCGATAGCCAGGGAGTTGGCAACCAGCATGCAAACTCCATGTCAAAAAAGGAAAGGGGAAGAGCAAAGAGAAATTTGAAGGCAGAGAGCGGATAGTCTGACTACCTTGACTAAGGTCGTGTAGGATTCGCGGAAGAAGGTAGTCACCTTCAGGTGACTGAGCTCCTCCTGAACCTCCGATATGAGGATTGACGAGATGAGTTGCTCCACCCAGCGCCCATCATCTAGGACGGAGTCCCGAGACAGCCCCCGCTTAGCCCTATTCCCAACGGCAGCTTCGGCGGCCTCGGGTTTGGTGCGTGGAGGGCTGCTCACTGGTGTCCTCTCCGGGGGTGGGCCTGCTGTCTACGATGGTCCCTCGCCCCAGTCCCTTGCGGCTTCGATGGGGGCTGGTTCGCAGAGTGCAGGAGACCCCCCCACCACCGTTGTTCCTCTGCGGCCGGCTCTTCCATGGCCGGCTCCACCTCCATGGCCGACTCCCTCGTGATCGTCGGCTCCCCCGCGGCCGGTGTCTCAGTGGCCACTCCATCACTCGCGGCCCTTTCAGGTGGGGTGTCGATCGTCAGGTCTATCTCCGGGGCGACCGGAGGCTCTTGCGGCGCGGATGGCTCGGGCGCCCGCGCTGTCGGGCATTTTGCATCTGGTGCACGCCGTCCCTCGCTCGGCCCCTCTCGGGCCTTCCTTTTGGCGGTGGCCTTTATGAGTCGGCGTGCTGGGATTTTCATAGCTGCGCAATATCGACCGAGGTCAGCAAAAAAAAAAAGAAAAGAAAAAGAGAAAAGGAAAAAACAATGAGCGAGAGCAAGGGCAAGGCTTTGGCTAAGTACAGGGAAACTTACCAAACTGGGAGATAAGCCCCGCCGACCGGAGGTTTTCCTCCGTCAGGAGCAGGCTGTACCGAGGGATTTCGGTGGACAATAGCTGCACTAGCGCCTCTCTATCTCCAGTGTGGACGGTGGAATTTGCATTACCTCGGGGGTCAGGGTCTCCCCACCGGGATTTTACTTGGCCGATGTTGGTGAAGAAAAATCGGGATTTCCAACCTTTAACGAAGGAAGGGAGAAGGAGTTTAAGGACGCGGTGGGGCCTGGGCTGGAACAGCCACCAACCTTTTTGGGATCGGAGGATATAAAAGGAACGGAAGAGAGAGACTCGCGGGGTGACGTAGAGGTGATGGCAAAGGATAACAAAGGCACAAATGACACGTAAAGAATTTGGGACCAACTGGGAAGGAGTTAAGGAATAATAGTCAAGAAGATTAACGAAGAAAGGATGAAAGGGTAAGCGGAGGCCCACCCTCAAGGAAATCTCATAGATGACCACTCGGCCCGGTCGGGATGAGATCACCCTGTCATCAGGGGTCGGGAGATAGAGCTCAATATCCCGAGGAATTTGGTAACGGGCTCGGATGTTCGCCAAATCGTTGCCCATTACCATGGAGGCGGCCCCTTCTGGGGATTCCGCCCCCACACTCGAGGAGGTGCTGGCCCTCGCCTGGCGACCTCTCGACGGATTCCAGCCAGCCGCCGTCGGGCGCCTCCCTGCGGGAGCCTCCCCGACGACCCGCCGCTGGGCTAGAGAAACGTGATCCTCCGGATCGGAGGACCACTCAAGGGGAGAAGGAGGAGAGGGAGAAGCTTGAGGCCTCTCGGGCGAGGAACGATTCTCCGAATCATCCTCCGCAGACCAAGACTAGGAACTCATTGCAAGACGAAAGATTGAAGAAACCTAGGAGGAACAAAGAGCTAACCTGGGAAGGAAGGTGACGAACATGAGCTCTCGAGTTGCAGAGGGAACTAGGAAGTGAACAATTAGAAGGCAGGGGAAGAAGACGACGATGACAGGAGTAGAATGACCGCTTTCGACCCTCTGTTCAGGTTTTATTCAGTTTCAAATTGTCCCGCCGCGCTTTGACTGCCGCGCAGGCTCCCACTGCGAGCTGGATTGCCTAGGTAATCACTGAGCATGGGATACGATTCACTCCCGACCAATAGTAGGACATCGATGACGTCGCCGTTATGATGGATAATGATGGCATGACTTTCCTCACGGACTTCGACGGATAAACTCTGCTTCGAGAACGATCACCGCAAATCGGGTGGACAGCATTGGTTGCCCTATCACATTCCTGTACTGCCCACATAAAGTCGTCGCAATGCCTATAGACACGTGTCTAGGGGCGGTTCGCAAAAGGTGGGGATCAGCCATTTGGGAGGTGACACCCCTTTCACTTTCCTGGGATGGGCCCACTCCGTCTCAGGGGTGAGGGGGCATCTGATATGGCTGATCCTACACTGTTAGAATGAACGGCAAAGATAGCGGCAACTGACGGGAGCTATCTCAACCCTCAAGACTTACCTCTCGGTCTCGGGGCACATGAACAGTACCTCAACCCCCGAGACCTACCTCTCGGTCTCGGGGCACATGAACAGTACCTCAACCCCCGAGACCTATCTCTCGGTCTCGGGGCACATGAACAGTATCTAAACCCCCGAGACCTGCCTCTCGGTCTCGGGGCATATGAAAAATATCTCAACCCCCGAGACCTACCTCTCGATCTCGGGGCGCATGGACAGTATATTAACCCCTGGGACCTCCTATTCAGTCTCAAGGCACATGAATGGCATCTCAATCCCTAGCGCATGGTTAGGTTATTCTGGGCCACCTTGCGTGCTCACATAATTTACCACACATCCGTGGCAGAAGGTGGCCATGCCTCATAACGGCGTATGATCCGTTGTATCTTTGTCACTGTGCATGGCCATACCCCGTTACGGTATGCGGATCATCACTTGCCCGTTACAGCGGTGACGCGCACCAGACGCTACCTCAGACGCGAGACATCTGTAAGGTCGTACTAATAGATAACTCATGATGCATCCGGTGTGTACGATAACAGTGCAACTTGCCATCGTCGGCCCCGTATTTTGTCCGTTATTGAACTGGGCTCCTATGAATTAGTGATCGTGGGAATAGAAGGGGGGCATTCGAACAGATATAAAAGCATACGCCCCTGTAAGGATCCTTAGACCCTGGTTTTCTAGTTTTCCTCCCACTAGCTAAAACCCTAACTGTTTTAGCTCCCGTTGGCTGGGCAGTTCTTGTCTGATCCCAAGTAACTAACTTGAGCATCGGAGGGTCCCCATCGGAGCATCTGGTCTCCAGGGACTTTTCTTGCAGGGAACTGGAGAGAAGGATGTCCATCTTTCCCGACGTTTGAAGAAGGTGACTTGGCGTCATCAAAATAATTTTATATTTAAATCATGTCTTATATATAAATTTTTGTTGAATATAGATTTACTAAGATGATCTTTTAATAATTTGGAGTTAAACCAAACCAGAATTGTAATCATGCTTGAATTTTATGTTAACCTAATAATCAAAATCAAATCAAATCAGAATTACAATCATGTTTGATTTACCAAGCATACGTGTCATCATTATCGATATAATCATTTTTTTCTTTGTTCGAATTTACACTTTTTATACGTAATTTGTAACTAGTTATAAATATCACTTGTTATATATAGATGAACACATAATACAATACATTTTTTTTTGTTTTTTCCTTATGGTTATCATGGTGTTAGGCTTTTTTTGTTGTTGTTGTATCATCGTTACCCTTTTTTTAATTGATTAGGCTTTTTTTCTTTTATATTTTTTTAATGTTCCTGCCAAACCCATCATAAAACATCATGGTCCACCATTGATTTGCTGCCATTGGCAATATTGATATTCATAATAATATAGACAATTATATAACAACATGGGAAATGAATATATATATATATATATGAAATATTAAAATTATACAAGTTATTAAATTAGGACATCTTATCTCTAATTAAAGTACCACTGATTAAAAGTATTAGCTCAAATTCTATAAAGCTTGCTTAATACATGCGAATCAATTTTATTTAATAAAATCGAAAGATTGGCTTATTCGGTAATTTTAAATGAATAAATTCTAAATTTTAGCTTTACATGACTTACGATCTATTAATTCAATAACACTAAAAGAGTCAAAACTTCACCTCTATTAGGTACCTAAGGGAAGCGACTCAGGCTAAGGATCATGCTACAGGCTACTTGCACTACAAAACAAATCCTAATCAAAGTGACATGACAGCAGAAAATTAGATGCTAAGGAGGGTATGTAGAAAGAGAAAGATAGGTAGGAGACAAAAGAATAAAGACAGAAAGAAATAAAGAAAAAAAAATAAAATAAAGAAAAAAGGGAGTGGACAATGTGGAAAAGGGAGCTGGCCTGTCTCGCGCTGCCTTTTATTTTATTTTTAATAAAAAATGGGAGAAGTTGGAAACTTTTCCATTTATTTATTTATTAAGAAAATAATACATATAAAATTACAAAGTTATAGAAGAGGAACGAGGAAAGGAGAGAATAGAGAAAAGGTACGAATAGAAGAAGGGTAGAGTGAAAAAACTCATCCTATTCCTCAGATCGATGTCATTGGGGAAGAAAATAAGAAGAAAGAGAGGGGGACCTAGGGAAGGAGAAAGGGAGAAACGGAGAGAAGTAGAGAGGGGGACCTCGGTAGCGCATCCATTTGATTGCCATATTAACAGCATAAAGTGAGAATTATTTTACAGATATGCTATAATTTTTCTCATTCAGCTGTACGGCAACTTGTGCTATTTTGAGACGTTGTTGCTATCATCCTAACCAGCTCTCAGTAGTATATATTCTTCTGCGCTAATCTTTAGGTAGTGTTTGATAGAAAAAAATATTATCCATGGATAAGTATACAGAATAAAGTTTGTCCCCTGGCTATCCCTAGAGATATCCCTTGGCTATCCCTAGGGATATCCCTTGGCTATCCCATTGATCATATTAAATGCAAAATAGTAAATCCATAGGATAACTTTTTTTACTCTTATTTGGAGGGATAACCAGCTATTCCTGCATTTTTTAGGAAATAAATTAAGGGGATGTCCCATGATTAACCATGGTTAACCATGGATTATCCTTTGGTTAACTTTATTCCCAGCTATCCTTTATAGTTATGGCTTTTGGAAATAAGAGGGGATATCCCCTCTTATCCCCTATTTCAAACACTACCTTAATGTTTTTTTTTTTTTTCTGTAAAATTTGGCCATCTCTAATGTTGTCTCTAGATTCTCATTAATTTATTAGTGTAACCTATAGGTTAATGCATATCCATAACTCAGGTCTCATGAACAAGTCCTATTTATTATTTTATTTGTTTAATTAAATGACGGGTGGCGCCGCCAAAAAAAAAAAAAAACACCGGTTGTCTGGTTACATGATTGATTCCCTGAACTTCACTGGGAGTTGTATAGGAATTATGCTATCCTTATCTAAAGAACGGCCATATCGGAGAATGCAAATATGTACTTTGATATCAGTGAACTTATTATATATATATAGCATGTACATTAAGAAAGAAGAAACAATAAGGTAGTGTTTGATAGAAAAAATATTATTCAGTGTATGGGATAGAGTTTATCCCCTAGCTATCTCTAGGGATATCCCTTGGCTATCCCATTGATCATATCAAATGCAAAAAGGTAAATCCATAGGATAACTTTTTTTTACTCTTATTCGGAGGGATAACCAGTTATTCCTGTATTTTCTAAGGAATAAATTGAGGGGATATCCTATGGTTAACCATGGTTAACCATGGATTATTCCTTTGGTTAACTTTATTCCCAGCTATCTCTTATAGTTATGGCTTTTGGGAATAAGAGGGAATATCCCCTGGATATCCTTTCTTATTTTCTATTTCAAACACTACCTAAATGAACTCAAATTTACATCAATAATTGAATAAAAAAGTAAGATAAAATATTTGCTAATGTATTCACATTCCTCTCATGCTAGGCTGATAGCCAAAGGCAGGCATCTATACTCATGAAGAAATAAAATAAAATAAAATAAAAAGAGGTTGGTTGGACGCTTTTCTTTCACCTGAAGAATAAGATTGATGGGAGAAAGGCCGTCAAGAATAATGAAACATTTAATATACTGATAAAAAATATGGCTCTAGTTCATCCTTGACAGCCCATGCTCACATATATTTGTTCTAAATTGATTATATATTAAAAAATTTTGAATACTTATATAAGTTTAAAAAATCAAATAATATTTTCTTGATTAGCCTTTTTTTAGTGAGGTTTTAGGTTGTTGCAAATATTAATATCAAACGGATCCTATCGATAACTTATACAGAATAAGGGACTTGATGTATTTGTGATTTAATTTGGATTTAGGACTTAAATGAGAGAAGCACGTAGGCGATCATACTAAAATGATGTACTAGGAAGATAGTGGATATTTATCAAGGACTCCGGATAAGATCTTCTGGGCTCATCTTTTTGGGTAAAATTTTAGCTTGTTTCATCACTCCTTAATATAATTCAAAAACAAGATTCTCAAATCTATGTTTCTTCAAACCAACCTTAGAGTCAATAGTCATATATGCTAAGTATATAACCAAGGATTTACAACATGAAAAAGGAAACTTGTTTGATCTATCTAATTGATCCTATTAATCCATACAGCCAGAGAAGCGTATTTTTCTTAATAAATATTTATACTACTATTTCTGTGTCACAAACCTAATGCAATCATTCAAATAGAGCCCATGTTAATGAGGTGGTCATTACAATATCCACAAATCCACTCCCTATGAACATCCAGAATATATACCATCTAAACGATTCACCATGGGGCTATCTGTTGTCATGATGGACGTATGCAGAAGAAAAAGAACGCAGATGATCTTCAGCAAGGGGTCAAAGTCCCGATCATGAAGAACATGATGAAAAACGGTCAAAGATGGACGTCAGATCTGGTGGCCAACTACCTCAGTAAATTGTGTTGCTGAATCAAAAATTGATTCCTGTTTTTGATACAACGCTTCATAAAAGAACGCATAAAACTGGTTGATCATGCCAATTTGTGAGTGTGAGTGCAGGTGTAATAGTGAAGAGAAGGAGAGATGCCGCTTTCACTTTGCAAAGCTAGCTTTCCATTCTGAAGGAAATGAAATGAAAAGGTCCTTGAAAGCAATTATGAGCAGTGGTTGGAGAAGCATTGCCTTTGATATCAGAAAGTATTAATTGAGCATTTGTTGGAGCAGCAGCTTACATGGCTTTTGCTTTACTCTTACTCAAAAACCAAACAGCAATAGCAGTAGAAGACCCACACAGCACCAACAAATTTCTTTTCTTTCCTTTTTGACATTGTCTTTTAGCACGGTAGCACCTTCACCCTTATGTTCGCACTCCCTCTCTATATCCCTACACCGGAGGGAGCAGTCCTCGATCACCTTGTGTCTCCACTCTGAGTCGATTCAATGAAGGTATCAAGAGGGAAGCTCCCGCTCTCCGTCATGGCAATTGCCATCAGCGCCGTGACATTGGCTGGTTTGATCTTCACCGAGGACCTCCGAGCTCTCACTGGTACATCCATCTTTAAAAATTAGAGTTTGTTCTAAAAAGGATGCAGTTTGTCGATTATATTAAGTTGTCTTCAGTTAACTGCACCTTGCATCGTGTTCAGGCCTCTGAAAAACAGCATTTCAAAATTTCTTATGCGAATTGTCCTTGATCTTTCTAGAGGAGAAAGAAAAGGTTTCTCTTGAAGACAACAACATCAATGAAGATAAGATTGCATTCAATCCCAATGAGTGCAGTGTGATGAATGGGAAGTGGGTCTTCAACATTTCCAAGAAGCCTCCCTACACCGATGAGACCTGCCAATATGTGGAAAAACAAGTGGCATGTACGAGGAATGGAAGGCCGGATAGCGATTACCTGCACTGGGAGTGGCAACTAGATGATTGCAACTGGCCAAGGTCAGTGTGTTGAGATCTCAACTACCTAAGCTAGCTAGTCTTATTTTGAGGGAAATAAACTCCTATGCATCACATAATGAGACGTTGGATCTTATAGATTTGACGCTGCTGTTGTGCTTGAAAAGCTGAGGGGAAAGAGGTTGATGTTTGTTGGCGATTCACTGCAGAGAGGGCAATGGCTTTCATTTGTTTGTCTGGTGGAGTCTCAAATACCAGAAGAACAAAAATCCATGAACCGCAGTCGAACTCTATCAGTCTTCTGGGCAAAGGTATTGCCCTTTGACAACTTGTGCCATAGACGGTGCTACAGCTTTAGAGCTGATACTATGACTAACTAAGCAGGATCTTGGGTTCAATGATAGGAGTACAATGCTACAATTGAGTTCTATTGGGCACCGTTTCTTGTCGAGTCCAATTCCGACACCCACATCATCATAGATACAACCAGAGAATTTTACACGTAGATTCCGTTTCCAAGCATGCGCAACACTGGATAGGAGCTGACATCCTTGTTTTTAACACCTATGTTTGGTGGATGAGTGGCCACAAGATCAAGTCTGTGTAAGTTCTGACTTCTGGCACTGCTATTTGTTAATCTTTTGATATGTATAACTTCTTATTTAAATCTAAGAAGTAACGATACTTTCTTAAGCAGCTGTTCTGTCTTCATGATTTTACTGTGTTCAGGTGGGGATCATTTGCTATTGGGGATGAAGGGTTTGAGGAGTTGGATGACGTTGTTGCTTATAGAATTGGTCTAAAGACATGGGCCAATTGGATGGATTCAAATGTGAACCCAAATGCCACAAGGGTCTTCTTTACTACAATGTCACCCACGCACCTGAGGTAAAATTCCAATGTTTTCTGAGGTTATTAAGCAAAGTTGATTGCTGAAATGTACTCAAAATTCCTTCCCCCACTCAATTGCAGGAGCTCAGATTGGAACCACAAAAAGGGAATCAAATGCTACAATGAAACAAGACCTGTTATGCAAAGAGGGTACTGGGGAAGCGGTTCGGATAAAAGGATGATGGAGGTGGTCGCAAGTGTTGTCGGAAGAATGAGAGTCCCTGTTACTTTCTTGAACATAACACAACTTTCAGAGCACCGAATCGATGGTCATGCGTCAGTTTACACAGAATCACAAGGACAGATGCTAACCGATAAGCAGAAGGCTGACCCAAGACTCTATGCCGATTGCATTCACTGGTGTCTGCCAGGAGTTCCAGATACATGGAATCAGCTTCTTTATGCTTATTTGTGATAAGAAGTATTAAACAAAGCCAAGCAACGGTCTGTTCAAACAAATTTTACAGGGTTCTTTCTATCCCAGTATCACGCAGCGATATAATACTAAGATTGCATGGGCTACTCACTATCATATGACACCACAAACACAACGCGTTAAGCTATAAATAAAAATCAAGCACCCTATATTATATATCGTCTAGAAGAAATTAGGTCATGCTTGGGTTCTTGTAGACAATCTCAGCGGGGGGTTCTCGGAGAAGTGATAGAAGGCAATCATGGGCTGAAATGTGAACACCGAGTACAGCTCGGCCTGAGGGATCGAGATTGGTTGACCACTGAGCATCCCACTCAATAGCCTTGGCAGTGCTGCAAGCCACACTTGGACCTCCAGGGACTGTCAACCTTGCAGAATTCTGCAGCATCAAAATCAAATCAAAATCTTGCTTTTAACTCCATAAGAATGTCTGATAATAGGAGAATAAACAATTGGCCTTAAGGTTAATCACCTGTGGGAATAATCTTTCAAAGATTATTCTGTAATAGTAGGCCTCTTTCGTGGCGGGTGTATTGTGGGGATATATATGCTGTGCATTTTCCATCATTTTATCTGTCACCTATGATGGAAATAAAAGTTAGAGACAGAAATAATAATAATAATAAAGATAATAGAAAAATTGACAGATAGCAAGACTAGTAGCTAAATTACATGTTCTGCTGCATGAGCCTTCAGTCCATCGATCCAGCTGTAGCCAACACCGTCGCTGAACTGCTCCTTCTGCCTATAGAGAACTTGCTGCAGAGAAAAGAAATGCAATTCTGAGGAGGAAAAAGGGGAGAACAAATTAAATAGATGTCAAACCTTTGGTAGATAGGGGTCTTCTTCATCATCAAAGGCTTCTCTCAATACCCACTTCTCGATTCGCCCCATATTATGTTTGATCTGATTGCAATTGTAGAATGTCACCTTGTAAAACAATATAGGAATTCCTCCTTACAAAAGAAAAGTATGCTCTGTTGAAATTACCATTTTATATTCAGGATCGATGCTCATTGCAACATCAATGAATTCCTTGTCCAAGAAAGGCACACGAACTTCCAGCCCCCATGCAGATGTTGCTTTATTAGCTCTTAAGCAATCATACTGGTGAAGAGCTTTTATCTGCGAAAGAAATGATAACAACTGACATCATCATTTAAACCACACGAAATCATAAGACTCCAACAACCACTTTCTACAAATCAAGAGAAAGCCACCCATCAAACATAGGAGGTCAGAAGAAATTTGATGGGAAGTTGATGTGCAGACCTTGCGACATGTCTCTTGGTGGAACTCTTCCTTGTTAGGTGCTTTGTGGAAATATAAGTAGCCTCCAAAGAGCTCATCTGAGCCTTCACCAGAGAGCACCATCTTCACTCCTAATGACTTGATCTTACGAGCCATAAGAAACATGGGGGTGCTAGCCCTGATTGTAGTGACATCGTAAGTCTCGATGTGATAGATTACATCCTCGATAGCATCAATGCCATCCTGTCAACCAATATGAAACCCAGAACTTTCATAATTAATTTCTTCGAGTCCACCTTTACAGAGCTAATTCATAAGGAAAACTAACTACTTTCCAGTACCTGAACAGTGAAGTGGAACTCATGGTGGACGGTCCCCAAATAATCAGCAACCTCCTTTGCTGCCAACAGATCTGGTGAGCCCTGCAACAGAGGGGGGATATGATCAAAACTACAGAACTTTATTATTCCTTAGAAAGTTAGAAGGAAAAAAAAAAAAAAAAATTAAGGAGCCTCTTATCAACCTCTAAGCCAACACAGAAAGAATGGAGCTGAGTCCCCCAACGCTCCGCCGCTTTGGTTCCTGCTAAGTGACGCGCAGCAACGGCAGCAACTAGTGATGAATCAAGGCCACCAGATAACAAAACTCCAAACGGAACATCTGTCATTAGCCTCTTAATGACGGCCTACACAAATTAACAGGAGACGATTACCTCATTTTCATGAAGCCTCGCCAAAATTAATTGTTTATCAAATATGTAAGCTTAATGTGTTTTGAGCATGGAAGGTTTAGGTTGCAATCAACCCGATATTAAAGCTATGCAAACTTACATTTTCGAAGGCCTTCCTCAGAGCAAGAGGATCATATTTGACTGATGGAATAACCTCTGAGTACCAGGGTGGATTATACCATCGCTTGTAGCCGCTTTCCTTGCTGGAGTACAAACTACCAGGAGGGAAGACCTCAAAATGTTCAGAGTCATCGTTTAGTCCTTTCAACTCCGATGATATCCAGACAGAACCTAAATTGAAAAGAGACCCAATTTTATATTTCTAGTATCTTTAAGGGAAGTTCAGTACTTTGACAATTTTTTGTAGGATTGATAGATCAAGGCAAGCCAAATTAAAAGCTCCAGCCAGCCAACGACATGCAAAGCATCAAGAGAAGTATGTATACAGCTACTACCATCGAGGCCCCAGCCAATGTAGAGTGGAGTGACGCCAATCGCATCTCGGGCAGCAATGAAACTGTTGTCACGTGTATCCAGCAATGCAAATGAGAAGACACCATCCAGCATGTCTACAAAACTGTCTCCATATTCCTCGTACTATCAGAAGAAAAAAATAATAATAATCTCATTTCCGTTGCTTGAAAAAGATTCATCTTTTATCTATGCATTTAGTATATTTGGCTTGTGTAATTCGTAGAATGCTCACCAGGTGGGCAATAACTTCACAATCGCTCCCTGTCCTGAATTCATGATTAGACAATTTTTCCCTTAATTCTTCATGGTTGTAAATCTCTCCATTGGCCTGTTTTAAAGACAAAATCCTCAGTTAACGCAGTAAATAACACAGATAAACATAGCACAACAATATACTTATCCCATTTATACTGATATATTGATAAGAAGAGAATTTGTTCAAGAAAGTTTCCATATGATGGGAAAGATAGGTTGATTAAGCTCTCTGATTATAAGAGAGGTCTGTGCGATTGGCCATAAATATTGCAATGACATCGTTGTGTGTGTGTGTGTGTTTTTTTTTTTTTTTTTTTTATTTCCTATGCGAAGACCGATCGTTATCATTGTTGTCAATGCCATTTCCTTAGTGCCTTGAAAGAGAGTTGGATGTCAAATAATAGGAAGCAAAAAAATGGCTTTGGGTTAATTTATGTCAATGATTACCGTCACGACGATGGTTCTGTCTTCGTTATAAAGGGGCTGATCGCCGGAAGCAGGATCAATGACCGCAAGCCGCTGATGAGCTAGAAAGCAATTTCTGAACTGGTGCAGCCCACTCCAATCTGGACCGCGATGTTTTAACCTGGAGCCAGAAAAACACAACACTATTTATTCACTCATTTTCTTAACTTTTCTCTGATTGTCAGCAGAATATAACTCAATAAAATAATTCAAGGACATAGCAAAAGGTGTTTTTTTTTTTTTTTAATATGATGAACGGAGCCCGACTTTTCTTAATGGAGAAAGAACCACATATAATTATCTGAATTCCGTACATAACACTAACAAAACGGCTTGCCCTTCAACAACTATACATCGCACAGAGGTAAATAATATTCCATAGATGTTGGGTTAACATGCTTTTTAATTAGTTGGACAAAGAATAACATTAGTCAAGAATCTCTCTAGCCTCCGTCTCATTTTAGCCAGGAAGTTAAACAATAACAAATTGTTTTTAAAAGAAGTTTAACAGTAAAAATCATATCCACCTCAGCCCTTTACTAGTAAAACGACGCAATCAGTCGGTTTCTTTTTTTTTTTTTTGACTGTAAATTGGAGAAAGACCTTTCTTTCATCCATCCTATATTTCTCGCTGATTCCCGGGAAACGTCGAGACCATCCATCCGTAAATGGCCAGTTTTGAATACAAGACAAGCGAATAATACTATAAAAAAAAATTTAAATATATATAATTATTAGACAATTTAAAATAAATAAAAAAATTCCAGTACTAAATGTAGGGAAAAAAAAAAAAAACATGATCAACAAGCCGAATACAAAAGTTCCATCTCTGTAACGAGGGAGAAGAGACAAGCAGGATGAGATGAGGTCGCTCGGAGTAGTACCTGCGAGAGAGCTCGAGCACACGAACCCTCTTCGCCTGTGAATTGTCGGAGCAGCCAAACACTGCCAGTATCCCACACATGATATTGATTGAAATGACCACAAACCCAGTACAAAAGAAAGAAGAAGAAGAAGAAGATAGACAGAGACAGACGTTCAGGAAAAGAGATGGAGAGGGAGGCGGAGAGAGGAGAGTAGAGGACGTGTTAGATGGTGAGCCCGTTGAAGGCTGACACTACCCACGCCTTCTTCCATTTATAGAGCGCCCAGGGTAAACCATGATCCGAACGAGAGGTGCAAGGTATAAGAAGAGATGGAAGGGCGCACGCCTCTTCAACTCCGAAACCCCCAAGCACTTGCCCTCTATTCAGCATTCCCGGAGCGCACGGGGTAAACGTCCGAACGGCGCCGAGCCCTCGCATCGTCCGATGGCCGCCACGTCATGGGCCCCGCGCCGACGCCTCCCTCGCCAGGCAAGCCTCCGACCTCCGAGATTGCGAGAGCTGAGTCAGCTGCGCCCCACGATTGCATTCATCGGGACGCGCTCACACATCGTCGAATCGCGCTCGACCCGAGGCAGAACGCACGCTGATGGATTACGTACGTTCTTCGCCATTATTATGCTTTTAACTGCAGTAAATAAGGTGGATATTTTATCCTTATCCTCTCGAAATTGGTGGATTACGTACGTTATTACCATCAATCCGAATAAAATTAGTATTATACTGTCATCTTGTCTCAAATTATTGGTAGATTATGTAAATCAAATTATGGTTCCTTTAGTGCTACCATTATCCATGTAAACAAGAAGTAATTGTCATAAAAATAAAAATAAAAATAAAAATGCAATGATCGAGTTTTTTCATATATGAAATCCATGCCCATATGGGACTACACATGCATGGCAGGTACTCTTTGGGAATGTGGCAGGTTACGGCATCAAATGGTATGACTGGGTAACCATTGGTAGGTTAGCACACCATCTGGAATGGCTGTGTCACTATCCTAGGGCCACAAAGGTTTATCTATTTATTTATTTAAAGATAATATAGGATGTATATAATGTTAAATTCATATATTTCAATTAGGGTCTACCATTGCTAAGAATTATTAAGACATAATACTCTTATTTTGTTTAAATAAACTAAGTAAATGTTTATTGATGTGTTTAAAGAATTGTAACTTCTGGTACCATTTGCAATTGAATCATTAATTTGATTAATGATAATTTAGTTGGTGTAACACCCTTCATAAGTCATTTGAGTAATGATAATTTAGTTGGTGTTATATATTGTTTAAAGTATGATAATGATAGGCCATTGTTAATAGAGCAATAGCTATAGATAACTCTCTCATAGTATATAAATCCAAAAACATATCCAAAAATAAAAAATAAAATTAATGTAAAAAAAAGTTCTTGTCTACAATCGACAATCAAATTTTCATTAGTGCTTTGGTGCAAACTCGATCAAGGCTTGTCACCCATAGAGGTGCAAATGACGCTTAAAGAAAGCATTCCGTGCGTATCCTTAACTTAATCTCTTTCGATCCTTATCCTTATTCTTATCATTATTTATATCTAATTCAACAATCTTAAGCGATATTTGTATAGAGACCGAGACTACCGTATCCACAATCAAACTCATGAACCAAGACCTCGTGAGATTGGATCATTTTGATGGCACCAATTTTATACTGTGCAAGACAAACTCAAGTTCTTACTCACGACGTTGAATATCTTCTATGTTGGATCCGATTTGGCTCTAATTTTTGAATCCATCGCGAAGGACTCTTATGAACTCAAGACTAAAAGAAAGAAGATGCATAAAGATGAACTTATATATCGTGGATACATTCTCAACACACAATCTCCGTGGAAGATTTGGAATGCACTTAAATTCAAGTATAAGGTTGAGGAAGAAGGTACTAAGAAAATTTTCATCTCTAAATACTTTGATTTCAAGATAAATGATGAGAAAGCAATTCTTGCATAAGTGCATGAGTTGCAGATTATTGTCAACAAGTTGATAGCTGTAAAGATAGAAGTTTCCGAAACTTTCCAAGTCGGTGGAATTATTGCAAAGTTGCCACCATCTTGGAACGGATTTAGAAAGAAACTTCTTCACAACTCCGAGGATTATTGCTTGGAATAATTACAAAAGCACCTTCAAATCGAGGAGGAATTGAGGATGCGTGAAAAGCTTGAAAAAAATAGTTATTGGAATTTTAAAGATAAATGCTGTGAGCAATCATAAGAAGTTTAAGGAATCTAAAGAGAACAAACTTGATCTCAAAAAGAATCAAGATAAGTTCAAGAAATCCAACAAAAATAAGCCTTATGTGAGTTGCTTTGTTTGTGGCAAACATGGGCACTTTGCTCGTGATTACAGGCATCGAAAAGGGCAAACCAATAAGGCAAATGCAAACGAAGTAGACGATGAGATTGTCACCATCGTGAGCGAAGTCATTATGGTCAGAGGCAAGGTTTCTGGTTGGTGGTATGATACTTGTGCCACCATCCATGTTTTCTATGACAAATCAATTTTTAAGACTTATGTAGATATCACCGATGGACAAGAAATTCAAATGGGCAATGAAGGCTGGTCCAAGGTGCTTGAAAAAGGAAGCGTGGATCTCCACTTCACATCCAGCAAGAAGATCACTTTATCAATGTGTTGTATGTGCCGAATATGATGAGAAATCTTGTTAGTAGAAATTTATTGAGCAAATCGGGGATTAAAAGTGTATTTGAATCGAAAAAACTTATACTATCCCGCAATGATGTTTTTGTTGGAAAAGGCTATTCTACTTATGGAATGGTCAAACTTTATATTGTTGACAATAATAATAATAATATCTTCTGCTTATATTAATGATTCCGTTACTTTATGGCATGGTAGATTAGCACATATTGGTATTAGAACTATGAAAAGATTAATTAAATGTGGCATGATATCTTGCAATGTTGATAAGTTTAATAAATGTAAAAATTGTATTAAATCAAAGATGACTAAGAAGTCATTTCATAGTGTAGAGAGAAATACTAATTTGCTAGAACTTGTGCATAGTGATATTTGTGAGTTAAATGATATAAACTAGAGATGGTAATAGATATTTCATTACTTTTATCGATGATTACTCTAGATATACATACATTTACTTACTTAAGCACAAAGTTGAGGCATTTCATGCTTTTAAAGTTTATAAAGCAGAAGTTGAAAATCAATTAGGTAGAAATATTAAAATCCTTAGAAGTGATAGGGGTGAAGAATATTTTTCTAATGATTTTAATGTGTTTTGTGAACAAAATGGAATCATGCATTAGTGTTCCGCACTACGCACACCCGAATAAAATGGGTTAGCAGAACATAAAAATAGAACATTTTTAGAGATGATAAATGCCATGTTGTTGCATTCTGAGTTACCATTTAATTTTTGGGGTGAAGCAGTATTATCTGCATATCATATCTTAATAGAATTTCTACTAAAAAGAATAAGACCTCTTCATATGAGTTGTAGAAAGGCAGAAAGCCTAATATATGCTATTTTAAAGTGTGGGGGTATCTTGCTTATTATAAGAACACCGATCCTAAAAGGACCAAGTTGCGTCCTCATGGAATTAGATGCGCTTTTGTAGGATATGCTACAAATAGTAAAGCCTATAGGCTCCTTAATTTGAAGTTTAATATGATAATAGAATTCAGAGATGTGGAGTTCTTTGAGACTTTGACCACTTTTGGAAAGAATTCTTAAAGTCTAACAAATAAAGATTCTTGCAAGAAGAATACTTCAAAGATTGTTGAAGAAGAACAACTGAAACTTCAAAAAAGTAAGAGAACCCAAAAAGTTAAGGATTTAGGACCTGAAGAGATAGATTCTCAACTTATTTTTTTCTATTTGGTAGAAGGAAGTCGAGAGAATTTTATTCGTAAGGTACCTATTGTTCTTCAAGTGGAAGACGATCCTAAAACCTTTAAGGAAGCAATGGCTTCGAGAGATTATGCTTTTTGGAAGGAAGCTATTCAAGATGAGATAGATTGTATTATGTTAAACCATACTTGGGAGCTTGTCGATTTATCCAAAGGTTCTAAGCCTATTGGTAGTAAATGAGTGTTTAAGAAGAAGTATCATAGTGATAGTACTTTAAATACTTATAAGGCAAGACTAGTAGCTAAAATTTTTGACTAAATGAAGAAATTGACTATTTTGATACATATGCACGTGTAGCTAGAATAACAACAATTAGAGTATTGTTTGCATTGACTTCATTGCACAAACTTTATGTTCATCAAATGGATGTCAAAACGACATTTCTAAATGGTGATCTCGATGAGGAGGTCTATATGGAACAACTAGAGGGTGTTATTCTATCAAATAATGAACATAAAGTGTGCAAGCTTGTTAAATCCTTGTATGGATTGAAACAAGCACCCAAACAATAGCATGAGAAGTTTGACTTAGTTATACTCTCAAATGGATTTGTTCACAACGTTTTTGACAAGTGTTTATATACTAAAGTGCATAGTGACTTTATGGTATATGTGCCTTTATATTGATGATATGTTGATCATTAGCAATGAATTGAAAGCATACAAGAAACGAAGAGGTTTCTATCATCTACTTTCAAGATGAAAGATCTTGGATAAGTTAATGCTATTTTGGGCATCAAAGTGAAATAAAATAGTATGGGTTTTGAACTTGGTCAATCACATTATGTTGAGAAAGTGTTACACAAATTCAAACATTTGAAGTTCAAAGAAGTGAACGCCCCGTTCGATCCAAGTCTAAAGCTTGAAAAGAATAGTGGACGAGCCATGGCTCAACTTGAGTATGCAAGTACTATTGGTTGTCTAATGTATTTGATGCAATACACTAGACCCGATATAGCATTTGCAGACAGTAAGTTGAGTAGGTTTACTAGCAACCCGAGTGTAGAACATTGGAAGGCTTTTGGTAGAGTCTTTGGTTATCTTTTGAAAACCAAAAGACTAGGTCTACAATACTCTAAATTTGCTGCTGTATTGGAAGGATATACAGATGCAAGTTGGATATCGAGTGTGGAAGATAGTAAATCTACCACTGGTTGGGTGTTTACACTAGCGAATGGTGCAATATCTTAAAAATTTAATAAACAAACTTGTATTACACACTCAATAATAGAGTCAGAGTTTGTGGCTTTAGCTTCAGCAGGACATGAGGCTGAGTGGTTATGGGATCTTCTATTAAAAATTTCATTGGCTTGTGAGAATATTTCAACAGTATCGATACATTGTGATAGCCAAGCCACTTTAGTCAGAGCGTACAACAAAGTATACAACGAAAAGTCTAGACACATTAGTCTAAGACATGAGTATGTGAGAAAATTAATCAAAAATAGAATAATTTCTCTTACTTTTGTGCGACCAAGCTATAATCTAGCTGATTCACTTACTAAACCTCTTACAAGAGATTTAATAAAGACGACTTCCAGAGGGATGGGTCTAAAACTCCTTGAGTAAAAGTCCACCAATGATGGCAACCCAACCAATACTAGGAAATGACTAGTCTTAAGTTCAATGGGTAACAAGTCATTAATAAGTGGATTGTAGCTGCACTTAGTATATAGTGCTGACTGTTACAAGTTGGAGGGTTGAATTTTTTAAACTCTTAATGAAGTTCAGTCATGTGGATAAGTATCTGTTCTAATAGAGATACTGAAATAACTTCACCTATGTGAATCTTAAGATGGTGTCGTCTCAAGTGAGAGTTGGAGTTTCTCTCATAAAAATGTTTATGAAATAGGATAAGCACATGGTCATAAATTGTGCTAAGCGAGTGGTGTAGACAAGAAACTCTAAGGAGTGTGTGTAAAGTATCATCGGTTTTGACACAAGGAATAACTGATTCAAAGCGTTTATGCTACCTGAAATTTCGTTAAAGTTTTGTGATATTTTTACTAAGGTTAGGTTCAAATTGAAAGATACCTAGTTGTATTAATGCTCCTTGTCTTTAACTTCTTATGTGGACTTAGTTTGTTTTAAACAAGTAAAAAATTATTGAGATTTTGTTTAAATAAACTAAGTAGGTGTTTGTGGATGTGTTTAGAGAACTGTAACCTCTTGGTCTCTTGATCTTTTATGATCATTCATATTTTTAACTGAATGGTTATTAATTTGAGCAATTTAGTTGGTGTAGCCTCTTGGTCTCTTGACCATTCATATTTGTAATTGAATGGTAATTAATTTGAGTAATGACAATTTAGTTGGTGTAACCTCTTGGTCTCTAGGTCTTCTTCATATTTGTAATTGAATGACCATTAACTTGAATAATGGCAATTTTAGTTATCCATTTTATATTGCTTAAGGTATGATAACGGTAGGCTATTGTTAATGGACTCAATAGTATATATATCCAAAAAAACAGATCCACAAACAAAAAATAAAATCAACAGAATTTAAGAAAAGTTTTTGTTTACAATCGAGTTTTCATTAGTGCTTTGGTGCAAACTCGATCAATGCTTATCGTATCCTGCGGCGTATTTGCTATTCACCCACCGAGCATTTGAGAGGGTGCAAATAACCCATAGAGCATTCGATAGGTTGCAAATAACGTGATTCAAGTCTATTCTTAACTTAATCTCTCTCGGTCCTTATTCTTATTCTTATCGTTATCTATATCTAGCTCAACGCTCTTTTCATTATATGTTTAAAGATTTTTCATGACCATGCCTTCACATTTGCTAAATGAAAAGCGATATTTTTTTTTTCATTTTTGCTCTTTTAGAAGAAAACAAAGACTACTAATTTCTCAAACAAACATTAGGTATTCCTTTTATAAGCATGTTTGGAAACTATTTGTTTAGAAACAGTGAAAATATTTTTTTTGGCTAGCTCTTTTTAATTAACAACCGGTGATATTTCAAGTAAAAAAGATGGTCAGCGAGTTCGAGATATATGCTTTATAAAGCCATTTAGGAATTAGTAAATTATCTATTTGTCAAATGCTCATTTTTAAGATCTATGTGAAGATTTTTACCTATTACTTTGATGAGAGTGGTGTCTACAAAGTTAGAATAAAAGAGAAAAAAAGTGTAGGTAAGGGAGAAAAAGTGTTAGGATCAATTTGTCATGACATGCGCATATAGTTAAAAATAAAAATCTTTTGCATGCTCCATGAGTTGTAAAACTTTTGTTAATTTTTTCTTACAGGGCAATCTCTGCCCAGAAAAAAAAGGATGAACTTGCATTTCATAATTTATAATTCTTTTCTTTTCTTCTTTTTTAACTGCATTGCAAATATTTTTGATATTAATAAAAAATTTAATTAGGAGTTGATAATATAAAGATCACTTTTTTTTGTGAAATAATAATTATTTGCCACCATCTATGGTTGAACCCAACCACTCCAAACCTCTTATGGAGACTAGCAAAACTCATTTCCATTAATAAAAAAAATTGTCATTGAAATATTAATTCAATATGACTAGTCTAGTTATTACAAATTTTGAATAATGCCTCTTTCTGTCTTTTTTCTAAGGAAAAAAGGAAAGAAAATTTCCCACCTGATTTAGAAGTTGACCATTAATCTTTCTTCCCTTCTATTGCCATAAAACCCTAATGTCATTTATCTTCCTTTTGGTCCAACAAATTTTGATTTATTTTCACCTGATTTATTTAACAGACAAGAAAATATGGAAGAAAAAAGTATATCAGGTTACCCATATATCAAAAAGTTGGCCATGAGTCGTCCTTTTCCTTTATTGCCATCAATCCATCCCTAGTGTCATCATCTTCCTTTCTTTTGATCCAACGAATGTTGATTTGAACCGTGTTTCATGCATTTGCTTCTACAACAATGATGAAGCTCTTTTGTAAACTGTCCATGGAGTCATTCAATGGCCTTCCAGCTCTACATATACGTATTCTGATCAGACATGACGGAATTACCCAAAGGAAATTATGCTTTGAAACTCAGTGATCCAAGAAACTAAATGAAGCCACTAAAATAGATAGACCAAAAGATGTTGATGTTAACTACTTGTGTCCATGTGCATGCTAGGATTGAGAATTAACGTGTGAAGGCAGTGAAGTAGAGACACAGAAAGAAGCTGATGTTAACCATTTGTATGCATGCACATGCTCCAATTGAAAACAAGAAATTACGAGGCTGCTTCTAGTTTCATTTTCCATTTTAATATTACTTCAAGGATTCATCTAAACTAATAATTTTTTTAGGAAATCAATGTCTCTAATAATTTAGCACACTTTGATGGATGGTCCCCCACATTCCATGAAACAAGGCAACACTAAGATGAGGCTGCTACTTCATCACCAGTGAACCGAAGGACTCCTCACCTCCTCCTTCAGCTGCTGCCAAACTGTAACCAATTATTGATTGAGATATTGATAGAAGTGACAGAGTGTGATGCAACTTGAGTTGTTAGCGCGGCAGCAGAAGAAATCCAACAGTCCCTGATTTATAGCAAGAAAATATTTATTAGAAAAAAAAATTTATATTAGTATAATTTTAGATCACATTTTGAACTAAATGAATAAAGTGAGCATGATTTTAAGAAAGTAACTCTATCTCTCCATTTTTTTTTGGATTGTTACTCGGAAGTGAAGGAAAGTGACTCTGCCAAGTCACACCACACCCATGCTTTTGAGCTTAGGTGGGTTCGGCACGTGAAGGTGATCTAAAGTTGGTGCATGTTAATTAGGCATCACTAACGGTTAATAGGTAAGGCTTTCTGCATCACACATCATGTAAAACGTGCGTATTCTAATAGGTATAAGTTGGGTAACAATGACATACAAATAGCTTAGCTAGGCTCTATTAGATTGGGCTAAGATTATTTGGTCAACCAAATTCTACCTCATAGACCTACACTCTTGTAATAAATTTTGTTCCTTCATGAGAGCAATTAAATATGATTTAAGTGTCAAGAATCCAAATCCATATCATCAAACATATATTTAATCAAACAGTTGGATTGGTGAACTTTGCCAAGACTGATTTTAAGCTCAAGTAAAGAAGGATTGCATTAGATAGCTGACAATCAGTGTAAAATTTTATTAATTTTTTTAAAATATAAATTTATATACTAATCAAATAATGTAAATATTAGGAACATCTTTGTTATAATTTGAATGTCAACTTAATTCTAAATAAAGTAAGATAAAAAAGTAGATTTATATAGCTATTTTTATGTAGTATAAAAAAAAAAAAAAAAGAAAGAAAGAAAGAAAGAAAGAAAGAAGCTTATATGAGTTCAGCTGAGCTGAGTTGAGGTTGGATTTGTGAATTGAGTTGCTTTGCCTGATCACGATAATACAAGCGCTTATTCTTCGATGTAAAAATTAAAATCAATATATAAAGGTTGCCTTACGTAACACCAATAAAAATAGGCGAATCAGTCAATTATTGACTGACGAATAAAGTATTATCAGGCGACGGATGTTTCACGCCCACCTTCTGACCCAGCCATCTATATTTTGGTTCTTGTAGTAATATATATTTTAAAATAACTCTATTATTCGTTCTACCTTCTCACTTCTATCTATATATTGAAATAAATTGGGATCTCATATAATCTTGACATGTATAGATACCTGTCAGTCAAATATATGATTTATTTTTCTGCATTTAAATATCTTGCTGGCTGATCAAGCTAGCCACATTATAACATCAAATGATTAAAGTCTTCGTAATTTGACATGTCATTTCAGTCTTCAGCACTGACTTCGGAGTCAAGACCGACTTCGACGTTGGTCCCAAAGTCAATTCTAGCATCGGCTTCAGCATCGATCCCATAGTTGACCTTAGCATCATATGGCCCGCTACCTTCTGCGGCTCCATGTGGACCTCAGCATCATACGGCCCGCTACCTTCTGCGGCTCCATGTGGACCTGGCCTATCAATCGTCTGCTGCGCTGCATCTGACATGGCCCACCAACTAGCTATAGCTGTCCATATCAAATAAAAAGATGGCGTCCAATTCTGGCAAGCCATGAAACGGACACCATCTATTACTATTGGCCTTACCGTTTGTTTCATGTCAGGTCAAAGCGTTTCGAAATCAATAATTGTTCAAAAAGGGGTAAGAGAAACTTCTGACCAGGTATAAGAATCTTTGCTCATGATGAGAAAAAGACTTCAACTTCTTTAACTTCAAGAATTTTTCTAAGTCCCTAATTAATTTTTGAAAAAAAGAGAGATACACTACTATTATTCAAACTACTCACTTGAGCGTCGAAAAGATCCCGCTAAAATAATTAGCCCATAAAGACTTTTTTTTTTGTAAGATTTCAGTCCAAGATTAAAGCATCAAAAGATCTCTATCCCAATCCCCATCGGCTGTCGGGTTTTGGATCTCACCTGATGCTTGGAGAAAGGTGATTTGAAGACAACATTGCCCATGACGCATGACTGAAACATATTAATCGGCAAAAGAGGCATACAGGAATATAAATATATATATAAATAATTAATTTTTATAAATATTTAAATAATTTGGAAAAATCAACGGTTTTTGGCCATCATTGTGGAGAGTTCCCTTTGACGAATTGAAGGTTCGTACAAAAGAAGGATAATGGTTGGAAAGCATAGAGGTGGAAGACTATGGTGGGCAAGGAAATTTTAGATCAAGCATTATCGTACACCATGTCGTCAAACTACAAATTATGTCAAAAATTTCCCTTCAAATCATTAATTTGAGAAGATATTTAAAAAAAAAATTCTTAAACAGATATGGTCAATGCTATAAATCAGGCAGGCTATCAAAACTAATAAGAACATTTCGAGCTATTAAGAATGTTGAAAAAATAGGTAAGCTTTTAAAGATGCCACAAATTGTGATAAAAATTTCTTAATATTTTATGTACCATGATTTAAGCAATCATAGGTCGCTAAAATTTTCTTTGACGTAGGTTGAAATTATATATTTTTGATCATACACGTACTCTATAAGTAATGAAATTTAATACTTTCTACTTCCTCTCTCACTGTTTTAATTGCTGAATTAGATCAAATGGGTTCTGATTTAGATAAATTTGGTTTGGTTTAGTCACATTGAACCTCAGATTCGTTTTGAATTGAGTTTAATTGGATCTAATCGGCTTGAATTGGGTATAAATGGGCTCGGTTATATCAGATTTGATCGAACGAACTTGGTTCATTGTTTTGAACCGGTTCAATTCAAGAGGAACCGTTCCTCTTATCAACTCACAATCGCTGGGATGCTTCCATTCCTTGCCCCCGAAAACGAGCCCTTGTCTCCACTTGATCAGAGCCGATTGGCAGGAAAATGGCCCGGCCTCTGGCGACGATTTGCTAGCCTCAGGCTGTGTCGCCGTTTGATTTTAATAGGACAGGCTTGGCCAATCCTTTTTGCTTTGCTTCTTTCAGCAACCAATAAAAGGGAATGAAAGTTAATGGATAGCAAGTGATTTTGAGTTATAAGTTCATAACATTTTTTTTTTCATTCAATATAAAGCTAAATTTGAGGCATCACAACCTGCAACAATGACTCTACGTTATGAAAATCATCAACTTTTGTACATTCAAATGGATTCTTATACCATTTGTAACCGTTGAAATTATATGGCTAAAAAATTTGAATGAAAGTTAATGAATAGCAAATGATTTTGAGCTGAATATAAAATTAAATTTGAAGCAGAAGTAGAGTGAAACTTCACTAGTGGTTCAAGCTCAGAATCAGAGGGAGCTGCAGTGATCTTCCACCAATGTTACCAATGTTGGCAGGGTGCCTGGTGGCCATGATTTAACGCAGAGCAATAAGAGAAGAGGAAAGAAGAAAAGAGCCGAGAGGGAAAAGGAAAAGAGAGAAAAGGGGGAAGGATGGGTGTCGGATGCGGACTTCGATCCTTTATTTATAGGCAGCGGGGAAGCCTCTGGGTTCTACGTGGCCATTCGACCGTTATCCACATGGCCTGAGAGAAGGAAGCATTCGTTGAGCCCACTATCACACCCCAAACCCAAAAAGTTTGAGCTAGGATGACAACCCACCGCATGCCGGGTATGCAAGGCATCCCAAAATTTACACATCGATCATTATAAGGCAATAAGTATAATAAGTCAATCCAAATCCATACTTTATTACAAACCACTAAAATAAGTTTTGGGCTACAAGCCCTACACACAAATATTACTGGGGTTACATCAACACTATGGAACTATTTTATTTAACTGAAGCTCCATCTACCCTATAATTTCATCTTCAATCCCGAGGCTCTAAAAAACATTGTGAGATTTACATGAGCTCACACTCAAGAAGTAAGCCTATAATAATGACATAAAATAGTCATATATCATCTTATCTCTCAAGATATTATCAAGTCATAATTTTCATAGAAACTTCCAATTTAATTAACATGCTATCATAATCATACATATTATTAAGTCAAAATAATCATAGAAGCTTATAAAACAAATACCAGAATATGCATTGTAAACAAATCCACGTTTATATTTAATCATTGTTATATTATATCATATATGTCCCACGGCCCTGCATGCCTCCATCAATCAGCACACATCCTCTAGATATGCATGACCTCCACATGCCATATCAATCAGCACATATCCTCTAGATGTGCGTGGCCTCCACATGCCATATCAATCAGCACATATCCTCTAGATGTGCATGGCCTCCACATGCCATATCAAAGGAGAACCGCGGCGATACATATAAATATAATTCAAATCATTTTACACATGCATGTCACATATTATGCGTCATCATAAGCATAATTTCTCTCATAACACATAAACAGTGGTTTGAACATTTTTAACCATTGCATATAATCAATTCACTTTGCAAATAATATCAACTATTATAGCAAATATGCAATTATATACACATGGTACAGCTTACCAATTTCCAAAATAATTAATAAAACTCTATTTCATAAATATGCATAAAACTATAAATACAACCATTTATAATTTATGAAATTATTATATTTGGCTTACTTACCTCAATACGCAAATCCAAGGTGTTAAATCAGCTACATGGACCACTGGGCACTTACAGCATTATTTTTTATAATTAGATCTCTAAATCTGAATAATAAAAGGACTCATACTACTCTACCCAGACTAATCCACGGGCCCATCTTTGGACTTGAATATCTCCCAAGATAAACGTCCAAATGGGGAATCAAGATTACCCCAAGAAACCGGAGCCGGCCGCCGCCATGGCCGGCCGCCTCCCCCCTTCCTCTCTCTTCAATTTCACTCTCTCTCTCTTTCTCTCATTTGTCTCTCGCACGGCTGTTACCATGCCGGCAACTCGCCCGGCTAATTGAGGGCAGTCCGGCAACTGTTGGCCAGACCGGAGCCGACCGCCGCCGTGGCCAGCCGCCTCCCTCTCCCTCTCTTCCTTCAATTTCATCTCCCTTTTTCTTTCTCTCATTTTATCACCCGCACGGCTGATACTGTGCCGACGGTACGGTCGGCCACCTTGGCCAGCCAGACCTCCACCGAACGCACGCCCAGCGCCGGTGGAGGTCACCGGCCAAAGCTTAGGCCTGGCGAGGCGATGGGCACGCCGCCGGGCCTGAATCAAGGATCGGACCGAAGCACGGTCCGTCCTCTCACAGGCTCTCTTTCTCTCTCCCATGCTCTCTCTCTCTCTAATTGATAAGGACAAGGACATACCAGGAGCAGGCGCACGCGAGGATCTCTCCGAAGGTTGTCCCCAACCCCCCCTCTTTAAACATCCTTGCGATGCCACGGAACAGGGATATCGGGAACTCAATAGACACACGACGACTTGGGCATCCAATCAACAAGTCGGGGGCCTAAACGTCATGACAGTAGCCTAAGCGACAAGAGGATTCCCTGGATGCCAGGTGTCCAAAATAAATGCTGAGGGGTTACATTCTCCCCCCTTATAAAAATTTGTCCTCGAAATTGACACACTTAAATAAACTATAGAATTCAAATAGGTCTATTCAATAGTCAACAATTTTGAATAGAAAATTACCAGCAAATAAGTGTGGATATTTCTTCTTCATTTCTTCCTCAAGTTCCCAAGTTGCCTCTCTCAGAGTGATTACTCCACTGAATCTTGACATAGGGAATGGTGCGACGCCTCAGAACCTGATCCTTGCGGTCCACGATACGCACAGGATGCTCTTCATAAGATAAATCTTTCTTCAACTGAATAGGCTCATATTCTATTACATGGCTGGGATCGGAAACATACTTCCTCAACATAGAAACATGAAACACATTATTCATACCAGATAGAATTGGAGGTAATGCTAAGCTGTAAGCCACCTCTCCAACTCTGTTCAAGATCTTAAAAGGTCCAATATACCGTGGACTTAGCTTTCCTCTAATCCCGAATCTCATCACATCCCTGGTTGGTGATACCCTTAAGAATACATGGTCCCCAACCTGAAATTCCAATTTCCTTCTTCTGATATCAGCATAGCTCTTCTGTCTGCTCTGAGCTGTACGAAGACGCTCCCTGATCAAATGCACTTTATCCACTGTCTGCTAAATTAGCTCAGGGCCTAACAATTTCCTTTCCCCCACATCATCCCAACACAAAGGAGATATGCACCTCCTACCATACAATGCCTCAAATGGAGCCATCTGGATACTGGCTTGGTAACTATTATTATATGCAAATTCCACCAAGGGTAAATGATTATCCCAAGTACCACCCAAGTCCATCACACAGGCTCGCAACATATCCTCCAGAATCTGTATGGTTCTTTCTGATTGTCCATCTGACTGGGGTGATAAGCAGTACTGAAGTCTAATTTGGTTCCCAGGGCCTTACGAAGACTCTTCCAAAATTGAGACACAAACCTAGTATCCCAATCCGATACAATAGAGACAGGAACACCATGGAGTCTCACGATTTGCTCAATATACAAACTAGCCAATCTTTCGCTAGAGACCCCAACTCTGAAAGGTAGGAAATGAGCTGACTTTGTTAGTCTGTCCACAATAACCCATACCGCATCATTACCCTTATGAGTTTTGGGCAGACCAGTCACAAAATCCATAGTAATCTTCTCCCATTTCCACTGAGGACTCATCAAAGATTGAAGAGGTCCTGCTGGCCTTTGATGCTCATCCTTTACTCGCTGACACACTAAGCACCTGGCCACATACTGAGCAATCTCCCTCTTCATGCCCTTCCACCAAAAATTTTTCTTTAAATCTCTGTACATCTTAGTGCCACCAGGATGTACAGTGTATGGAGAATAGTGAGCCTCCTTCAAGATTTCGGCCTTTAGCTCCTTAATATTTGGCACACAAAGTCTACCTTCAAATCTCAGAGATCCATCTTCCATGACATAAAATTCCTTCTGAACTCCTGACTGTACTGCTTCCCTAATTCTTTGTAGATCTGGATCTTCAATCTGGGAGAACTTGATTCTGTCAACTAAGGTCGGCTGAAGTACAAGTGTTGCAACAAACCCATCAGACTGCTGAACTCTCAATCCAACCTCCCACCTCTCAAGGTCTCTCAGAATGTGAGGCTGGGACGTAATCATAGCAGCTAGCTCTGAAGAGGACTTTCTGCTCATGGCATCAGCCACAACATTGGCCTTCCCAGGATGATAATGAAGAGTCAGATCATAATCCTTCAGTAGTTCCAACCACCTTCTCTGTCTCAAATTAATTCCTTCTGTGTGAAGATGTATTTTAGACTCTTATAGCCCGTATACACATCACACGACACTCCATAAAGATAATGACGCCAAATCTTCAAAGAAAAAACCACAGCAGCTAACTCCAGATCATGAGTAGGATAATTCTGCTCATAAGGCTTCAGCTGTCTGGAGGCATAGGCTATCACCTTCCATTCTGCATCAGAACACATCCCAATCCTTTCCGAGAAGCATCCGTATATAGAGTAAATCCCTCAGATCCTGTCAGAAGAACAAGAATGGGAGCTGACACCAGGCGTTGCTTTAACTCCTGGAAACTTTTCTCACACTCCTCTGACCAGTCAAACTTCACTCGCTTTTGGGTTAAGCGAGTTAGGGGTAGAGCAATGCGAGAGAAGTCCTCCATAAATTTACGATAATAACCTGCTAACCCAAGAAACTTCTGACTTCAGCTACATTGGAAGGTCGGCTCCAGCTAATGATAGCTTCAATCTTCTTCGGGTCCATAGATATGCCATCCTTAGAGATTATGTGACCCAAGAAAGAGACTTGATCCATCCAAAACTCATACTTCTGCAGCTTGGCATAAAGCTTCTTCTCCCGAAGAATCTGAAGCACAATCCTCAGGTGATCTTCATGCTCCTTATGGCTCTTGGAGTAGATCAAATATCATCAATGAAAACCACCACAAACTGATCCAAGAATGGCTTAAACATTCTGTTCATCAAGTCCATAAATGCTGCTGGGGCGTTAGTCAAACCAAACGGCATCACCAAGAACTCATAGTGGCCATATCTGTTCTGAATGCTATCTTAGGCGCATCCCCCTCCTTGACTTTGAGTTGATGGTAACATGACCTGAGATCAATCTTTGAGAATACTCGGGCTCCTTGAAGTTGATCAAATAAGTCATCAATCCTCGGCAAAGGGTATTTATTCCGCATTGTTACCTTATTGATTTCTCGATAATCAATGCAGAGCCGAAGACTGCCATCCCTCTTCTTAACAAATAGAACTGGAGCACCCCAAGGAGAAACACTGGGTCTGATAAATCCCCGATCAAGAAGCTCTGCAATTGATCCTTCAACTCCTTTAATTCAGCTGGGGCCATGCGGTAAGGGACCTTGGATATAGGTCCAATTCCAGGAACTAAATCAATGGAGAATTCAACCTCCCGATCTGGGGGCAAATCAGTCAATTCATCAGGAAAAACATCAGGGAATTCTCGAGCAATAGGAATATCCTCCAACTTGGTCTCCTCCTTCTGAAGATCCTTGATTACAGCAAGAAATCCTTGACCACCATTCATCAGATACTTTCCTGCCTGCAGCGCTGACATGAACACTGAGGCTTGGTGAATCTGACTACCAGTAAAACTGAATTCAGGCTGACTTAAAATTTTGAAGTTCACAATCTTCCTGAAGCAATCTACAGAAGCATGGTAGGAGGCCAACCAATCCATTCCAAGGATAACATCAAAGAATTTCAGTGGGAGAATAATTAGATCAGCATTTAACTCCTATCATCAATGACAATCGAACAGGATTTGCAAACGGTGTCCACCCTCAAAATATCTCCATTTGGAAAAGCAATATGCAACTCTTGCTCTAGAGGAATGGGTGTCAATGATGCATTCTTGCCAAGATAAGTGTCAGATAAGAAAGAATGCGTTGCACCCGGGTCAATTAAAGTTTGAGCATAAGTAGTGCCTACTTTAATCATTCCTGAACATAAGTAAAATTTGTTTTAATATCAAATATTTAACCTAATGTTATAATTAACTATCAATGCATTGCACTAGATAAGAATGTAGTACTAGATATCAAATTAAATGGTTTACCTGTCACCACAGAATTAGAGGCGGCATCATCTGCTGAGTGAGAGTGAAGACCCTTCCCTGGGTCCTCGGTGGCTGCTGCTGATGCTGCTGACTCGTCCCTTGACTGGAAGAGGGCTGCTGATTTTTTCGAAGGGAACAGGTGGCCATCTTATGTCAGTCTTTCCACAAAGGAAGCAGGCACCTGGCCCACCTCGGCAAGGTCTTCCTGGGTGAAAATTCCCACAGTGATGGCAGCGAGCCTCCCTATTCCTTTGTCCTGCTGGGGCTGATGTGCACCTTTCTTCTTGGCCTGAACTGGGGGTTAGCCAGAATTAGACCCTTTCCTCTTCCTCTGTTGTTCCCAATCCTTCTGAACTGTATTCATATCTCTTTCAATCACTAAGGCTTTTTTCACCATAGCACTATAAGAATGAAGCTCGAAAGCATTGACTGCCTGCATCAGTCTGGGTCGCAGTCCCTCAGTGAATCTGGTGATCTTGGCCATTTCATTTGTCACAATACTAGGAGCAAATTGGGCCAACCTGGTGAATTCAGCTTCATATTGTGCCACAGTAAGATTCCTTTGTTCCAATTTAAGAAAGTCTGTTCCATCCGCCTCTGCACACTCCTAGGGAAGTACTTGTCGAAGAACACCTCCTTAAACTCCCCCCAAGAAATAACCTGACCACCCCGACGCTGCTCCTCAACTAGCCACCAATCATAAGCTTCCTCCTGAAGAAGATAAGTGGCAAATCTGATCCGCTCCACCTCCTGGCTACCATGGGCCATAAAAGCCTTTTCCATGTCTCGCACCCACCGCTCAGCATCGACAGGGTTGGTGGATCCAGAGAAAGGGGCAGGGGCAAACTTCTTGAAATCCGCAAAGCTGCGGCCAATTCCTACCCAGGTTGAGATGGAGTAGATTGGGTCAATGGTGTAAAATGAGTAGTAGGTACGGTTGACTGAATTTGTGGAGCAGAAGGACAAATTGAGTCTGTGGCATAGTGGAAGCAGGCTGCGTCTGCGGGACAATAGGGGTAGGCTGACTCAACGGAACAGTGGGAGCAGGCTGAGTCTGCGGAGCAGGAGTGGCTGACTAGAGGGTAAAGCCTGCTGAATCTGTTGCTGCATGTCTCTCATCGACTGTGCCATGCCTGAAAGAACCTAAGCATCTCGGTCTAGAGTCGCTGATGATCAACCCCGACAGGATTAACAGGGGCAGCAGCTCCAGTAGCTTCCAGACCTCCTGGTTGACCAACATTTTCCCCTCATCATTTTGTTGGCTCCTAGTGCGACGAGCCATTCCTATCCCTTGACAAATTAGTTATTGTTAATAACATAGTAAACTTTTCATGTCAAGCATCCAAAACATAAGGTTTGAAATTCATATAAAGTGATAATTGTCTCAATGTCAACCTATTTGTTTGCCTAGGATGTCATCATGTATGTGATCCTAAGGTCAATAACCAGGCTCTGATACCACTAAAGCTGTCACGCCCCAGACCCAAAAAGTTTGAGCTAGGGTGACAACCCGCCGCATGCCGGGCATGCAAGGCGTCCCAAAATTTACACATCGATCATTATAAGGCAATAAGTATAATAAGTCAATCCAAATCCATACTTTATTACAAACCACTAATATAAGTTTTGGGCTACAAGCCCTACACACAAATATTACTGGGGTTACATCAACACTATGGAACTATTTTATTTAACTGAAGCTCCATCTACCCCATAATTTCATCTTCAATCCCGAGGCTCTGAAAAACATTGTGAGATTTACATGAGCTCACACTCAATAAGTAAGCCTATAATAATGACATAAAATAGTCATATATCATCTTATCTCTCAAGATATTATCAAATCATAATTTTCATAGAAACTTCCAATTTAATTAACATGCTATCATAATCATGCATATCATTAAGTCAAAATAATCATGGAAGCTTATAAAACAAATACCAGAATATGCATTATAAACAAATCCACTGTTTATATTCAATCATTGTTATATTATATCATATGTGTCCCACGGCCCTGCAATGCCTCCATTAATCATCACACATCCTCTAGATGTGCGTGGCCTCCACATGCCATATCAATCAGCACACACCCTCTAGATGTGCATGGCCTCCACATGCCATATCAATCAGCACACATCCTCTAGATGTGCGTGGCCTCCATGCCATATCAATCAGCACATCCTCTAGATGTGCGTGGCCTCCACATGCCATATCAAAAGAGAACCGCGGCGACACATATAAATATAATTCAAATCATTTTACACATGCATGTCACATATTATGCGTCATCATAAGCATAATTTCTCTCATAAACAGTGGTTTGTACATTTTTAACCATTGCATATAATCAATTCACTTTGCAAATAATATCAACTATTATAGCAAATATGCAATTATACACATGGTACAGCTTACCAATTTCCAAAATAATCAATAAAATTCTATTTCATAAATATGCATAAAACTATAAATACAACCATTTATAATTTATGAAATTATTATATTTGGCTTACTTACCTCAATACGTAAATCCAAGGTGATAAATCAGCTACATGGACCACTGGGCACCTACAGCATTATTTTTCATAATTAGATCTCTAAATCTGAATAATAAAAGGACTCATAGTACTCTACCCAGACTAATCCACGGGCCCATCTTTGGACTTGAATATCTCCCAAGATAAACGTCCAAATGGGGAATCAAGATTACCCCAAGAAACTAGAATTCATCCAGAATCTGGCCATAATTTTATTTTTCATTTTTCAACCCAATATAGGGCCCAAAACCCCGCCCAAAGAGGGTTCCAGGAACGGCCCAATAAGGCCTAGAGACAATCATCAACTAGCTCCTCAATTTCAAAAGAAACAGAGAAGTCGACAGTCGGCGGCCAGGGCCGCCACGGCCAAAATTGAAGGCGGCCCGGCCACCGTTGGCCGGACCGGAGCCGGCCACCACCATGGCCGGCCGCCCCTCCCTTCCTTTCTCTTCAATTTCTCTCTCTCTCTCTTTCTCTCATTTGTCTCTCGCACGGCTGTTACCGTGCTGGCGACTTGCCGGCTAATTGAGGGCAGTCCGGCCACTGTTGGCCAGACCGGAGCCGATCGCCGCTGCGGCCAGCCGCCTCCCTCTCCCTCTCTCCTTCAATTTCATCTCCCTTTTCTCTTTCTCTCATTTTATCACCCGCACGGCTGATACTGTGCCGGCAGTACGGTCGGCCACCTTGGCCAGCCAGACCTCCACCGGACACACGCCCAGCGCCGGTGGAGGTCACCGGCCAAAGCTCAGGTCTGGCGAGGCGACGGGCACGCCGCCGGGCCTGAACCAAGGATCGGACCGAAGCATGGTCCATCCTCTCACAGGCTCTCTTTCTCTCTCCTATGCTCTCTCTCTCTCTAATTGACAAGGACATGGACATACAGGAGCAGGCGCATGCGAGGATCTCTCCGAAGGTTGTCCCCAACCCCCCCCCCCCCTTTTAAACATCTTTGCGATGCACGAAACAGGGATATCGGGAACTCAATAGACATACGACGACTTGGGCATCCAATCGACAAGTCGGGGACCTAAACGCCATGATAGTAGCCTAAGCGACAAGAGGATTTCCTGGATACCAGGTGTCCAAAAATAAATGCTGGGGTTACACCCTAATCGGGCGGGAAGAAGGAACCCGTCGATGGGTTTCTGGCTTCATGAAGGCAAAGCTAGAAGCTTCATTGATGCCTCTCCTCTGATCTGATTTGTGATGTTCTGAAAAGAGCATTACAACATTGATAAAATGTCAAGAGGCTTAGCCCTCATCATTTTCTTGAAGGCCTCTCTAGCTGATTGAAGGGGATTTTTTATTTGTATCGCTCCATATGCTCGGTATATCCCTTGGATTTAAAAAAAAATTCTAAACTATCGTTATCATTCCTTTGACCCGTCTCCTCCTTCCCCCCTTTCTTATTCGGCACCAGCTCTCTTCTTTTCCCTTTCTAGCACCGTCCCCCACCTTTTCCCTTCGGCCTCGTCTTCTCCTTCCTTTTCCGGCAGCCCCCCTCCCTCTCCTTTTCTTTTCTTGGCATCGTCCCTCACCCCTTCCTTCGGCATGGTGCCAGAGAGGGAGAAGACGGTGCAAGGGAAGGCACCAGAGCCAGGAGTGGAAAGAAGACTGAGGCCAAGAGAAGGGTGATGGATGGAGGGCTGTGCCAAAAATAGAAAGAGAGGAGATGGGGGCTGAAAGGAGGGACGGAGGAAAAGAGAAAAGGGGTGCATAAGTGCCGAGAAAGGAAGGGAGGGAAAAGAAGAAGACGGGTCTCGAGGGATAAGGGTAGTTTAGAAGTACTGAGCATATGGAGCCATGCAAATAGAAATTCTGATTGAAGATGTTCAAAGCCCTTGGGTTAAAAAAGTTAGTATTTCTTTTCAATTTCACTTAATTCAATTCCTTACAGTGACATTTTCATCCTCATCCTTACCAAAAAAAAAAAAAAAAAATCCATCCCATTCCAATATCCATAAATAAATATTTTTATATGATTTTTTAATAAAAATTATAATGATAATTTTATACATATAAAAACATATATTCGAACTATACTACTTAGATACGGAATCAATAGGATGAAGATAAGATGTGAGGGATAAAAATAATATCCTTATTTTTTAATTATCTCTATTCTCATAAAAAGCAAAAAATAAAATGAAACCGCGGAATGAAACTATGCTATGTTAATTCGTTTTATTGATTTATCTGTAATATAATCATAAAAACGATATTCATAATAAACTTTATTTATTCATAAGATAACAGCACACGATTTTTCTTTACTAACAGCGAATTTTTTTTTTTTTTTTCGCTTTATGTTTTTTTACCGTACATACGCTAGTTTTCTTCCCACCAGATTTATTTATTGCGGCGGACGGTTAGAAAAATGTGGAGCTACGCCAGCCGTGCCAAGACGCCAACGAAAGGTGCGGTGTTGACGGTGGCGGGCTCTGCCTGATTGTAGTTGGACCGAGCGTCTGAGTACTGATCATTGGCATCAGGTCCGCCCACGATGGCGCCCACGAGCACATTCGGATTGGGTGCATTCGCGTTGAACCATAGATTGAATCCTTCTTGGCACGTCACTGGTTTTGTGTCCTTCTTGATCGATACGATCGACGCAGCCCTGTGGTGCACCTGTTGTGGATACTTGGACCCAAACCCAACCATGTAGCTCAACTTCTTTGGATTGTTTCCCAGAATGTAGTCCACCTGATCAGCACCACAACTTAACACGTTCAATTAATACTTAATAATTAGAGCAACGTACGGTTTACAAGATTTAGTAATTAGTAATATTACCTGTGATCCTATGAAAGAGATTATGGCGCTGGGCTCAACGGGGCCTCCCTGGCAAGAGAGAGTGGCTTTGGCAGCTTGAAGGTGGTCGGCATGGGCGGCAAGTACCAGCAACGCCGAGGTGGTGTATGGAAATCGTTCTGGGGTAGCCACCAGAGCTTGCCGCCAGGAGAGAGCTTGGCGTTGCTGTTCCCCTTCTGGATCACGTTGCATATGAACTGCTCTGCGTTGCTCTTGTACTGGGCCCATGCCCCGTTGCCTTGCACCTTGCCTTCCAAGACCAGCTACATTAATAATGCCATGCATATATAATTAAGAAGAACGTACCCCACATGTAATTCAAAAGATAAGGGTACGTAATTAATTAACAAGCACTGCGTTATATTGGAATCAAACGGTTGGTAACAGGCTGACACAGGTGATGATCAGATATATATATATTTATTTATTTATGATGTAGCTAGATTTGACCGCTATATAGGTGAGATCAGACCTTCGCGACCAGGGTCTGGGCTCCTACGAACTTGTCGTCCCAGGAGAACATCGACCTGACGCCACCATTGTTGCTGGCAGATTGGAGGACGTTCGAGTAGGTCTCGTCCTCGGTGGCTTGGTAAAGCCATGCAGCCGCCCACAGCAATTCATCCTGCAGTTAAAAGAATTAATTATATGCATGTGAGATATTCGAGTACGTACGTAGTAGCTAGCATTAATTGCATTTAGTTACCTCGTATCCACTGCTGGAATAGAAGTGCCCGGCATTTGGGATGCTGTTCTGATACTGACCAGGATACTTGGTAGCAAAATTGAACAACTGCACCGATCGAAAGATATATATATATTATATTATAGCCAATAACCAAACCGTTTAATTATTAAACGGAGCTAGGAAAGGAAACGTTCGTTATAAACTCATAATTAATCCACGTACGTTGCTGGAAGAAGTAAAGAAAATAAATAAATATATATTGCACCTCTTTTGCATGATCCAGAAGAGCGGCAGCGTATTCGGCATCCGAATCGAGGAATGCGAGCGATGCAGCAGCGAACGCCGCGGCGGTCTCCCCGGCGACATCCGAGCCGGGCTTGGAAGCGGAAACGCTGAAAGAAGGCCGAGGAGTAGTCATATCTTCGGGCCTCTCCCAGCACGCATGGTCGGAGTCGCCGTCGCCAACCTGGGCGTAGAGGACTTCAGGTTCGTGATGGGCCTTGATGAGGTAGTCTGTGCCCCATTTGATGGCTCCCAGGGCGTTCTCCAGCTCACCATTGGCTGAGAGTTGGGAACGGAACTCCACCGTGCTCCACGAGAGCAAGGTGACGGTGAAGGCCAATGGGAATCCAAACTTCACGTTGTCACCAGCATCATAGTATCCTCCCGTCAGGTCAACCTATAGAATTATACAAACATTAAATTTTTTTATAATTTTTTACTTATAATATTTTAAAAATTAAAATAAAGTATTGAGCTTAATTCGTATAAAAATGAAATAAATTTAAATAAATTTATCATAATTATAAATTTATGGACTAATTCATAAGAAACATATTAAATCGTAATCTCAAAATATAATAACATAAACCTATGATCATAGCTTCTTTTTAAAAAAATTAAATATATCAAATTATTAATCTTAAAGAAGATGAAGTAATATAGTCTTTAAGATATTTTAGGATTATATATATAATCATATTTAAGATATTAAAATAATATAATAGTATTTAAGTAATATAAAATATATAAGAATTCTGTGGAGTGGGATCGGGGATCCTATAGGATAGAGAGTATTCTTCTATTCTTATTTAGTACCTATTTATAAGGATAGAATAATTTTTTTTCTTTCCATATACCTATTTATAAGGATAGAATTTTTTTCTTTCTCCACTCATATGGGAAGAAAATTTTCTCCATCCTTACCTTATTCAAGACAAATCTCCATAGGAACGAGGGTTAATAAAAAAATTTCTATTCCTACTCCAAACATCGAATAATAGTTAACCCATCCGATTATGGAACAAAAAGCTTGGCGCCTTTATATTGAAATGTAGGCCTACCTTTAGGACATGATTTGTTGAGTATTTGGATAGCTATTTTTTAAAGAAAATAAAGATAAAAACTAATAGCCTACTTCAAATCAATTGTCCCACGAACCAAATTTTGATCCCATAATTTTAATAATTTTTATTAAAATTAAAATTAAAATTTTTATGTTTGAACTTGCATATGCGACCTAATCGCATAGATGGTCAGGTATGTTTTAGCATCCTAAAAAACAAGTAAGATAAATTTTTTTCTCCTTTTATAAGTTTTTCTCTTATTTTCATCTAGTGTTGCAGTATAATAAAATAGGATGGAATTAGGCATAATTTTGCAGGTATAGTTCATTCAATAGTTTCTTCCACCTAATCCTATGGTACCATGGAGCTACATCTGAATTCTATCGTAATAAAAAAAATCCATCTCCTAAAATTCCAAACTTTTCAACATACAAAAAGCAAATGTTGGTATCTAATACAATCATCAAAAGACTAAATCAAAGCGAGCACTTTCAACCAAAATATCCACTAAACAATTTAGAAGGCTAGCTTATAAGTCAACATTGAGGCATGTCATAAAAATAAGTTTCAAATAAATAGCCTTATCAGGCTTAGGGACCATTTGGTTGATATGATTTTCTATTATAATAGAACCACCGATGATGGAATAATTGGTAATCCATATAAAATAATTTAGTAATCACTATATTTAACAATTCCTTATCATCATAAATCACTATATTCATTGTAGCATACAATACCAATAATACCATAAAAACTTATTTGCATAATATATTATAATAATATAATATTAATTACATATTAATATAACAACATTAATATAATCTTATAAGATAATATTAATATAATATTATATATATTATATATTATAATAGATAATATTATATAAGCATTGTATTATATTATATAAACATGATAATTCAACGTTCTTGACGTACTCCTTGATGGGATTGAGATCAGCCTCTTGTAAAATAATTTTAGTTCTATGATAATCATAAATCACTACCAATATAGGATGACCTCATCATCATTCCTAAGTTATTGATGTTATTTCAAAGATCATCACACTCGAAACACTGTGTAGCAGTGAAATAATCATTCTATAGACAAGATTGAAAAACTATAGGGTTTACCATCCTCTCTCTCATCCCAATCATTGGATGCCTCCGAATATTTCTACAATGGGTGCATTCATACATAAAAATGCCTATGAGAATCATTTTTCATACTGGAGATTGCTTTGAAAAAATGCATTACAAATTATAACCGTTTCTTTATTCGTTTGTAAAAATTGTATATAGCTATACCATAGGATAAGGGCAGCAGGCTTACAGAAACATCGCTACCATCTTTAAGACCAGAGTCAGCACGCCATGTCACACGCTGATCGGCCGGTAGCTTTCCTGATCTTTGTGCTTCAAAATAGAGCAAGGAATTTTTAGGGCTTCTTATAATCAAATTGAGCATCACCCTGGCCTAGAAGGATGAAACAAAGCCCCCCCAAAAGCAAAAGCCTCGAACCCATTTTGATCTCTTAGAGGCTGTTTGCTGTTGTTTTCTTGGTGCCGTACGTTGCTGCCGTATTTATATATTCCACAAAAGTGATTTAAAAGGCTAGTTTTTAAGGTCAGTCAAGGTTTTAAATGCAATGCAATTATCATAATTTCTTTATAAAAAGCAATGCCGTGACCAGAGCGTTCAATTCTCCATCTCCTTCCCCTTCTTTCATTTATTTCTTCCTTTTCTTTCTTTCTTTCTTTTTTATAGTTGCCTTTTTGTTCTCACACTCTCTTGACTTCTCTCATCTTTTCTTCTTGTCTTTCTTTTCATTTCCACCATCCAATCATCTTTTCTTCTTGTCTTTCTTTTCATTTCCACCATTCAATCTTTTTTCCTCTTCTTTTTGTTTCCTTCATTCATTCTTTCTTTTCTTAATTTCCTCTCACATTACTCTCATATTTATGGGCGGCTCATTACTTTTAATTCTCTTACCATGTCATTGATTACCAATAATGTTGGATGATCCAATGATCCAGGATCATCGTCCGAAGTGATCTAACATATCCATCGTCAAGAATAGGAGTAGATCATTAAGTTGGTAGTAATTCTAAATATGAGGACGATTGAAATATGAGGATGATCGATGATCATTGCCGCATATGATCACTGAATTGCAATCAAACTAGATGATGCCATCACCTCCATTTAATTTGATATGAGAATTGGAGAAATCAAGTTAATTCCTCCAAATTTATTTTTGAAGAATTGGTATATCATCATATTGGCTTAAAATTTCCTTGTATTCCATTGCCAATATCTTCTTCCAATTTGCTAAGAATGAAAGTGTAGAAATTTTGTCTCGAATGAAGCTTATTTTTGTTTACCATGTTACTCTCATTCCATGCTTTCCTCACATCCCAATCTCGTACAAAATCTCTTAACGTTTTAAAATAGTAAAGTTTTTCTTTGTATTTTATGTGAAAAATTCTAATTATTGCCAATTGTAGGTAATAGCATCCTGGCTCCACTACCGTATAATAAATAATGTGGTTGTCGCCGTTTATTTAAATGAAGAGCTTCTTTTAGAGCAAGCCGAAATAACAAAAGGAATTATGCAAAAATAACTCTTGATGTAGGTAACCATAAGATGATATGTATATTTCGGACAAATTTCTTGCAGGTCTTGTGTGAAGAAACAAAGACACAAAGGAAGATGAAGGAATGAAAGGCTTAATTTTCATTACATGTTGAGTGTATATATACACACATATGATTAAAGTTGATAACAAATTAACGAAATATAGATAAAATATTTTAACTTACACCAAAGAAATTTTAGCAACCCATGATTTCTCCAATCATAGTACATAAAATGTTAAAAAGGTTTTGGTCCGGTTAGCATCCTTAATAATCTAATACTTTATTTAAAATTTTCTTATTATGATTTCTTATATCGTAGGACATTATTTCTTCTATATATCATGAGGAAGAAATCTTTAATTGATCTACAGAAATCTTGGGCTGACTGTAGCATCTTGGTTGAACTATTTGATTTGCGGTATCCATAACAATTTAGTGTGATCATGCTTAATTTAAGGTTTTCTTAATATCTCCTCAAATCATAGTATATTATTTGAGAAGAAAATCTTAGACTGATTTGAATCATTCTTAATTACCTGATGAAATGATGCTTGATTGAAAGTTTTCTTAATAGGCCTCAGCAAGATGGTGCACTTATTGGAAACACCAATCTTGTATCGAAGGAGCTAAAAGCACTAGAGGCAGAAAAAGCTTGGCTAAGACATCAGTAAGTTGATTTTTGGAGGGGACATGAGACTCTTGAAGTTCATCATTGGCAGCCTTACCATGAACAAAAATATGCTTCATTTACGGGTGAAAATAGGATTGGCACATAAATAAACAACACCTATATTGTTGCAATAGATGATCGGAGTGGAGAAAGAGATACCCAACAAATGAAGAAGGTTTTAAACCCGAACAATTTCAGTAGTTGCACTTATAAAAGGTTGGTACTCAACTTCAATTGAGGATCAAGCAACAATTTATTGCTTTTTCTAACACCAAGAGACAATATTAGGGCCAAAAAATATAACAAGTTATAGTAGAGGAGCAGTCATCCTTGTTGCTAAACCAATTTGTATCTGAGTAGGTGCAAAGCTGAGTGAAACATACTCATTAAAGGAAGAGTCCAGGACGTTCCGTTCTGTGAAGAGGGCTATATCTCAGATTATGGGCATTCCTTCTCAGTCCGATCGGATGTCCTATTTGGGGATTCCTATTTCGGGGAGACGGCCTCGGTGTTCGTACTTTAGTTATCTGGAGAGGCGGATCCGTGATCGTCTGGACGGCTGGCAGGTGTCTGATCTTTCTATGATGACGCAGATTACCCTTATCCGGTCTGTGCTCTCGTCGATGCCTGCCTATCTTTTATCTAACACTGCTATTCCGTTGGCTTGTCTGCGGAAGATTGAGAGATATTTTCGTGATTTTCTTTGGGCTTCGAATCAAGATGGCCACGGTATCATCTTCTGGCTTGGGAATCTGTCTGCTTGCCTTTGGCTGAGGGTGGTCTTGGTATCCAGTCGTTACTTCTCAGGAGAGAGGCTCTGACAGCTAGGCATGCCTCCCGGTTCGTTCTTGATCCGAATTGCCTGTGGAGTTCTTTTATGCGTGTCAAGTATGGCAGCTGGAACTCTTCATCTATTCCTCAGACTTCCCGGGGGTATTCTTTTTATTGGAAAGAGGTCTATCGTCATGCTTCGACTATCCTGGACTGTACCTCTTGGATTATCGGGAACGGTTCTTCGGTGGATGCCATTCAAGATGCTTGGATTGCTGACCTTCCTCTGTCGCGGTGGCCCACTTTTATCTGCTCTGATACTCCTCATGATATGTGTGTCAGTGACCTTATATCCGACGACTGCCCTTCCTGGTCGCATTCTCGAGTGGCTAGTTTCTGCGGGACTGAGCTATGTCGGCGTATTCTTTCCATACCTTTGTCTCCATCTGCTAGTATGATACCAGGGTCTGGAGGAGATCATGCTTGTCTCGTGCTCCCATGAGGGACCTCCTCTCTATGTTCAGAACTTATCCTCAGGATTCGAGGGACTGGGATTGGATTTGGCAACTGTCCGTTCACCCTCGAGTGCGTCTTTTCATCTGGAAACTTGCTCAGGGTATTTTTCCTACCTACTTCCTTCTCTCGCATCGTGGATTGAGTATTCAGCCTACTTGCCCGGTCTGTGGAACCGAGGATGAAACTATTGATCATGCCATATTCGATTGTGCCAGGGCTCGTCAGATTTGGCAACTCTCTGGTACTTACCCCTGGGTGCACAGTCCTGAATCCCACCGTATTTCTTTCCTGAGATTACTGAAGCAGGGTTTAGGAGGGCCACTCACCAACGGGGATCTCTCTGGGCTTATATTGCTTATCAGATATGGCTTTCCCGGAATCAAATTGTCTTCTCAGATACGGTTCATTCTCCTCGTAGGGTGCTCAGGACGGCTTCCTCCCTCTTTGCTGAGTATTCATCCCATCAGGAGTCCTTTGATTTTGCGAACCTTGGACACTGGGTCTCCCCTGCTGCTGCGGCAGCGAACCGACGTACGGTTTTCATTTTTTGGGAGCCCCCTCCTTCAGGGTTTGTTAAAATTAACTTCGATGGGAGTGTCCGGGGTAGATGTGCTGGCTCTGCTTATGTCATTCGTGATGCTGATGGCAGGATGCTGGCGGCTGGAGGATTTAGCCTTCTTGATCCCTCGGTTCCTATGACGGAGCTCTATGCGGCTTGGGCGGGTCTATCCTTCGCCATTCAGACTCTAGGCGCCCGCAAACTCATCATTGAAGGGGACTCTATCATAGTCATTCGATGGATTCATCAGCAGTGTAGATCCCGTTTGCCCTCTATTCCTATCTTATGTGATATCCGAGCTATGATCTTGGAAGCATCCAACATTCTGATCCGTCATGTCTATCGTGAGGCTAATGTTGTTGCGGACTGGATTGCGGCCAGGATGGCCTCTCACTCTGAGCAGTGGATATGGAGACCGGGCGACTTCTGCCCTCTAGTTATGTCTCAGTTATTAGTTTCTGATGTAACGGGTCCGTCCCGATCTAGGTGGTGTGAATCACCGTCTGTACCAAAAAAAAAAAAAAAAGGAAGAGTCCATGACAGTATGTTTGGAATAGTGAAGTGGAGTTTGGTAGCAAAAAGTGGGACCCAACTAAGGCATGCATAAATTGTAATAATTTGTTGACTAAAAAGGTAATGTTCAGCCAAGTTTTTTTTTTTTTTTTGATACACACGGGTGATCACAGTCAAGTTTTTTTTTGGTAGATAGTAGCATCAATGATGGTCGTGTCATCATGTAGTATAAGAGAAGACATAGTGATAAGAAGCATGGTTACTTCTGTAGTACCATCCAAATGATAATGTTCTAAAATATCCTTAATGTACTTATATTGAGTAAGAAAAAGTTCAGTGGTAGTGGCGTAGATTCAACCCCCAAAAAATAGTTAAGGGGTCCAAGATCCTTAAAAGAAAATTGAGATGGAAGATATAGGACACTTCTTGAAAAAAAAAAAGTATTACTTTTAGCAAGGATGAGGTCGTCAATGTACGCTAAGAACTAGGCCAAAACAACAAAACTAATAAAAAAGGAGATTAGTTCTTATACTACGCATGGGAGGCTTGTTGGAGCCCATAAAAGGCCTTCTTAAATTTACACATGTAAGATGAAACTTAGCATTGATAAAGCTAGGAGGTTGGTATATGTATACTTCTTTACTATATACTTCTTTACTAAGCTAGAAAAATATTATCAATGTTAAGTTGTTAGATGAGCCAACTACGAGTAAGAGTAAGAAATAACATAACTCGAATGATGATAATCTTTAAAACAGAGCTAAAGGTATTGGTATCAAAGTTGTCAATTTCGTTTCGTTTTGGTCGTTTCGGTCGAAACGTTTCATTTCGGTGGCTTATCCGAAAAGATAAGCCTTACGTTTCGCTTCGGAAGATTTTTGGCCATTTCGGTGCGTTCGGCATGTTTCGGCCGTTTCGGTATGTTTCGGCCGTTTCGACAAAATATGTTTCAGGAATCAATTTATGAATTATCAAACCTTTCAGAACCATTTAAAATATATATATAATATCAAAAAAAACCCTAGTTATCCTATCCCCAAGGTCACATCTCTTAAAATTCAAACTCTTTATTTTTATGTTGTTATTATTATTTATAAAGAATATGAATTATGAACAAATTATATATATATATATATATATATATATTCCGAACGAAGTACCGAAACGGTCCGATATCAAAATATTTCATTTCATAAGCTAAACCGAAACATAATCCGAAACGAAATTGACAACTTTGATTGGTATAGTCAATACTAAGGCATCGATGAAAGCCCTTGGCAACCAAGTAAGCTTTGTATTAGTTAACACTGCCATTAGAGCATTGCTTGATATGAAATACCTACTTGCAATCAAAAAGATTTTTGCGAGAACATGAAAATACAAAGTTTCAAGTGCCATTATGACAAGATCACTAATTCTTCTAACATAACAAGTCTCCAATTAACCTTTTGTAAGACCCACGATGGCTCAAAAGAGATGGGAGATGATGCTTAGTAGTAGCATGGACAAGCTCTGGTTTAAGATATATTGTAAGCTTGTTACCATAGTGTGACTGCGGAAAGGACCACTACAAGAAAATACTGAAATAGCGACGCAAGTTTAGCGACGCAATTATGCGTCGCTAAATTGCGACCACTTTGCGACGCCTCTGTGACAACAAAATATTGCGATGCAATTAGCGACGCGTTAGCGACTCAATTAACCAAAAAATCAAAAAAAAAATATTTTAATATTGCGATGCAAATAATGCATCGCAATATTTTTAAATTAATTTTTTATAAAATTTAAATATCAAAAAAAAATTTTGCGACGCAATTCAGTGCGTCGCAATTTTTTGTAACAGAATTAAATATGTTAATAGCGACGCATTAGCGATGCAACAAAAAAGAAATTAGATAAATTATTTTTAATTTAGCGATGCACCTGTGCGTCGCAATAATTTAAATGAATTAATTTTTATAAAATTTAAATATCGGAAAAAAATATTGCGACGCAACACAGTGCGTCGCAATGTATTTAAAAGAATTAATATATTAAATAGCGACGCATTAGCGATGCAACAAACCAGAAAATCAAAAAAATTATTTTTAATTTAGCGACGCACCAATTGCATCGCAAATAATTTAAATAAAATTAAATTTTTTAAAGTATAAATTTTAAAAAAATATTGCGATGCATTTAGTGCGTCGTAATTTTTTAAAAAAAATTAATATTTTAAATAGCGATGCATTAGCGACGCAATAAACCAGAAAATAAATTAAAATTATTTTTAATTTAGCGATGCAATAAATGCATCGCATTATTTAAATAAAATTAAATTTTATAAAGTATAAATATAAGAAAAAATAATTGCGACGTAACACAGTGCGATGCAATGTTTTTAAAAAATTAATTATATTAATAGCGACGCATTAGCGACGTAATGAACCAAAAATTAATTAAGGAATTATGTTTTTTTATAGCGACGCACTTGTTGTGTCGAATTATTATAATTAAAATTAATTTTTTATATAATATAATTATCATATTAAAAATTACCATGCTACCCTTTGCATCGTAATATATTTAAAAAATTAATTATGTTAAATAGCGATCGGTCCAAAATCGATCGTACGTGACCGTCGGAATAAGGGCTTTGATCGATCGCAACCCTCGGATCGTCACCGATCGGACCGATCGCCACGGTTCGAGATCGGTCGTGGTCGATCGGGATCACGGCTTGGATCGATTGGAACCGTCGGATCGCCAGCAATGTCGGACCGATCGCATCGGTCTGGAATCGGTCATGGCCGATCGGGATGAGGGCTTGGATCCATCGCAACCGTTGGATCGTCACCGATCGGACCGATCGCCACGGTCCGAGATCGGTCGTGGCCGATCGGGATCACGGCTTGGATCGATCGCACTGTCGGATCGTCACCGATCTTGGACCGATCGCAACGGTCCGGGATCGTCGTGGCCGATCGGGATCAGGCTTGGATTGATTGCAACCGTCGGATCATCGCCGATCGGACCGATCGCCACGGTCCGAGATCGGTCGTGGCCGATCGGGATCACAGCTTGGATCGATCGCAACCGTCAGATCATCGCCGATCTGGACCGATCGCAACGGTCCGGGATCGGTCGTGGCCGATCGGGATCAGGGCTTGGATCGATCGCAACCGTCGGATCTTTGCCGATCGGACCGATTGCCACGGTCCGAGATCGGTCGTGGCCGATCAGGATCAGGGCTTGGATCAATTGCAACCGTCAGATCGCCAGTGATCTTGGACCGATCGCAACGGTCCGGGATCGGTCGTGGCCGATCGGGATCAGGTCTTGGATCGATCACAACCGTCGGATCTTTGCCGATCGGACCGATTGCCACAGTCCGAGATCGATCGTGGCCGATCGGGATAAGGGCTTGGATCGATCGCAACCGTTGGATCATCACCGATCGGACCGATCGCCACGGTCCGAGATCGGTCGTGGCCGATCGGATCACGGCTTTGATCGATCGCAACCGTCGGATCGTCGCCGATCTTGGACCGATCGCAACGGTATGGGATCGGTCGTGGCCGATTGGGATCAGGGCTTGGATCGATCGCAACTCTCGGATCATCGCCGATCGGACCGATCGCCACGGTCCGAGATCGGTCGTGGCTGATCGGGATTACGGCTTGGATCGATCGCAACCGTCGGATCATCGCCGATCTTGGACCGATCGCAATGGTCCGGGATCGGTCGTGGCCGATCGGGATCAGGGCTTGGATCGATCGCAACCGTCGGATCGTCACCGATCGGACCGATCGCCACGGTCCGAGATCGGTCGTGGCCGATCGGGATCACGGCTTGGATCGATCGCAACCATCGGATCATCGTCGATCTTGGACCGATCGCAACGGTCCGGGATCGATCGTGGCCGATCGGGATCAGGGCTTGGATCGATCGCAACCGTCGGATCTTTGCCGATCGGACCGATTGCCTCGGTCTGAGATCGGTCGTGGCCGATCGGAATCAGGGCTTGGATCGATTGCAACCGTTAGATCGCCAGCGATCTTGGACCGATCGCAATGGTCCGGGATCGGTCATGGCCGATCGGGATCAGGGCTTGGATCGATCACAACCGTCGGATCTTTGCCGAACGGACCGATTGCCACAGTCCGAGATAGGTCGTGGCCGATCAGGATGAGGCTTGGATCGATCGCAACCGTTGGATCGTCACCGATCGGACCGATCGC